>OU015769.1:33930890-34124337 GCA_907173295.1 Fagus sylvatica
CGGCATCAAAACCCAGATTGACAAAGCGAGAGAAACGAAGAAAAATCATATCTTTGCAGGGCCCAGAAGCTGTGAAGAGTAGGAGAAGTAGTGTTGGTGGTGAGTCTGAAGAGAATAAGGGAGATAAGAAAGAGAAAGAAGGTGGGTCTGAGAGTTTGGTTGAGAAGAAGAAGAAGAAGAAGAAGAGGAAAAGAGAGGATGAGGAGGAGGTAGTAAAGGAAGGAGATTTGGGTTCAGAGGAAAATGGGGTTGTGAAGGAGGCTAAGAAACCAAATAAGAAAAAGAAGAAAAAGGGTAAGAAGAAGAAGAATAAGAAGGGTAAGAGTGAGGAGGGAGGAGAACAATGGTGCTGAGCTTGGAAGTGAAGAAAAAGTGGTCATGGAGACAAATAATAATGATGAAAGGTAATTTGAGAAGATACCTATGTGCCCAATTTGGCTTTTGTTGATTATTATGTTGTTCATTTAGCATTTTGGAAAGCTATTTTGTTGCTTGTGGAACTATATATATATATATGTCTTTGTTTGTTCTGAGTCTAGAGTAGGAAAACTACTTGGTTTCTATTAAGTTCCCTGGTGTGTTTATATTGATTTTTTGAGTTGATGTGTGATATTGTTGTTGAATGGATTTTCTATTCTGTTTGGTTGGAAAGAGAAACTGGCAAAAGGAGAAGGAAAATAAGAAATTGGGTATGGCATTGCTGTTTCCACTCTAAATATGATGCTTTTACGAATTATTGTAGAAATTGGAAGCCCTTTTGTTGCTTGTGCAACTATATATGTCTTCTAATTTTAAGTTATGCTTGATGTTGGTTGATACTTTTTAAAGAGAATAACTCACAACCACTAAGCCAAATAGTTGTATTTTGGTTTTCACGGGCCACGGCAATGAAAAAACTTAAGTTTTATGATATCAAATTGTTTTGTAATTTCTCACTTTCTCACCCCCTACATTTTCCATAAGAAAACAGAAACTACTGTTTTGTTTTTAATTGATGTTAGTTATCTGCTCATATAGAGAAGGATATTAGTTTCGATTGAAGGTGTCTTCTTTCTCTATGGGAATGATGCTGGTTTTTGTAGCTTTTCACTGATTATGCATGTTTTCTATATTATTTGACAGTCAATCTTATGAGGAGGTTGCTAAAAAAGTTTATGCTGGAGGCATTCCATATTACTCGACAGAGGATGATATTCGAAGTTACTTTGATGGCTGTGGTACCATAACTGAAATTGATTGTATGAAGTTTCCAGAGACTGGGAAGTTCAGAGGAATTGCCATTATTACTTTCAAGGTAAGTAATATGAAAATTGTCTTCCACATTTAGATCATTTAGACTGGGCAGTTTATCTATTTGATAAATTTCAATTGCAGCATAGCTTTGATGCGTCTTTTTGTACCCTTAGGACTTAAGAGTCAGGCATTGGTTGTTATAGAAGGCTGGTGAAAATAAACTTATAAATATGAAGATACGGCATCAATGCTCTTGTTTTCAAGAGCACTAGAAGTGAACTGGAAACGTAATTGGCCAGCCTAGCACAAGGTTGGTCCAAATCATGAGATCTTGTTTTTAGAAAACGGAGAAAGGTTGTGGTTCTGTCTATGTCTCTGTCTGCTCAGAAGAGGCCAATGAGATTTGATTAATGGCACTTCCTCCTCCCACAATTATGGGTGGAGGGTGAAGTCATGCCGTCATGGGTTTGAAACTCATCAATGGTGTAACTTACCAATAAAAGAACTGTGTTTCTGCTCTCAAGAAAAAAAGAGAAAAAGAAAAAAAAGGGTGGGGCGGGGGGCGGAGATGGAAGGAAGAAAAGGAAAACAAGATGGTTCCTACTTGGACGCTTGGTATTTCATACCAAACTGGTTATTACCTTTGAGACAGACTAGCACCTCTTTGGGCATGGTTTTGAGAGGCATGTGTTGCTTCACCTCTTGACTAGGCTTAGTTGAAGGTGGCTTCTTTCTTGTAGGAATCACAAGGGTTTCAATTTTTAACCAATTGCCTATTGTTTGTTGCTGTGCTTCATATTTAACACCCAATGCTCCTGTCTTAGCGCATGATTCATTTTAAATGCATGCTCCAGAGTGTGTGAATCTTGTAAGTAGTTAGAGCAAGCCTTGAAATGTAGGCTCACTTTATACATGAGGCATGCACTACATACGTGGATCAAACATTCTTTCAGTTGTCTTCTTTTCATTTTGAACTATATCTTTATAGAATAGAAGAGAGGCCAATTTCTACTATGATTGCATATAAACTGGTTAACAGATTGAATAGAGCAGCATAAATTTTCTAAAAAACTACAGGTTAAGTTTCCAAAGGTTTGAGATTTTTTTCTGGAATTTAGCTGAATCCTGAATAGTGTTTGTTTCCTAATTCTTGGTTTGCTTTATCTTACTATTACATTTTTTACAGACTGACGCTGCAGCTAAACGAGCCTTGGCTCTTGACGGATCTGACATGTGAGTAGCATATACACAAATGTCCCTTCAATGACCCATATTTATTGTTGTTGCCTAATTCCACATCATGCTTATGTAGCTTCTAATGTCTCAGGGGTGGACTGTATCTAAAAATCCAGCCCTACAACTACAAGGCAACAAGAGTCAACAAAGTACCTGATTTTGCCCCCAAAATTGTTGAGGGCTACAATAGAATCTATGTTGGAAATTTGTCATGGGATATAACAGAGGATGAACTGCGGAAATTTTTTTCAGACTGCAATATATCATCTATACGTTTTGGTGAGGACAAGGAAACAGGGGAGTTTCGTGGCTATGCCCATGTCGATTTCTCAGATAGTCTGTCGCTCACAATGGCATTAAAGTTGGATCAACAAATTGTGTGCAGGAGACCTGCCAAGATTAGTTGTGCAGTCCCTATGAAAGGAGGAGGAGAAACCCAGTCAAGATCTGCACCTACAAGTCAAGTAGCTGATAATGCCGGACCTAATCCAGGCAGTGGTAAGGCTGATAATGCTGGACCTAATCCAGGCAGTGGTAAGGCTGATAATGCTGAACCTAGTCTAGGCAGTGGTAAGGCTGATAATACTGAACCTATTCCAGGCAGTGGTAAGATAAGGAGGAGGACATGCTATGAGTGTGGTGAAAAGGGCCATCTATCATCAGCTTGTCCAAACAAGCAAAATGCCGATCCAACAAATGGTGCAAGGCTCACAATGGCATTAAAGTTGGATCAACAGATTGTGTGCGGGAGACCTGCCAAGATTAGTTGTGCGGTCCCTATGGAAGGAGGAGCAGGAACCCAGTCAAGATCTGCACCTACAAGTCAAGTAGCTGATAATGCTGGACCTAATCCAGGCAGTGGTAAGGCTGATAATGCTGAACCTAGTCTAGGCAGTGGTAAGGCTGATAATACTGAACCTATTCCAGGCAGTGGTAAGATAAGGAGGAGGACATGCTATGAGTGTGGTGAAAAGGGCCATCTATCATCAGCTTGTCCAAACAAGCAAAATGCCGATCCAACAAATGGTGCAAGTTAAGCATGTAGGAAGAGTTCCAGCATTGAGATTCTTTGTTTCTGTTAATCTATTAATATTCATAGATAGGTGAAATAGTTTTCTTTTTGTTTAATTTTATTTCACTTTTTAGGAACAACTTTGTTTAATTTTGTCGGAATGGCTTGAACAGCCACAGGTAGTTGTTGTTACAGTTAGATATTCCCAATTTTGTTCTAAGTACCAATGTTGCTGCGAAGAGTTGAAGGAATCAGTGAAGCAAGTTGTTTTTTCTCCTATTATTATTCATATAAACTATGTAAATCTCATTGTTGTTTCATTAGGTCATTGAATGGCAACAAAATTTCCATCATTCGTATGGTACACTTTCTGTTGCCTTCTGATCCAGTGACTCAAAACCGATAAAGACGACATCTGAAACAAGCTTGTGTGTGTTTGGATGAGTTTATTTTGTATAATGCATAAAAATATAGTTAATAGTTTGAAAAAGATGACGCTTTAAAAAGCTATATATTCTCTTTTGAGCTGAAAACATTAATAAAAGAAACCAGTATTAGAGGCTTGGAGCTCAAGAGTCAATCAAACCGTGTCACCTCTGGTCTCTTCCACAGCCCCTTTTGGCCAAGCAGAGTTGTGAACCTTGTTTACTCATGATTCTATCCAAATTCTTTGGACAAACAAATTTGTTGATTTTCCAAATCTCAGACGAACCTTAGCACTAGCTAGCCAAAAATGTGATTTAATATTAATAGTAGTCTCGTAATGGATGGCTGGGAGATATAATTTGATAAATCAAGCTTAGCCTTAATCTGTAATGGCTCTTCTGTTTGGAGCTTCAAAAGTCAGCAGATTCTCTATTAGCTTCCGTGGTTTCAGTTTGGAAGCTAGGATATGGACTTGCCTTCCCAGATTTGAGTGTCATGATTTCACGGGACTAGCTTTGACTTAATTTTATTGAAAACGGAACTTTTGTCTTAAGCTCACTTTGGCCCGTGACCTTGTTAATAATATGGACAATACATATGTGGAACGTGTTGGCATTTAGCCCTACACTTGCACCAAACATAACACAAATTGTTCTAAATTATTACCTCTTGATATATCTGTTGCATAAACTTACATGCAAAAGACCTTAGGATGTGTTATTTTATATAAAAATGTCAGCAAATGACAAAATTTTATGGGCAAAAATTCAATGGTTTTCCTTCTTTGTTCCCTCTATTGACTAACCAAATCCACCCCCCATGCTCTATATATTACTTCTCTCATTTCACAAGCCAACAATTCTTTCTAGACCTCTCTAACCTCTAGGAATCCACGCCTTCATAAAATTGGCCTTTTTCAGGTTTTGTAATTTTTTTATGCTCGTTTGGTTTAGCTTTTTTAAAGAATTTATTTTACTTATTTGCTTGTGTACAGCTTTGACAAATTGCTCTATTTTGTTCAGATAATTATGGCGGTCGATTCAGGAGGAAGAAAAGTGTTATGCATGCCAAGGCAATGGCAAGACAGAGAGGCCAGTCCTGAGAGAACCAAGATTTGGATCGAGCAAAAGCCTAAGACAAGTGAGCAAAAAGTTCCAGTCATTTACTACATCTCTCGCAATGGCCAGCTTGAGCATCCTCATTTCATGGAGGTCCCTCTTTCTTCACCCAAAGGACTCTATCTCAAAGGTAAATTTCATAAAACATAGTAAAACTTAATAGTATCACTGATCAAATATAAAGCTTGAATGCTTAGAATTTAGAAACCCAAAAATCCACACATACAAGTAGACAACAAACACAGAATATGAAAGTTCCATATTAGTAGTATCTTCTTGTTGTATTAAAATTTCTATTTTGATCTCAGATGTGATGAACAGGCTAAATTTTCTTCGGGGACAAGGCATGGCCAACATGTATTCCTGGTCTTCAAAAAGGTAAATCTAATTATATTCCCTGCACATATTTTTCTCCTTAAAATTAACTCTGGTTGGTTCAGAAATTGTAGCAGTAGAGTCAAAACTTTTAATATTATCTCAAATTCTTCTTCATATAATGACCGAGAAAAATACATGACCTCAAAATCAGGCTTGATGTTGTTGTTGTTGTTAATGATCAACTAATTATTTTCATTCAGGAGCTACAAGAACGGATTTGTGTGGCAAGACTTGTCCGACAATGACTTCATCTACCCGTGTCATGGCCATGAATACGTTCTCAAAGGTTCACAACTCCTTGAAACTTCTTTAAGCTTTCGATCCTTTGAATCAGTATCATCATTATCTTCAACTTCAAACAATTCCTCGGAGACAAGCACTTCGAGTATAGAGTCCAACATCCCTGCAGTCATTGTGAGGAAAAAGAATCAGTCATGGAGTTCATTTGATGACCTTCGTGAATCTCAAGTTTACAAGGCCAAAACAGCTGAGGAATTCGCTACAAAAGCCGCTAATGCAGCCACACAGACTGAGGATAAGGAGAGGCAAAGAAAGAAGAATAGTGAAGAGGTTGAAGAGTGTGTAGGGAATGATATTGTAACTGAGCTGAAGGGTCATGAAGAGGTTGGTTTTGGAGGGTTGGGTAGTTTGGAGGGGTCTAAGAAGGTTGGAGTTAAAAATCCAACGGTGGAAAATGATTGTCACAGTGGGAGGATGAAGGCCTCTACGGTTCTGATGCAGTTGATCAGGTGTGGATCAAGAGGGATCAAAGATCGATTGTGAGTTAAGAGCAAGTAGGGATTGAATTAATGTGTGAGATAGAATGAGGACAATAAGGTAGGAGTACAAAATGAGTTGTGGTGCCATGCATGGATATATGTAACAAGAAATTAGCTCTCCATAGATTAGGGTAAAGCAATAAAGATGTCTATGTATATTGCAATTGTTATAAAATATAAATCTTCTATCCCATTTTATTTATTACATTTTATAATCCAAATCATGTGGTATTTTTTTTTTCTTTATAAAATAATCAAAATTTTAAAATAATAATAATAATAATCAAACATGTGTCATATTACAATTGATGAAACATAAAGTGATATATAAAAAATGAGATAAAAGATTCTTATTCGTTGTTATTAATTCAAGGTGTATAAGTACCATTTTTGTTTAAAAAGCCTATATAACTTATTATATATTAATAAGATTTAATTTTAATGAAACAGATATGAGATGTCATGGGTCAAAATTCTATCATTTGTAACGAAAAAGAAAATGTTTAGTATAAAAACATTTGATTCAATTCTCATTTTATCCAATATATATGCTATATATATAAACCAAGCCCAACGTCATCTTTATTGCTTGAAATGCATGAGATTCTATAATACTAATGTGTCCAAAAAAGAAAAATCACGAGGCATTCCTTCCTCTCCCATAGTCCCATATGCAAACTCTAGAGTCGAAAGGGGTGTTTTTTTAGATACAACTGGCAGACTTCACCCCTCTCATGGATGTGTGACTCATATTCTCTTGTAATTTTCTTCTTCTTTTTCTTGAGCCATCATGCCAAAGAAAGAGATTAGGTTGGGACCCCATATAAATCTAAAGAGACCATGGCCCAAGTGGGCTTTAAATAAGTTAAATAGAGAGCCCGTAGAAGTTTAGTTGAGCTCGAGGCATTTGACTTGCCTCAGCTCATCCTAAAACTACTAGACACAAGCTGCAGTGACAAGTGACACAGTCTCAATTTCTATTGAAACATATAAATTAATGCTCTTTAATTTGTAGCCTTTACTAACATATATATTTTTTTCTTTTTTTCTAAAGACGGAGATAGTATATTATGTAACAATTATATACAACATCTCTTTTATATGGGAGTGAGTGCTGCACATGTGATATCCACCTCTATGTGAGAAGAATATTAAATATAACGTATATATAATATATTGAAGATCTCATATGGGAGTGAGTGCCGCACATGTCAAATCCACCTCTATGTGAAGGGAATATTAGATGTAACTTATGTATAATATATTAAAGACCTCATATGAGAGTGAGTGCCGCACTTGTGAAATCCACTTTTATGTGAGAGGAATATTAGATGTAACTTAAACTTATATATAATATATTGAAGACCTTAAAAATAACTTATTTTAGTTTGGATTTATAACTGATTCCAAAATTTTGAGAGTAGAGTCGTTGTGTTGTTGTTGTAGCATTGACTGGGCCAGGCTTAACCTACCAATTGCTAACAGTTTTGGGCCTGGTTGCCATGCAAGCTTTGTTTCCAAATCAGCCACAGCTTACTAATCTCTGGCCCAAGAAACACACAGAAACACCGAACTGTGTTTTTCTTTCTAAAGCTCTGTTTTTACCGATCAAACATAAAAAGGCCGAGCATTTCAAAGGTTAGGGTTCTGGATTTGAACATGGAAGTGAAGAATCTACTCAAGGACAAGAAATTCTGGATCGCATCTTTTCTAATTACCTGGGCCGCTGCTCTCCAGGTAAGCTAGCTAAATTCTTATATGTATATTGTTATATTACACTCTGTTATATATACCACATTCATTCAATTTGTGAAAGAATTTGGGGAAATTTGTGGGTTTGGGTGCAGGGGCACATGATGTGGGTGCAGAGGCAGGACTCATTCAAGCAGAAGTTTGGTGATATTAACACAAATGATGCTGAAAAATGACTCACTTTTATCTTTCAAATTTTTAAGTCAATTTTTTTTTTTTTTGGAGAATACTTGTGAAACTGATAACAAATTTACAATCTTTTTATGTAAAGAAAAAGACCCATTTCTTATTTTATTGAATATTGTCAAATTTTAGTTCTGATGGGCTTGCTTACTTGCTAGTGTTGTGGGTTTGGATGTAATTTTGTGGGTGACACCACGGATATATGCTGAGTTTTAATAGTGGGAATTGAGAAAAATAGATTGAAGCATTTGTAATTATTCTTTGCTTAATGTGTATGCTGTGCAATGCTTTTGATATTAAGGTAATAAAGTGTTTTATGTGCTGGAAAAAAACTTGCATGAACTCCTTAGGATAGAGTTTGTTTGTTTTATAGGACGGTTGGTAATGAGTAGCATAAACAAATGCAAATTTGATAGCAATTACATCTATCAGTTAAAGCTGTAAAACTAGTTGGGTTCCCTACGTTATCAAAAAATGAAGGAGCTGTAAAACTAGTTGAAGTTGTTTATAAATTGTAAGTGAACCACTCTTGCTAATAGGTTATATATGTAGCTCTGACTAGTTGATATCATCAATCTACATGACACTTGAGATTTTCTTCACACCAATTGTATAATAGATATGGAAAGGAAATGGAAAGAAAGTAACATGGGGACGTTTTACACTAGTTACAGAAAAGGAACTCATGCTGCTACTGGATTCTCCATCAAAGATCAGAATGCATTCTAATGTCTTCATATTATCCCCCTAAATACCAAGTTTTAGTTTGAGAATACGAGAGTCATAATTGGGAAACTAATTGATTTAAGGTGAGCTAGTTGTGAAAGTGACTAAGATGTACTTATCAAAAAGAAAGTGACTAAGATGTGAGTATTTTGCTCATTTTTCTGCAGTTATATTCTTAAAATCTTCAAGAGATGTTCTCAGGGATGCCTGATGTATCATTTCGATTGTGGAGATGTATGGTAGTATTCTGTAATGTAGTAACACTAGGGCATTATATATCCTTTCCCCTGTATTCTTATGATGGATTTGCATATCTTGTACTACTTGCTTTTGGAAGTAAATATGTTTTGACTGTATTCACTAGGGCAAAATTACATGTCCAAATCTATGAACCTTGCAATTTTGTTGTTACTTTTGTTTTTTGTTTTGCTTCCCTATAGCCTAGCAATTCTGTGTTAGATTTTATATTCTTTGCTAATCTCTTAAAACTAATACTGCAAGTCTGCAACAAAAAGTCTATGGGCACAAAAAAATCTATCCCGGCCCTCAAATTCCAATTCCTGCACACCCTTCTTGACTGGTCAAAGGCTTCTCATTTAGATTCTCCAAGTTCCTTGATTGTCATTGTCTTTAATTTTTTCTGTTTTTTTTTCTTTCAATCAGGTTCACTGCTTATTACTTATTAAAAAAAAAATTCTCACAACATTTTCACAAGAAGTTGAAGTAGTTTGTTGTGAGTTGTGATGGACCTGGTATTTTTTTTGTTCATTTTGAGTTGTGGTGGGATCAGTGAGCAAACACCATGTTGTGAAATTTATTGTGCTGTAGAAGAACTCAAAACTCATAATGCAATGGTCTGAAGATGAGTACGAAAGTTTTCCTTTACATAGGGACACTTTCCTTTGAGTTGGCAGGTCTAATCACGCTTGGGTGGGGTAAGATAGGATGTGGAAAGAAACATAAATAACTTCTTATATTCTCCTTAAATTCTTACCTTTTTTGTTTCAAATTTGAATTTTCCTAAAAAAAAAATAAAAAATTGTAGTGTTTATCTTATTTCCTTATTTGAGAATTCTCAAGAGAAAGCAGCATTTAGTCCAATATCCATGGGATTATATCCCAATAGGCCAATAGTCAATGCTAAAGTCTATGTTGTCTTAGTCAATACTAACCCCAACCGCAGATTCGCAGTATGGCTTGTAACGTGGGATATATATTTTCAGACTCTCACACAACCATATTTGATCACACAAACTATGGACTTTGACTTCATTAGTAATGCGCTCTCTCTCTCTCTCTCTCTCTCTCTTACAAGGCATTTCAAATACATGGAATAAGATTTCAAACACATGCAGACTTTTAAGGTGGACTTATTAAGATGGTGTTGCACATTGTATACTTCATTCGAGGAAATTATGAATGGACAATGATAGATCGAAGAAGACAAATTCGAAGAGAGAGACATATGTACTTTGAGCGGCCACAAAGGCGACCATTGCGGTTCCACGTCCCAAGCATCATTAGGACTTGTAGTAGTCCTTCTTCCTTAGCCTTTAAGTCACCACTCACCAATCACCACTTGATCTTGGATGCCTTGTTTATCCTATCATACTCTCTTTCCACTCAAATCAATGCTGATTTGTCGGCAACAATGTTTTATTTGTTGGTACAGTTACACTGGGTGATTTGATACGAATAATCTTTTAAGATTCCAATTAATGCTATCAAAATGATGTTTTTATTGCAAATCACTGAAAGGGATCCGAATGTCCTATTTTCAATAAATCTCATCTAAAAATTTACATTCTCATATTTGAAGAAAATTTATATTTTATATAAACTAGTATAGTTTGCGCGAAATCATCTATATAATATTAATCAGAATTTGTAATTATCTGTTTTAAATTTAAAAGATAAATATTTTTATTATAAAGGCTTTTTATAAAGTAGTATTTGGTCTATAAAATAGTATAATCACATACAATGGAAATTTTAGAAATAGAGAAAAAAGAACAGCAAATGTATCAATTATAATTTGACTTGAATTATTATTATTTTTTTTTTTCTGTTAATTATACGTGCATTATTAAAATAACGTATTACTTGAGAAATAAAAATAATTGATTGAAATGTCATGATGTGAGACACTCTGAATTTTAACGCTCATGTCTTCTGTTATTATATATTATATAGATATAGACTAGCAATTTCAATTTCATTCTCCTTATCATTCATTAACCAATAGAGATAAAGCTTTTTATTTATTTATTTATTTTATCTCTTTATCCTCCACACCATTCTCTCTATCATTTAACAAAATAAGTATAAAACTTAAAATAAATAAATAAATAAAGGGAGTCTCTTTTATCTCTTCACCATTCACACCAATGTATACAGATAATAAAGTATTCACGCTACCGAAATCTTCATTAAGAACAAGAATTTTGAAGGTATGAATAGAAAGAAAAAAGAAATTTAAATAAATAAAAAACATCTAATCATCGGTTTAGTATAAATCATCAGTTTAATTCTTGTAACTTAGAAGTTATTGTAGTATAAAAAATAAAAATAAAAATCTAATCAATAATGATTTTAATTGTAATGTCATCTTGCTGATGTTGTAAAAAAACACTCAAACATCCTTTAGGTGGAGCTAGACAGCATGACGACACCCAGTTCCTAAATTCCCAAACTTTTAATTTTGAATCCCAAATAACTATGCAAACAATCAAAATGTCATACGAAATACGTAATTATGATCTTTTTTTTGTTTTGTTTTGCATTTGTTTTTGTTTTTGTTTTGAAAGGGAGCCACCAGCGCACAGATATGGATTAGTTGACGACTTTAATTACTGGATATTTAGAGCCAAATTTCAATTTTTGGTGGCAATTGTTTGAACCAAATCCTTCAAATATGAGCTTTAAATAAATGAATACTTCGGGAGTATATTAAATGCATACTCCTTCCTCTCACAGAAGTTATGGATCCCGCTAATTAAATTCATGGTAGGACCTACCAATTCTGTGAGAGAAGGGAGTACACATTTAATGTACTCCCGGAGTATTATATAATTTTCCTAAATATATAATCTTTAAAAAGTTTCAAAATTCTAGGGGCGATGGCTCCCCAGTCTACTCTTTGGTTCCGGTCTGTGAATGCAGCATGTCTGCATGTGTTTTAATTTAGTTAGGAAGCCACCTAAGCTTTGTCCTTATTATATACTATACAAAAATATGTTTTAATGTCATCTATTGTCTGCCGAACTTTGAGTTCAACCCGTGAAATATTTTATAAATAGTTAAATTTTTGGAATATAAGAATACTGGAAATGAGAAATTTCATCTTTTCCATGGTTCAACAAAATATTTTCTTTTCACTGATTATTGGGCCCCAAGTAATCCCAAGTTGGATGTCAACGTTCGCATTTTCATTTTCACCTGCATGCTCAGGCAACACAACACAAAGGGGATATATATATATATATATATATATATATATATATATATATATATATATATATATATATATATATATCAATACTAACTATATTGATTCAAATTGAACGCTAGCTAATCTCAAAAAAAAAAAAAAAAAAAAAAAGGTTGAACTTTAGCTTTTACGAAATCCAAGTTCTTAGTCAGTGTAAAATGGAACAAGTCAATCTGGTGGCTTAGCTTGACCAGGGAGCAAAGAGTAGTTCAAATTAAATTACTGTTGTAGGATTTCTTGATAAGGACAAGTTGGACCAAAGTACTAAGACCGGTTGAGCAACGGTTTAGCTACCCCACTCCATTCAAGAAACGTTTACAGTTGAATTAGCACACTTTTTGAACCATATATTACTCAAGACTCAAGAGTCAATACAAAACCCCAACTAACCCCCCTCAGCCCTCCCCCAGATAAAACCTTCAAAAATAAATAAACAAAATGAACCCAAAGTGTTATATTTCAATTTTATTCTTGAACTATTAATTGTTTCAATTTATTTTACCAAAAACAAAAAATGATTCAAGTTAATCATTGAAACCCTCATATTATCTTTACCTTATCTTACCATCACTATGCCAACAGTAATTACGGATATAAGTATATAACAGAGTATATATATATATATATATATATATAAACGTTGGTGTAGTATATTATGTTAATTAAGTCACATGATATTGTTGTCAAAAAATTAAACTCTAGGTTAAAATATACTGTTAGTACCTGAAATTGGCATGATAATTTATTTTAGTCTCTAAAATTAAAAAAATAAATAAAAATTTTAGTCCCTAAAATTTATAAAGTCTCTAAAATAATCATTTCATCAATATCCCATTAAAAATATGTTGATGTTGAAGTTTCCATTGGAAATACGTATTTTCTATTGGTTGTATTGTATATATATATATTGGTGTTTAAAGGTTGGGTTCCCAAAAATTACATCTAGTACCCCAAGAAGTCAGTTGGCCCAAAAAACTCCAAAAAAAAAAAAAAATTCTGACTCAACCACGATTTTTTTTCCAAAAAATTGTCAATTATTTTTTTAAATTGTGCTAGAAGAATGACCTTCCAGTTTGTTTATAGAGTTGTTGTAATTGTACTTACAAATCCAGTTTCAACTGCAATTACTAGACGAGTAATTTCAACCGTGAATATTATTAGAATAGGCTTGGCAACAAAATATTATATGATTATAAAAAGGAAATTGTTACAGAATTTAATAAAAAAAAAAATTATAAATGAGTTTTAGGATTTAAAAGAACATAATGTTTCATTTTGATTGATGATTAAATTTATGGGCTACGAACTTGACAAATGAGAGGGAGAGAGGTTTAAGCAGTGGGGGCTTAGGGCTAACAGATTTTAGGGGCTGTATATTGAGAGAATTCGTTTGAGTGAAAGAGAGGGCTGAGTGAGTGAGATAGTGAGATGAGAATTAAGAATGAGAGAGTGAGAAAGGAAAGATTATGATCACATTTACTAAAGGAAAATGATATTTCCATACTAAAAGGTGTGGCCCTATTTCCGCACCAATGAAATAGGGCCACCCTTATTAAATTCTTATCAAACCATATTTTGATAAGGTGGAATTAATTAAGGGCAAAACAACAATACCTAGACAAGATATACGTGTCTTAGTAATATGGCTCTAAGATCAATGATACACTTTACAGTACCTAGATCTTCACACAAATGACCCTGGTTCATGCAAACGTCTTGGTCATACAATCTCTATTAATTAATTAGTACTCCTCAGTCCTCACCAGTAGTGTCAAGACAATACCATCTTGCGGGACCATTTCCGAAAAAGATGATGGTGGACACAATACTGATTTTTGAACTTGGATTAGGTCTAATGCTCCAGCGCATTAGATCTGCTGCGATCGCAATACATATCTAATTTTGGTCATGTGTCCGCATCGCAACAAGTCCAGTGCACTAGAGTACTAAACCCAATCCGAAGACTTTTAATGTCTTTCTTTGACTTTTTCATATGCTTAGAATTGTGATCTCTTTCACTATCTCTCTCATAGTCTCATATAAAGTAATTGAAATACGTGGAATAGATTGATACACATGTGGATCAAGTTTAAAGTGAAGTGATTAAAAATACTAGTGTCTAGTGTGTTACACATTATATGCGGAATTCAAGGAAATTATGTTTTGGAAAACGATAGAAGGAAATGAATGCGAGGAGAAAAAACATGGTGACAAGGGGGAGGGAATAGGTAGCTGAGGATTGCGGCTTCACACCTAAACAATGAAGTATATAACTTGTACTTGTGGCCTTCCTTTCAAAAAGGAATTATTCTTCTCTTATCGTCACCACGTACATGATAATCATATTTTGGTTGTATGGGACTTCTTTTCAGGGTAGGTTAATACTGACAGCTGACTCATGTACACGTCTTCTTTATTGTGTATGACGTTTTTGGCATATTCCAAGATATGCACATGTGATTTTTGGCATATTAATTTGCTCAAATTTGAGTTTCTACATATTAATACGGAAGCAGTTGTGCAGTACGTACCCTAAAATACTATAATAATGAAGATAATATTGCAGCATTTTATTTTTCCTTTTTTTTGTATTATAACTCAGGATTTGAATCAAAATAAAATGAAATAAGATAAATAAATAATAACAAACACAACAGAAAAACAAAAGAATATACATGACTGGAAAATATGCCTAAACCTCTCAACTCAGCCGCTCATGGCTCACTCCAAAGAGCTCTCAATTTTCTGTTACACCATTTTAGGTTTTGCACAAAAGAATATATATATAGCAACTAAGAGTTTCAATATATTTTGTAGTACTTATAAAAATATCCCAATAATGGTATGGATGCCAAAATAGACTAGCAAAATTATTCAGTACTCGTGAAACACAATAAATACGTATTCCATCATCTCACATGAATATGAATCCCACAATTAATTTAATTAGTGGGGACCAACCATCAATGTGAAAGCATGGAGCATGCATTTATTGTTATATATAACAAATTCATGCTACAAACATAATAAATTTCATAACTTGGTGAGGTAACATATTGTGATTATTTTCATATAGGACCACCATTGACATCACTGTTCGTGTACACCAACCACAATTTATCACCTGAATAGTTATGAAAAAAATTGTGAAATTTGCTGTGTTATTAAACTTATATCACCAATAGCATTTCCTAATCTTCCTTTTTTTTATTCTAGTTAATACAATAACTAGGGTAGGTGAATTTGAACCGTGAATGTTTTTTTATTGAAACAATAAAAGGTGCCAGTTATGCTACAAGAATCTTGGCTTCTAATCATTCTTTGAGTATATAGAAAATACAAAACACCTCACAACATTTATTATTAATTATTATTGGCTCAGTGGTAAAGAATTTATATGAATCTGTGATTTATTAGCTAGATATGTTAAGAATTTTAGCTTATTGAGATGGTGTATAAAGTGCTATTGACCTTTCAACCTATTAGCATCTCCACTCTTGTGAACTGCGATCAAGGCTGGCTCAGTAGGCGAAAACTTTAAGTGAGCCTTTTTAAATATTTAAATATTAATTAAATATTCTTTTAAAGTAAAATAATATAGGGTTTCAAACCTTTAATTGGGTTCAATTTTATGAACTAAACAATTTGACAGTTTTTTTTGGAGGTAGAATTCATCTATATTTTTTTCTTTTAAAAAAAATAAATTATCATATATATATATATATATATATGCATTCATACTCTCAAATCTCAATTCAATTTGAAAACTGCTACCAGTTACGAATTCTCAACTAGTGTAACTTCTAGATGGTGATAATAGGAAAGTCAACTCCGTTGTTTAGCTTGACCAAGAAGCAGATAATACTTCATAGGTCCAAACTGGTACCTATATTAGGGTATATATGGTTAGGAGAATTAGCTAGTCAAAAATACGACGATCAGTTGCACCAACTGTACGTTTAGCTAGCTGCCTGTGTACGAGTAGTACTATTTAGGTATACCGTTTACGTTAATTACCACATTCACGAGCTAATTAAGAACCAAAATAAATAAATAAATTGTTGATCATGTACAGTGGTGCTCTAGTAATGTTATAACAATTAATAATAAAAGACGTACATTTTTAAGAAAACATTAATTAATTAAGAATTAACAAAGAGATAATCTTTTGTGACTTTTTGTCTATATATGTGTAAGTTATTTGAGCGAGACCTTTGCTATATTTTACAAGAAATTAAAAAGTAGTTTATTTTTTTAGGACGTAAGCCAATAATTTGACCTTAGACTCAATTTGATATGAGTTGAGCTTGTTCACCCACTAGTGCATATATATTTCCGCCCTTGCTTTCAATAATCAATGGCGACCAAGACGGTGAAGCTGAGTTTAATTAATGATGATGACAGTGATAAAGACAATAATGTTGTGTCCGTATAATGCCTAAGTAAAGTCAATAGTAAATAAATATCATTTATATTATCTTATGAGCCAAGTAAACTTAAACCATTAGTCTATGCTATTCATATTCATTCATATTTATTATATATCAAGGCAGGCATGGGATGGAGTAGCTAGCAACAACCAAGAAGAGCAGTCAATTTCCAATTCTTGTAAAAAAAAAGTGGCAGAGTCCTTGATTCCTTCGTACCCGTACTGGATGTTGTTTATAATTTGTTCTAGCACTATTTAAAAATAATAATAATAAAAAATAAAAAATAAAAGTAGCAAACAAAAACACATCTTCAATTGGTGGGCAATTTCTATATAAATTATGACTCATTTTCATAGGTGCAAGTATGCCCAACACGCACAACTTTACTTGCACAAGACATGACAAACTTGTTCTTGGGGCTTACTCCTAATTGAACAAGTACTTTAATAGTCTACGCTTTAATGATATTAAGTCTAACATTTAGCAACAACAACAAAAAAAATAAGATACTGAGTCTAAGGTCTAACATCTACCATACGATATCTTCTCTTCATTTATCTTTTGGTGGGTCAGTATTATGAACCACACGGCATTGTGATTGGAAACTAAAACTCAGTTTTCTTCTAGATCACTATGACCTAGAAAAAATTAAATTGCCTGATTTTTATATTAAAGTATTGATACTAATACTAGTATACTACTACAAGAAGTTATATTTTTACGTGACATCACCTAAGGTGCCTGATTTTTTATTTTTTTATTTCCAACATGTTAATATTTGGGTGATAATTTAATAGGGAAATTTTGTCATATTCTGATTCCAAATTGTAAATTGACATTTTGATCGTATGGGATGACATCAAAGTATAAGCCCAAGGACACTAACACTACTATTTGTTTAGATCACATAGGACTGATCAAATTGTAAGCATTATAATATTTCATTCAATTTAATCAATTAAAATAACAGTTACGGTTTTCTCCTACAAATTGTTAGGATTATAATATTTCATTCAATTTAATCAATTAAAATACGAGGTACGGTTTTCTCCTGTAAAAACGATAAACTATACATTTAATAAATGGTGAGTTTGGAGGAAGGGCTCCAACCCGGGTTGGAGCCAAACTTTTGTTATTATCTTATGTAATTAATTTTTTTATCGTTGATGCAAAAACCAACCAATCAAGTTCAAGCGGTGGATGATCTGAATCAAACCTTAACCCTTGGCCTCCTTCGTGTAAAGCCAGTTTCGATGTGCTGACATTCATCATCGGCCATTGATCAAGAAATTGTAATATTTTCATAATATCGCTGGCTATTGAATGAACAAAATATATATATCTCCTACGAATTTGTGATGAAATTTAAGCACAATTCTAACATATTAGAACCTGGCTATATATTGCAATCTCAACGTATTATAGTTCTTGTTGTATGTGTTTTCTAGGGTTAACCACACTTGGCAGCCTTCCTTCTCTCTCTCAAATATAAATAGATTCTGATTTGCAAAAATTGGACTAAATTATATAAATATAGAAATCTGATTATTCCGTATAATCAGTGAACAAATATACGTGCAGTATAACAAAAAATAAAAAGGAGAGGAGAGAGAGATCATCAACAGTAACAGTGTACAACAGGACCAAATAATTAAGCTAGCTAGCTAGCTTAATTGATTACAAAAAACAACCAACCATGGGGGTTGCCTTCCTCAGCTTCAGAAACTCCAAATCATTCTCAAAAGGTGTCAAGTTTAGATCCAGATACAAAGCTTTCCGACTATTGCTTTTGTTTACAACGAGTTGTGAAGAAGTAAAACTTAGACTAGGTCTAGGAGCCTCCATGTGCATATTTCCTGTAAGATTCAAAGTGCTTTGGTTTTCATTCAAAGCGGTCCTATGCCTCCTCATGTGACCCCCCAAAGCCTGACCTATTGCAAACTCTAGGCCACAAACTGAGCACTCGTGGGATTTGGGTTTTGTTGGGGAACCATGTGATTGTGAATCAAGGTTTCCATGATCTCCCATCAACCTTGGCTTCTTGTGACTGGCTCGGTGACCACCTAGTGCTTGAAACGATTGGAATTGCCGGTTACATGTCTTGCACTCAAAGACACGACTTGGTGACGTGTTAGTGAAAGCTTCGATTTCACCGGCCCCTTGAGAGAGTAGAATCAAACAATTTGCCATGGATACACTATCAAACTCTCTTTGTGTTATGCTTCTCTTATTCATGGCTAAACAAATCGGGCTAGCTTTTTGAGAAATCAGGTTACGTTTGAATTGATTTGGTGGTTTTTTTTTACACAAAGGACTGAATGAAACTTATCTAGTCTTTGGGGCATTCATATTTATAGGGTTGGCATGGTTTGATTGCTATTTTATTGTTAGTTGAGTAGTGTGACTTTTATGTGATAAAGTTGACATTTCAGAATGACTCTAGTAACCTTGTTACTTGTAGGATAAGGCAAGAAAGCAATGGGGGTTTTGGGAAATAAAATATGGTGTGGATTAAGTGTGAACAAACTGACACGTGACCACGTAAGCATGACAACGCGGCTGAGCTAAGAAACCAATTAAGAACAAGTCTCTAGTTTTGTGGCTGAGTAAGTCTTTCCTAGAATCTTCAACTTCTAGAAGAATCCAAATCTTAGTACTTCCTAGTATGAAAGAGGAAACACCACTGCACCATGCGTGACAGGAAATTGGGGGGCATGAGTCGCCAGACTTATTAAATACTAATCCATGAACAAGAACCGCGTTCTCAAGTCTCAACAAAGTGCAAAGTATACAAACCATTAATTCTTTGAAGTGGTTGCTATGAGATTCCTTCCAAGAGACCCAATTTTGTAGTAACTTCAATTAAGGTTATCGACATGGATACGTTTTCTTGTAGTAACTTCAATTAAAGGTTATCGACATGGATACGTTTTCTTGTAGTAACTTCAAGTAAATTTATCGACAAGGATACGTTTTCTTGTAGTATATAATATCAATTTTATGAAATTCTTAATGTTTATTTATATCAAATTTACATAAGTCCTGCATTTATATTTAACTTACATACCGAGGAGATTATCCCAATAGTATATATGATATAAATTAAGTTTCTAAGTATCAAATAAATAAAAAAATTTCTTCAAAAAAAATGATTTATTTATTTATTTATTTTTAGAGTTAGAATTTCAATTCTTTATAACCAATCCATATTTTATGCTATATTAAATCTACACCAACCCTGATAAATAATTCAATTGGTTCGGTCTTGGGTGTATTCTTCAATGATCACTAGTTCAAGTCTCCTCAGAGCCACCTACCCAAAGCAAAGTCTTGCGCCTATCGTGGTACATGTGCTAATAGGGTGTAACATGTCCCCCTAAGATTAGTCGAGGTACTCGTATCCATGTAACGCTGGCCCGGACACCCAAAGTTATTAAAAAAAAAAAAAATCCACACCTTAAAATCAGATATTAGCATAGAAAAATTATTGCAAATAAATTGAGCATAGAAAAATTATTGCAAATTAACTGAAATGAGAAGCAAAAATATTATGATAAGGTGCGATGAATAGTATGATCTTGAGTAAAGCTTTGGATAAACTTGGAAGTCTTAATGCCATAATACCTTTCAAATCTTCTAGATATTTAGTTTTCAGACGAAAAGAACATAAATCTAATGGGTAATTCTACAATACTCATGCGGGTACGGTACCTCCTAATAGATAAAATCTCACATTGATGGTACCAATGTCACACATGATAGTACCTACCTCACATATGATGGTACATACCATTACATTGCTTGGTACCCTAAATTTTTATTTATTATTTAAATTTAATATATATAAAAAATCAGATAGTATCAACATCACATTAGATAGTACCAATATCACATATGATGGTACTTATATCACATTTGATGGTACCAATTGAGTGGGTACCATACCCACAAAAAGAGTGTGGAATATTGTAGAATAGCCCAAAATCTAATATATATAAATTCAATTTAAGAAACCTTATATATTGGATTTAAGGAAATCTTTTGGATCTTATAACTTTGATAATATCCAAATCTATACGAATAAATATGCATCTCAAATAATATACAGTAAATAATATATGATCAATTAGCTAGGGGAATGTGACCCTCATGTTTTTCACACTGTTGAATTGTTTTATCTTTCTATTTTACTATATTTTTTGGACGGAAACACTGTGAAATTGAACTTCACGTTTTCACATATTAATGTTGATGTTGAATTCTATATTATGGAATTGGAGCTGGAAAGGTTGGCATACCGTGTAAACTGCTCTAGTTACGTGTCTTACAATCAGGGGGCAACTGTGCATGCCTAATTGCCTATGTCATTGTTATGACGTGGACTATCAATGTCATCCATTAGCCAAATTGATATGGAAAGTGCCAAACAACCAAAGAACAACTTGTAGTCTTGTAGATTGGTACTACAAAGCTTATCTCTTAATTGAACAAACAAATCAGCAATATTGGAGTTGCTATCGTGGGTTGTTAGATAATTTCTGTGTTATTAAGAGAACAACTTTGCTTGATCACCAGGTTGGAAATGCGTGTCCTTTTGATTCTATTTGGGTTTTTTAAGCATAATGGTACTATTCAACTACTTCACTTCGAGCCAGCTTCGAGGTAGTTTAACAAGACTAATATGACTGTTTATATGCACGAGTCAACTTTTGTTACGTTGTGGAGCTTTCACTGCACAAACTTCTTTTCCCCACTTTTTTTTTCTTTGTTAATTTCCAAGTTAATGACTTCCAAGTTCTAGACCCTTAAGAAAGCTCAACAAAGTTTATCTCTTTATCCATTGCTATAAAACATAGAAATTTCTCGAGCTATATCCAAAGAAAAAACGAAAATTCTTTCAGGGTTTCTCTTTAATTATCGAAATATTCTAATATCTTTTAAGTAAAGAAAGTAGATGGATTTGTAAGATAGATGATCCTTACACTCCTTAATCCTTATCCGGTGGAGTAGTATTTAGTTATTTACGATTTAGTACTTCCCCTCCACACTTTCGGTCAATGTTAATTGGAAATAGCATTAATTGGTCTTAATAATATATTAATGGTTTACTTGTTTGATAAGAATGCTTATAATTGTTATGCAATACACGTATTAATTAAATACCACGTATAAATTGAAGATAAGATTTCACTTATATTATAAAATAAAAATAAACAAAATTGTCTAAATTATGTGATGCAATGCATTGTATCTTTAATAATACTTCAAAACAAACAATATGATAAAATTTGAAGTTTATACATGGTGCTTTCATCATATGATTCAAGGTAAGAATTACACGTCATGCCATATTCTTTTATCATATGACTTACAAGTACATTTATATTATTAAGACAATTATGCGACTCATTCTAAATACATTAAAATTATTAAGACAAAAGTTCCAAACAAATATTTTTAAACTTATTTCAAATTAAAACTCCATTACCAAAAGCTTAAAGAATTTTTATATATATATTTTTTAAAAAGTTCTTTTTTAAATTATCTTTATGTTTAAGTTTTGATAAAAACTTAATATGCGTTTGGAAGGTTATTTTGGTGAACTAAAAAAAAGTTCAGTTTGACAAAACTATACTTAAAAATTTTAAAATAAATAAATAATAAAGCCTTTAAAAATTATACTTTTTTTTTTTTTTTTGATACTTGATAAAGGAACAAAAAAACAACTAAGCATGATTATTAACATTCATTACATTAACAAATCCTAAATATCCTTTTTCTTATTTCAAAGTAACATTTGACTAATTATTGATGGAGTACATGCTTTATTCATGGAGCATTTTTCAATGATATTATTTTATTTTATTTATATAAATTTGTCAACTTTTAGAATACGCTGACTAACAATATGTTATTTCATTAGTATACAGAATGGCAGAGCCACATTGGGCCAGGGACCAAGCCCCCAACATTTTAAAAATATCCTTAAGTACGTATGTATAAAAAAAAATTTATGAAGTATGTATAAATTTTTTTATTTTTTTAAAATAAAGTATGTATTCTTATATATATAGAGATAAACATGTAAAGTAGTTAAGCTTATGATACAGTTAAATCCAAATCATATATACACATGAGTAGGTTTTGTATATATTATTGTTTATTTGGTATTTGTCCAGTACCTAAATGATTGTTCGTTAAATCCCAATCATATATACACATGAGTAGGTTTTGTATATATTATTGTTTATTTGGTATTTGTCCAGTACCTAAATGATTGTTGGTTAAAGATAGGTTAAAGATATCAAATCCTTTTTAAAATATTCATAATGTGTGCTCAATAAATTTACATTTTGAGTACACATTCATATTGGTTAATAAAGTAATTCATTTACTTTTTAAAAAAATTGTTTTGTAGTACTCTTTTATACTATTATACATGGTAGGGATATGATATATACAAAGAAAAAAAAAAAAAAACATTTTCCAAGAGCCTTGTACTACTTCAACTAGTTGACAACTCTGTGAGATCTCCAAAGGACACTGGCGAAGCCAAGGGGCACTCCCCTGACTTTTTAAGTAGCTAAAATTTTGTCTTTTTATGGCGAAATTTTTTGTTTGTTTGTGTATATATATAATTTAGGGGTGTAATCGATAAGATGTGGTGCGGTTTTCTCCGGATTTATGCACCTACACCTTATAGTGCAGTTTTTCTATTACATGCATCTGCACTTGCACCTATTAAGATCGGTTTTGGCGCGGTGCGGTGCGGTTTGGTGTGGTGTGGTGTAGGTGCGGTCTTGCGGTTTGGGCTGAACTCATTTGAATCGGATTGGGCTAGTCCAAATGTTAATTTGAATTTAAAAAATCCACATTTACAACAACTCAAAAATTTGGTTAACTATAGCATACAAATATAAATCATATTTTCTAATCTCAACCTGAATATTTAAGAAAAAAAAAATTATAACATACATGTCTCATAGAATGAATCATAATTTTAAATCTCAACCTGCACATATATATCATTCATATACAAATATAACTCAATCTCAACCTTCACATACCATTAGCATACAAATATAATGTAACATCACCTACATATAGCATTAGCATACAAGTATAATATACTAGGAGTGTAATCGAAGAGGTGCGGTGCGGTTTTCCTATTACACACACCTGCACCTACACCTTTTAGTGCGGTTTTCCTATTACACGTACCTGCACTTGCACCTATTAAGATCGGTTGCGGTTTGGTGAGGTGCGGTTCAGTGCGGTTCTTACGGTTTGGTCGGTTGTGTCAGTGAAACTTACACCCCTAATATATATATAAGCCAAGGGGCACTCCCCTGACTTTTTAAGTAGCTAAAATTTTGTCTTTTTATGGCGAAATTTTTTGTTTGTTTGTGTATATATATATATAATAAGTATATGTGTATAATATTATAAAAATAAAATAAATAAATAATTGTGTATCCATTATATTGTATACATTGAATATTCAGGTTTTGAGTAATTTATGAGAAAACCATTCATAATTGATGCATATTTAAGAGAAAAATGTGCAAGATTGAAAGGTTAATGTTCAATCCTCTATCCCAAATAATGAAACTTTAGATATTAAATCTTCTAAAAAAGTTCAAAGATGTGAACCTAAAAGAATAGATATTTCTTACTAAAATCGTTTAATTAGTATTGTCTAATATGTTGTCTCACTACTAAGCCAACATGACATGTGCAAATCCATGTGATCTTTGCTTAAGAGTTAGAGGAAAGTTTTATTTTTATAATTAACTTTTTATATTGAGCTGCGTCCCTCTTAGAAAACTTTGCATGCTCCACCACTGTCAAACTTTGCATGCTCCACCACGATGATTAAATTATCAAAAAGGAAAAAGAAATATTTAATCATCGTATTTTCATTTAGTCCCCAATGACAAAATTCTTGACATCACCAACACACACCTATTATGATTGTGTAATATGCAAGCATGCTTTATTTTGGTAGAATGGACCAAAGTTAGTTGCATCCATTAATTATTTTATTGGATTTAACTGTTATAATGTAAAACCGAAACTTTTTTTACTTTTGATTGAATTCATAATATTACGTCATATAAGCTTTTGAAATCTTACAATTTTATACTTCATTATTTTAATATATTTTCTAATCGAATATAAATTTTATTCTATAATTAAACCTTTCATTAAAATCTTGACACATCATATTTTTCTTTAATATAAAGAATATATTATTCCATATATACAACACAATCATAATAAATGTCTAATACTAAAATATATTCATATATAAACACAATATAAATATCTTTTAATAATAATCATAATTATCAATTTTTATCAAGAGTTTTTTTTTTTTTTTTTTTCTTATGTATTTCATTTAATTTTTGTTGCTAGCAATGAAGAAAGATGGATGAATTTGTTATAATGAAACCATGTGAGCTTGAAATGAGTTATGAAAATTATTTAGGTTTGATCATATAATCATGTGCCTATGTATTTATTTGTCCTTCTTCTTATTTTAAGTATCCTTTATTTTATTTTTGGATGGAAACATGATCTATATGGTAAATATATAATAAAAAAAATATTATATTATATTAAATTTTAATTATCCTATGGTAAATATACTTTCTTAGTTTTTTTTTTAATAAAAAGTATGATTTATCCTAAATCTGATCCGTAAACCCTCTTTATTGATCTTGTCCATAACATTTCGAACTACAAAAAAGAAAAAAATTCATATTCCACAAAATAAGTAAAAGGAATCAAAATTAATTTAGATCTTATTTTCAATAATTTTCCTGTGCATCGCACGGGTTTGCGACTAGTTTTATATTAATAGTTAAGATCAAGTATGTATAGTATATGAAAAATAAAAAATTAAAAAGTGTCTATAGTAAAATTCTCTTTATTTTTTATAATAAGACCATAATGTTTTATTGAATCAAATCTTACTGTATTAAAGGAAAGAGGAAATAATGGCATTCTTCCAACCAAGAAGCCTCTTCATTCTCTTTAAAAAATCCTACGAGGGTTTGTGCAACTCGATTACATGATCTCTTAATAGCAGAAAATGAAAACTGGACCCAAAGATCCAACGTGATATATCATATATAGATTTTATAGTAATTTCCACTTTCTTTTTTGAGGTGCAATGAATTCCTGTTTTACTTACATGGAAAGACAACCCTGTTTTAAAGTTTAGCTCGTTTGATAGTTCTTTGCACTTTATATATACTTCTCTGTATCTTGTAAATGAGTAACCTGGATGGCTGGATATACTTAGAGATAGCAAGGGTTTGTGGATCAGAGGTTTTTCTAAAGACATTGGTTTCACAAAACCACAATGTTAACTAAACTCTAGGGTCTCATGGATGGTATTAACTTAGCTTGGAGCCTGAATATCCATAAGATCATTATAGAATTAGATTCCAAATCATCAATGGACATCCTCACTTCAAGTACTAACTCGGTTAACATGTCTCACCCATGTAGTGCTTTAATCTCTGACTGTAGATCACTGCTCCTATGCTCCACCAATTTAAGATGGTTCATCTCCATAAACACACCAAGCAAAGGCAAAAAAGAAGAATATTTTGTGTTGTATTCAAAGTTCAAAACCACTTCTCGTATTGTAAACTAGTTATTGGTGGCATGTGGTGTTAGTTATCCTAGACTTTATTGTAATTAAGTTCTACTTTAATTAAAATTCCATTTTCACTACCAAAAAACAGAAAGAAAGAGTACTAGCTTATATATTTTTTAAAGATGGTCTTCAATTTTGGTATAACATTCCTCTACGCCACCCCATTGTTCCAATTGGTCACTAAGTTCCTTTTTTTTTTTGTTATGGTACCCAATGAATTGGAGTTCATGGACATGACATTTGCTAAGCCTCATCCCAGGCTTCCAGATATTTTAATGCTCTACGACAACGTCGGTGCCCATGTCTTTTGGTTTTTTGGTCCATGGGTTGGGGCTTCTTGTTGGTCTCTTGCCAAGGTTAGCCCATGTATACACTTTTGGGATTACTCAGGCCCAAAAAGCCAGGAAAAGCTCTAATTTGCTCTTCTTACCTTTTTTATTTTTCGCTTTTGTTGTAAATGTTAAAAACATTATGAATAAAATTCACATTCACTTAAATATGAATTAGAATTAAGTTTCACATTCATTGAAAGATGAATTGCCTTTAGTTGGTAGATATGTAAGATAAAAAAATATGCTCACTATTTAGTGGAAGCAAGACTTTGTCTCTTCCTACTAATTCACATACAGTAATTTTCCTATCTAAAAGACAAGTATCTTATGCCTATAAATGTGTGAGAGTTATAATATTGTAAAAGATAGAGAAATAGATTGAGATCAATTGTAGACCACTTGATATAAATAGAGTTCTCATAATATATATATTCTCATCTTTAAATTTATTTTCTCTTGTTATTTCCTTTTATTTCACAACAACTTTCATTTTTTAGGATCTACTTTTATATTTTTAGTATTGAATAAATAGTCACTTTTTTTCTTAGCTGGGAGAATTAATAGTCCTTTCCTATATACTAACTCTACCTCTTGGTGTACGTTTATGTAATTATCAATCTCTGTTTTCTTTATGATCAAGATAAAATCATTTTAAAAGAAAAATCAAAAGGAAATCACTTATTTTACAAATATTTAGTAAAACAATGAAGAACACATTTTAAATTTCTGCTTACAGTTTACGAGATTAAAGTAGTCAATTATACAAACCATGTAACATGAAGTTGTAGACAAGTTAAACTCCAATAAAAATATAGTTTTGGAAATTTTACCAAGTGAGTGTTGCATATTATTAATAGACGAGGATGTGATTGCAATTTTTAACAAGAGATGAAGGAATAATGATAAATAATTAATAATACCCTTCTATGATTTTTTATGATAATAATTCCTTTTTGGGAAAATTACATTTTAAACCATATAATTTAAGGGTGTAACAAATTAAACTCTATAGTAGTTTCAAAATAGTTTCAAAAGTAACAAATTAAACTATGAAATTTGAAAAAGTAACAAATTAAACTTTATATTTCAAAAATAACAAATTAAACCATGATGTTTCAAAAAGTAACAAATTCAACTCTTGTTTTACTTATATGAGTTGAGGTTTAAGTTTTTACTTTTTGAAATTTTGAGGTTTAATTTGTTACTCTTGAAACCTCAAGGTTTAATTTCTTACTTTTTAAAATTTCGGGATTTAATTTATTACTTTGTAAACTATAAGGTTTAAAAATGTAATTTTCCCCCCATTTTTTTTTTGGCTAAAATTTCTTTTTTTCTTTTTTACCTTGTAGTTGTAGGTAGTAAACATAATATCAACTAATGGTTACCAAGTTGGCGGGTTCAAAAGTTTGTGTTAACTCATCCTTCATATATTGAAGGCTATGGAACTTTAATTAAATGAGGTAAGTAGTGTCAAATGTCTTCTCGAATTGCTTCTGAAAATTTTCACTCTAATTTTAAACGACGTTTTATTTCATTTTTTATTCAAAAGTAGGATAAATGGTTTTTATTCTTGAATTCTAGTGTCACTTATAGAGTATAGGCAAAAGAAAAGAGATAAGACATTCTTTAAAAAAAATTAAATCATTAACCTTTTTTTTTGGATATATAAAGTATTAGGTAAATTCTATATAATTGAAAACTAACTAATTTCACCCAAAAAAAAAACTAACTAATTGCTTCTTTGCCTTTGTTTGGTATATCTATTACCCAACTTATTAGCTCGTAAAGACACAAATTTTAAAAAACTCATTTATTTTAGAAACAATTGTACTTTTACCCAAGTTATTTTTTTAAGTAAAATAAATAACGATATGAAAATTTGGGCAATCTTTTTCATTAATGTAATAACCTTTAAATGAATGTCTATGCTCATTGAATCAATACAAGATAAACTATAGTTGGGATAAGATAAGATAAGATAAATACAAGCTATTTGAAAAACAAATGTAACTCAATATTTAAAATGCATATACATCCCGTTGTTACAAAGTGATAAGATCAAACTAACTTCTTATGTACTCTATTATTTCTAATATGTTTAAGGAGGAGTGTTATTTTTTCAAAAAAATAAAAAATAAAATAATAGGACAGGCAGACGTGATTACTCTCACCTAAGAGTGTTTAATTAATAGGATGCTTCAAATAGCAAATAATGGGGAACCAAAAAAAACCTTCAAATTGCCAAGTTGTTATAAATTTGTATGCAAGTCTACTAGTCCAAGAGAAGTGAGGATAATGTGTTGTCAAGCACATGGTTTTTGGTTTTTGATAATGGAAGTTATCTATAGCCGCATAAATGACTGACCAACCCCTCATTTTGACCATATGGCCGACGGTCTCAAATTTTCAATATTGATGATGAGTGATACTAACATGTTATGCCTCTTTCTCAAACAAAACAAAAAAGAAGAAGTTATGCCTATTACCATAGTCCATAATACCCATCACATAGCCATTTTTGGAATGCAATTAATTTCATATCTGTCTCTCCAGTGCCTACAGATTTAGTATTTAAACTTCTCATAGCTCTATTTGACTATTTGTAGAAAGCTTATGAAAAAACCAAAAAACAAAATCAAAATCAAATAATACAACTCTCTTAATTCAATGAAAATGTTTTCAAAGTGTTTTGAAGTCCACTCACGGTGAGAAAGAGGATGCATAAATACTTTCTCATTTCATAATTTTTGTTCATAAATTATTAAAATTGTAAATTCTAATTAGTGTAACAATTATAAAAGAAATTGTGAATTTTTTTATGTCACTTGGAGGAGAAATTATTCAGTCCACCGGGTGACGTGGTTCACCCGTCCACCATTCCAATAATTAAATGACACGTCTGATAATTAATACAGTCAACTTAATAATTAATACAGTGCTTTTAACCATTAATCATACTTTTAAAATGACCAAATAAATTGATTGACGTGTCATTTAATTATTGGAATGGTGGACAAATGACGTGGTTCACCCGATGGACTGAATAATTTTTCCACTTGGAGGGGGGCTGACAGTGCTTTATATATGCACACACGCACTGGATCACCCACTCCCAAGTCGACATATGTGCGAACCTATAAAACACCAGCACGTGGCAAATCAACCTCGTATGGTAAGTTTGATTCAATACATTCTTATACACACAGCCTCCGTATATTGCAAATTTTGAACGGTCAAGATTCTCCACAACGGCCCCTAACACAGCATGGTCCCACAAAATCCACACGTGGACAATCCAGATTAACCCAACTATTTAAAGAATCGTACAGAGTTCCATAGCATATCTCTTTTTACAGTTAAAAGCCCAAGCTCACTTACAATCCAAAGTACTCAAAGAGAGAGAGTCCTTTTCTTCCAGTAGTTGTTTCTATCTCCGACGTGTCTCTCGCCGGAAAATACCTCCGGCAAAATCTCCGGGAAAGGTAGCTTCACTAAGAAACCTTCTCATTCATCTCAATTTCTAGGATTCAAGTATTCAACCTCCATTGTCATATCTCATATTTCTATATATATGTGTGTATGTATAGGTTATTGAAAAATTCAGTTTGATCGCTTTGGGCTTTATATCTCTATAAAACGCTGCGTTTTGCTCTATCTGGATCATTGTCTGCATGTTTTGTGTGATCGAAGCTTGATTTTGTTTTTCTGAAAGTGTTAGGTTTTGCTGTTGTTTGTGCAGATTGAATTAGAAACTAGAAAGGCTTCGAAGTTGGCTTTTTTTTGCGTTCTTTGTGAGTTTTATGGCCAAGACGACGTAGTAAAGGAGTGGAGCATTTTGGAGACTTAGAAAGAGGGAAAGTGATTCTTGCTTTGGCTGTGATTATAAAAATGGTAGGCTCTGAACTCTGATTCAAGCTTTTGCATGCAAATGCTGTGTTTGGAATTCTTGGTTCTTTTGGGATATTTTGTAGTTGGTAACGTTTTCCTATTAAAGTGGTTTGATCAATTATGGTACTTAGCATAAACTGCTTAGCCTGTCAGGGGTGAATGCCCCTGTATTACCCGGCAACTGGTTTTGGCGGGTGGGGTTAGTTGGCTCTAAGTTTTACTGCCTAGAGGTGAGTCTAAAGGACGCTTCTTTTGAAAGGTTCCCTACGTTATCAAAAAAAATATATATATCAATTATTGTACTGCATGTTGTGTATTTTGTGATTGTGGCTACTGTGTTATATTTCATTTGGTTGAAGATAAAATGGGTGTTACTTTGTGTTTGGATTCTAGAATTTAATGAGTGTATTGGTTGAATTTGAACCCCCAGATTATTTAAATGATAACTTGGGTCAATCTTGACATTATTTCTGTGAATATAAGATCCTTAACTAAAAGAGCGAGGTCGATTGATGACTTGGTCTGTATACTCTGTATACTTGGTATTATGTAATTATGTCAATATCTTCCCTTTTTTTTTTTGTAAATAACTGTTTTTTACCTTCAATTTCCCTTTGATAGGCCAAATTAGAAGTTTTTCTTTCTTTCTAGAGTGATTGTTTCTTGTGGAGGCAATGCAGTCCTATTTTGATATATAAACATTTACAGATATTTTCTATAAGCATTCTTTTGTGCTTAATAAGATCATTCAATGTTTATTACCATGAATTTTTTATAAAATTTGGTGATTAGATGACATTTCATATCTATTATACAGTTATAATGAGGAAAGAAGCAATTTTAGTTATTTATAGGAATCAGTAGAAGAGATTACTCTCCTAGATGTACTGACTAATATTCTAATGAAACATCAGTTTTTAGATGAGATTCTTGAGCGAATCTGACATGCTCGGGGTACGTTTCTATAGTAATAAGCCTGTCTTGATTTTCAAGTCATCAGAAAAAAATCAAGAAAAAAAGGGTTCCTTTATGAGTCTTGATTCTGTTCATTGTCTCACTGTTAGGATTACTTTACAAGTGACACGGGATGAGTTCTCGTACTAGCCTTCTTCCACTCCACGTCAGATTGCTGAAAGCATGTGTGCCATTGTCAAGAAAGGTGGACATCTGGTTGTTATTGCCATTATCAATCTATTGTGTCTGACATTCAACAACCAAATATTTTATTGAGTTGCAAAAAAATAATTCTTATGAGAGTTTACACGAGTTATGTGGTTGGGGAGTGTCAATGGTTGCTTTTTCCTAAGATGGGCAAACTCTAACCCTTTCCTTGATAATCTAAACCCTAAAACAACCGGTTTTCATACATAATTAATCCACTACGTAACAAGTTCTGAATCTGTCATATGTTGGTAAAAGTCAACTTCTGTTACAAACATTTGCTTAGGGCTACATTTTCTCACTTATAACCAAACAAACTAAGAGCTCGTGCCAAAAGGGGTATTGAGAGGGAAATGTTATAGAGATGGCCCAAGCAAGGAGCCTAGAGGACTCAAAAGTGGAATTAGACAAAGGAGTTGATCATGATTTTGAAATAGAGTATGGAATGCATTCCTGAGTGTTTTTAATGGGTGGCATATTTGGAGGGAGAGGACTAGGGGGACCTTTGAAGATCCAGGAGTTCCTATCTTGGGGGTAAATTCACATTTTGTAGGGACATCATTTCTTTGGATATCTATGGATCCGAGTAGGCCTTTTATGCCTTTTGATCTTATTGAGGACTTGGCTATGTAATTCTGTCAAGAATCTTAGAGTATACAACCAGTATACTCCTTAGATTCTTTCTTTGTAATTTTTTTTTTATAAGATATCTTTATTGAGAAAAAAAAAAAAAACAAACCATCAAACAAAAGATCTTCACTCCACCGCAATAATTTTTTTTTTTTTTTTTTTTTCAGAAATTAATTTTGTGATTAAAGATTATGGTGCCTATTGATTTTTCTCATCTCAACTTGGTGTATAATGAAAAACTTTATTTACTCAACTCAAAGATGATCTATATGATGATGATTAAGCCTTGGTGCCTTGCCTGAGTGCTACCTGAGTTGGTTGGCCAGGGGGTGTGGGGCTCTTGGCTTTGGCTAAGCATTCCTGGTTAATCCCTAAGTGAATACTTTGATTACCTTGTTGCATGTAGGAAAATTTGGTGCGTTGGTGATGTCCAGGGCTTATTCCAGGGGTGGTCCAAAGAGCCCTAACTTGGCGTGGTTCCCACATCATAAAAAAAATAAAAAAATAAAAAATAAGCCTTGATGCCTCAACATAAATGTTCAATTCTGATTTGAATGTTTGATATATACTATAAAATCACAATTATTAACATATTTAATTTGCATAGATGATTCTAAATTTTACCTAGTTGGAGTTTGAGCACAAAGAATTCTTGGGTTATTTCTCTACCTAGTTGGGAGCTTGAGCCAAAATAGCATGGGTAGAGTAGTGAAGAAGATAATTGGAAGTATTAGAAGGGCGAAAATATAACGATAGAAAGAATACATGAGCTTTCCCGGTTTGTTGATAAGGTTAAATTAGTTGGGTTGAGTTTGGATTTGAGCTTGTAACTTACTTCTCATCCGCTTATTACTTTTTGATGAGCTTGAGCTAGTCTTGAGCTCCTCAATTCATATATAAAAAGGGATTTTTTTTTTTTTTTTTTTTCGAGATAAGTTTTTTGAGATAAGTTCTATACAGAAAGGGGTTATTGGAAAGGAATGAAGTCTCTTCCCATGAGTTCTCCTGAGATCTCCCTATAGTGCAGAGATCTTTCAAAAAGCTCTAGAAACTTTCCTTAGTGTTGGATGAAATACCTGCAAGGATCTTATTGTGGCCAAGTAACATGTGTGGAGCTCTCAAAAGTCAAAAACAGATAAAAGATATGATCTTTTCTCATTTTGAATATAGTTTGACAAGAAATCCGACCTACTTTGACCAAACTACTCAAATGTTTCTCCTCAAATTAAATTGATGAAACCACTCAATAAGATTATTCTATCATGGAGCCTGTCACTTTTTCCTGCCTAAAGTACCTCAAGATGTAAGAAGAGGGAAGATGGAGCCCACGCTGTAGGATGACTTTGTTAAGAATGATTTGTTCTGAAATTATGAATTGTAGTGGAACTAATTTTGTAAAGTGATGACTAAAAGTTGGCACTTATTGATGGAGTTATCATGGATAATGTGGTCTGTCATTCTTTCCCCATAAAATTAAAATAGAAAATATACTACATTAGAAAAAAAAAAAGGCAAGAAAGCCAGTGTATATGGGTTAAAAAGGAAACGAAGAACCAGTTGGTGTAACATCCAGGTCCAACTATGCACTTTGCTCCAAACCAAAAAGAAAAGAAGAAAGGAATCCTTTAAAGAAATCTAGGTACTGTAAGTAATCCTTGAAAGTGATCTAGGCCATGGGTTTATGGAGTGAGAGCACATATGTTGGAGATACCTAAGACTTAGAGCACCTCCGGAACATTTGTGTGCATGAATTAAACAAAAGATATTCAATTTTAAACATGAATGCAAAGTTGCATAAAATAAATCTGCATGAAGTGTAATAATAATAGTCTATTTATATATAAAAAAGTTAGTATTCTTCAAATTGTCAGATAAAAATTTGCAATCCCCGAAATAAAATCCTCAGATTTATAATGTATTCACTCTGAACCCGCTAATTCATGGATTGAGAGCCCATCATTGCCATAGCTGCTTGAATTTTGACACCTAAAAGTGATTCATACATGAGTACCAAGAAGATAAACTAACAATGTGATGCATCAGCCTCAAACAGATGATGGGTCTCAACAACTGATGCTTCTATCTTATATGTAACTCCTAAGTGATCTTCCAAGGCTTTATGTTTGGAGATTTTCTAAAGCTTCATCTTAAGCTTTAGCTAGATGCGACTTTAATAGCCATGATATGAACTCAATAATATCTATTCTAATAGCCTCGACACTTTAACAAGATTAGTTATGATCATGTTTTGACTAGTTTAACTCAAAAAGTAATTTATACCTTATTGCAATAAGTTTTTGGAATAAAATATCTGGGCATATATAATTTGATGTCATAATAGTTTGTTTGATTCCTACTTATCAAAAAAGAAAGAAAGAAGGTTGTGTGATTCCGTTGGCATTGTCAGTTTATTGTAGTGTAATTAACTAACATTGTTGTAGTTTGATTAAGTTCACTGGGGCCAACCACCTTATGTGGATGCTCCAAAAGCCTATAGTGTTTGGCATTTATGACCTAATATGGATAACAGGTGTTGGAATAGAGTTTTCAACAAAAAGGGAAGAGAACTTTCCTTGTTCACTAAAAATCCTAAAAGATACTTTTGTATAATGTCCTCAAATTAGATAAATAATTATGTAGTTTTAAATTCCATTTAAATAATGTTCTTGAGTCATATTTTTTAGGATGTGGACAAATCCATAACCTAGTTCAATCTAATACCTTATATGTGGACCCAATTCTATGGCACTTATGACCCAACAAAACTTTGACTCCAAGCAAAAATTAAATCCATGCAATTAAGCACTTGTTTAGATATCCTTTATATTTAGGTCAGTTTGCTATTTTTCACCATTGCTTATGTTGTGCGGTGGTACCTTTACTTTGGCACTCTGATAATTTGCTTTTATCTACTTCATCATTCTAGAGTGGATTTGCTTTGCTTTGACAATCAATCCTATGGTTGAAAGCGAGCCAAGTTGAATTGAGTTGAGGGCTACTAAGTCTTATCTCAGTGAATTTGAGCTCTCGACCAAGCTCATTTTTATAATGAGTTTTAAATAGCTTGATCAGTTTGCCTTGCAAGCCTTACTAAATGATTTGATACTGGCTTTGTGCACACACTTGTTCTAGTCAAACAATCTTGTAAGAGCCGTAACTTGACTCAGAATTAATACCATATATGTATGTATGTACAAATGTATGTTTGTAGAGAGAGAGAGAGAGAGAGAGAGAGAGAGGATATGCTTAAGTAAATCAATTACTTTCCTTTGTTGAATTCTTTAAAGTTCCTCTGTAGACATCTTGTGCATGCAATAATAATATATGATCAATATTTTGGTACATGATTAGGAAATGTATTGCATGCCATATTTAAGCTTAGGCATGTAAAATCGAATCTGACATTTTATGTATCTATTAATGTTTCATTCTCATTAGTAGCCAAGTGTAGCTGGATGCATAGAATAGTTATTGACAAATAACATTCTAGAGTTTGTTGGCCGTGCATTGGAATCTTAATTTGGAGAAGAAATATAGTTGGATAGATCTCTCTGGCATACTTTAACGTGGTGATGAGAAACCTTATCTTGTAAGAAACAATATGGGTTAAAGGGGTCTGTGAAGTCAATGAATTTTAAATAATTTCCTGAGAAAATTCGTCAGATCTAGCTAATTGTTTCCCTGTTTTATGCCAAAAAAGCACTCTTGTTTGCCTATACGAAAATCCTTGATGCATGTTGTCAGTGTGTTTCATGTCTTGACATAGATGATTGTACTATTCAAGTTCAACAAACTTTACTTCAGTAAATTTTTGGGATACTCTTGAAATGGAATTTAGGCAGCCTTTAGGTTTTGAATAGGCCAAAGCCTTGAAAGGCAAGTGTATTAAGTACCGTGCAAAAAGGGTTGTCCCTTAAATCAGTTGTGCATTTTATAGGTAATCAAGTCAAGATTTTATGCTTTGAGATTTTGAGTTATGACTTAACTGATTTGGACAGATTCGCGGTGAAGTTTATGAGCAACCTCATGATTATGAAACAAAGCAAGGAGCTGGCAATTTTCCACACCAACTCTTGTCATTATATTCTTGTCAAAATATATATTTTTTTTCACGGATGCCATTTCTAAAATCTATTCAGACTTGAAAACAATAATCTATATGGTTGGGTTAGAAGAGCATCTCAGGTGGGGGAATTCAAAGGTCTCGGTACATAAAAGCTCTGGATGAATCAAGTGTTCATGGTAATATTTTTTTATAGATTACTTATCAAAAAATATATATATATTTTTTATAGATTCAGCCCATTCTTAAGAATTCTCATGCTTTTGAGGTAGCATAACTACATAAGTTAGAAGAGTTTCGTCTCATCATCCAATTTCTCTCTGGAATAACTCAATGAAAGGCTGACCATTTTTCTATAGATTTAACTAGAGTGATTTTTCATACTAAAATCTGTAGATGTCTGATATGTTTTTGCATTCTTATTTTCTGTAATTCACTTTTGTCTTTAATGGTGAATTTAGTTTGATTAATTTGAAATTTGTGTTATGATAGGCTTCTCATTCTCTTCTAAAGCTACTGATTATTTTAAGATTGTACAATCTCAATTGACCTTTCTAAGCTGTTATTATTGGCAGTCTTTTCAGCACAAAAGCTTTTGGATGCCCAGGGATGCTGGGTGTCTAGCGAATGGAGAGATGGTTTATGATAATTCCTCTAGAATTGAACCGAAGCGTGGTCATCAGTGGTTTATGGATTCCAGTGGACCAGATCTATTCAACAACAAGAAGCAAGCAGTAGAAGCTGTAAATGGAAGACCAGTTTCAGGAGTTCCACAAATGAATGTTTTTCCATGGGATAACGCTTCTGGCTTCCAGTCTGTTCCGGGTCAATTCAACGACCGCCTCTTTGGATCTGAGCCTTTACGGACCATCAATCTGGTTGATAGGAATATTCCATCTGTTGGGAGTGGAAATATGGATATAGGAATAAAAGGTTTTGAGAATCAGTATGGAAAAGATCACAATCTGGTTGATAGGAATATTCCATCTGTTGGAAGTGGAAATATGGATATAGGAATAAAAGGTTTTGAGAATCAATATGGAAAAGATCCTTCAGTGGGTTTGTCTATGTCACATACCATTGAAGATCCGTCATCATGTCTGAACTTTGGTGGCATAAGAAAAGTTAGAGTCAATGAAGTTAGGGACTCTGACAATGGCATCTCTGAATCTATGGGACACTCCTACAGTAGGGCTGATACCGGTACAATTTCAATGGGTGACACCTATAATAAGAATGACGAAAATGCCATATCGTTGGGCCCGAGGTACAATAATGGGGATGAGAATACCATCTCAATGGGCCCCACCTTCAGTAAGGCAGATAACAATTTCATTTCGATTGGGCACAACTTCAATAAGGGAGATGGCAGTTTCATAACAATGGGTCACAACTATAGCAAGACAGATGATGGTATATTATCGATGGGTCAGCCCTTTGACAAGGGGGATGGCAATTTTATATCCATGGGTCAGTCGTACGAAAAAGGAGATAGCAGTGTCATATCATTGGGTACCTCTTATAACAAGGGGCATGAGAATTTTATTACAATGGGCCCAACTTATAGTAAAGCAAACGAGAATTTTATGTCAATTGCTCCTTCCTATAATAAGGGGAATGAGCATTTAATATCGATAGGTCCAACCTATGACAAGGCAGATGCCAACATTGTATCAATGGGTCCTTCCTATGACAAAGGAGATTCCAGCGCTTTATCTATGGGTCACAACTATAACAAGGGTGAGAGCAATACCATATCTTTTGGCGGTCTTCATGATGAACCTGAGACAAATCCCCCTGGTGGGCTCATTAGTAGCTATGATTTATTGATGAATACTCAGAACCCAGCTCAAGCTTCAGAAGTATCAAGCCAGAAGGATCTGGTTGAGTCCAATGCTGATCCAGTTGTAAATGATGCTCCGAAAGCCAATTCTAAACCTGATGCCAATCCCAGGAATAAGGAGCCAAAGACAACTAAGAAGGTTCCTCCTAACAATTTTCCTTCTAATGTCAAAAGTTTGTTATCAACTGGTATGTTTGATGGAGTCCCTGTGAAGTATGTTTCCTGGTCACGCGAGGTATGTTTATTCTTTTATGTTGTTTGTCCATATCTAGAAAGCTGATTAATTTCTGGACCTCTTAGTTGTAGTATTTTGACATGTGCTTAAATCATATGTTTGGCAGAAAAATCAAGTAGGAATTATAAAGGGAACTGGGTATTTGTGTTCCTGTGACAACTGCAACCACTCCAAGGTAAATAACTTATATTACTTTTCAGATTTTTTATGTAAGTCAGCTAATGAATGTTCAATCTAAGTCTAATAAGCAAGATGGTCTTTTGGATTGCATATGCAGGCTCTTAATGCTTATGAGTTTGAGCGTCATGCTGGTTGCAAGACCAAACACCCGAATAATCACATATACTTTGAGAATGGAAAGACCATCTATGCTGTTGTTCAAGAGCTAAAGAACACCCCTCAGGAGATGCTGTTTCGATGCAATTCAAAATGTGACGGGTTCTTCAATTAATCAGAAGAATTTCCGGATCTGGAAAGGTAATGCAGAATTTTTTACTCAAGTGACTGGTGTAGCACAGACATGAAAGTCTCTACTCTTTACTTAACTAGGTGCAGTAAATTCTTTTTTATTCTATCATATGATTTATCTGTCTTCTTTCCCTATTCTCAGCATCATATCAAGCTGCCACCCGTGAACTTCAGCGTATCTATGGAAAGGATGAAGTTATCATGCCATCTTGAGATGAAAAACCCTTCCTTTCTGACGATTTTGTGGTTTGTGAATGTGTGATCTGTGCATAGCAGCATACAAGCTACAGAAAGTAGACTCAATTTGGGATTTAGTAGTTTCGGCTGATGGATGTTTATAAATATTTTGGCTTTTTTGCTTTCCCTAAATTAAGATATTAATTAAATATTGAATTTTGGACATGTGGATTCTCTGTTAAATCTAGCATTTTCTTACTTGTTTGATTAGAGCACTTGAGTTGCCTTTTTCTGTGTTAGTCGTGGTGGCAAGCAATGGGGCAGGTTAGGTGCTTGGTTAGTCATACTTCCTGGCCCCTTGGGGAGTGAGATAAGATTCGAAAGAACAGAAAATCAGAAGCATTTAACAGATAATGGAAGGGTGAAATTAGTGGGATTATGTATGGTTCTGAAATATGCCCTGATAATTTATTGGACAAATCATCAGGCGTTCTGCTTCTTGAAGATTGCAAGCAATCCTGACTGGATATTCTTACTATAGACTGGAAACAGTGTACTCCCCATCTGGTCAAATTCAGTTGGAGTTTGTCCATTTTCACTTTATCTCCATTTTCTCTGTGAATGGTGGAGTTGAGCTGCGTGTGCCTTTTATATTAGGACCCAGATTCGATTAGTGTTACTTCTTTTTGCAGTTTGTTCAATAATGAAGCTAAGTCCATCTTTGGCCGATGTTTGTCTTGTTTGGTTCACAGTGAGTTGCTCCTGTTAGATTTTAGGCTTGGGGATTGTGCAGGAGAGGGGTCCCTCTAGTTTGAGAAATTATCTTATGAGACCGGCATACGGAATGTCCTTACGTTTAGTGGGCATCCCACACCTGATGGATCTGCATGCTGTGAGGGGTTTGTTCTATATACCAGTCTTAAGAGATACATTTTCCTCTAGTTCACCTGCTACATAGAGGGCTTCACTAGGGACGGAACCACGTTGAAGCTTGGGGAGTCTTTGGCCCCCACAAACTTTCAAAAATTAGATTTTTACTCTTATATCTATTTAAAAAATTTAGAAAATATATGGATGTCCCCCCTCCCTCCCAAAACTCCTTTATCTCCCCGCATTCTAGAAATTCTAGTTCCGCTCCTGGTTTTAGTGTCACTGTTGGTCTGACTGCTTATTATTGGCTGTATATGCAACAATGTGAGGCAACAAATTTTGTGGAATAAAACGACCTCTTTGAACTCATAAAAAAGAAACGAACTCCTTGAGCCTTTGGGAAAAATCTTCTCCCAGGTAAACTCATGATGAAAAGCCTATCATGACCAATGATGTGTTTTACCTTATAAGTGTAAGTCCCAAACTCATCCCAAAATTAGTATTTCAACTCTTAATGTAATTTAGGCACTTATAAAGCTTTGTACTTGCATCAAACGTAAAGTCTAAAATTCTCTTAAGGATATAATAGATTTGAAGCCACGCAGCAGGTACTCAGTGAGAGCTCTAGAATTCTCAGAATCTTAGTTGCTTGGAGCTTGTTACATACTATGAATCAAATTCTAAGCAATTAAGTTATTATTGGTTCCTTTAAACCTATTCATCCGCAGGTACTAGGCAGGTGACAAAGTGATATCAATGCCAACATGATTTGAAGTCCCCATACTTTCAGTAAGTGTAGCCATTTGCTGTCCATTTGGTGCTGCTGCAATACTGTGTGACATAGGTTGATCCTTCCTCATACCCCATAGAACCAGATATAGGCCGATTACAATGATAATTGCTCCAATAACCCTACAAAGCATTTAGTGGCTTAAGTAAACAAATGATAATGAACCATTATACTAAACTTATTAATATTTGTATTTGATGCTAACCTTCCTAAATACATTTCCTCTGCTAATATGATGGAGCCCAAGATTGCCACCATGACTGTGCACAGAGGATTAAAAGCTGAGTAAAAAACTGGTCCCCTTTTTTCTGTTACCACTCCCATGGTATAATAAGCTACTCCAGAGAGTATTCCCTAGCATAGAAACGTCCTCTGTTAGTATTAGAGTACTAAACCCAACAACCTGAAACATTCAGCTTTGCCGAGTGAAGACAAGGGGGATTGAACTCCAGAACTAGAGGGGGCCAGATTTTCACTTGGCCTAAAGGTAGTGTTAATGAAGAATTTCTTACTGCATAAAGAGTGGCTAGTAATTTGGAATCCAAGTGAATGGACCACACTGCAGCATTGCCCTTTTCAAATGCCAAGGCCACTATGGTGCCTTGGACAGTGCCCGAAATGCATATCAAAGTTGTGAGGGAGAGCTTGGCAGGATACGATTTCAGTGTATATGCCTACAAGAAGCACCAGATTCACTAAAAGTATGTAGACACACAAATTTTTTTATTATTTAAGTATAACCGTATTTGCCAAAAATTGATTCGTGTAGCTAGATAAAGTAAAGCTTGAAGTGTGAGACAACATTGGATTCAGAATACCAACTTGCAGAATGATGAAGAAAGACCAGCAGAAACAAGATGCTATGATTATTAGAGCACCCTTCATGAGATCTTGCTTATTTGCAGCACTAGCTGATTGATCATGACGGTTTCTTCCTTTTGTCCATGGCAGATTTAGGGTGTCTCCTTTAATTAGAGTCATTGACAATGCTCCTCCAGCTGCCACTGTGGTTCCCAATATCTTTGCCATGCTATGCAGTCTCCTAATATTGACCATCTCAAGCCTACAAACAAAAGTGACCTCCACAAAGTTACATCTCTATCACCAAAATTTCCTCACTTCTTTTGACATTTTTTTTTTTTTGTTTGTGTGTGGCTAACATGAGTGACCAGAGCTCTTTGAGCACCTGACTATTTCTCGAGATATACGTAGTCCCTTATTCACACACACCAGGTAATTACAAGAAATATTCCTTTTAGCCCCAAGATGCTGGTTAGGAGACTTAAATCTCATGGATCACATGAGACTTGAGAACCACTAAACCAACTTCTTTGACTTTTATGTACAGTAACAACAGACACAAATGCAATTGCTGAGTGAAAACTTACCCAAATAACCAAGCCATTGTAAATGCGAAGGCAGGAAGGATATTACACATGGCAGATGTAAAAGAGGCATTGGTATACTTCATCCCAATATAGTACAGGTTCTGGTCAAGCACAGGACTGTATAGAAAATAAATCTAAAGCTCATAATACAAATCCTTAAACGATTAGAGTCAGTAATGTTCTAGCTCAATTGTCTAGATTCTTACTCGAAGAAACTTAGCAACATTGCCTTGACTAAGATGGAGAAGGTCATCTTTGGCCTTGATTCCCTGTTGGACATTATGTCAGAATAATTAGTTTCTTCATCTTATTTAAACCATGGAAGATGTAAATGGAGAAGATATCTTTTTTGTTTGTCACATTAAGAAATGCAAAGAATTCAAGAATAGAGGGTGAAACCTTTCCAAAACAATAGCAAAAGGAGCAATAGCAGCAGTGGCAATGGACATCCTGTAGGCAACCAGTACATAATGACTCATCCCCTGGTTTAAAGCAAACTTGGCAATAATGGACAACCCTGCATAGCCAAACTGCAAAAGAATCACAGCCAAATATAGCTTCCCCTGACAAAATAAGTGAGTCAAGGACTCCATAGACATTATTTTCGTCTCTCACCTTGAAAAGCTTACAAGGATATGTAATCGGGGGTGCAATAGCTTATCTATCAAATATCAATATTTTATATAATCAAAATCGTTTGTTCCTCTCTAAGTGTTCCATTAAAGGTAGTCTGTCACACATTTATTTTTTTTCTTTATAAAGTAACTCAAGTTTAAAAAAAAAAAAAATCATACACATGGCATAGTGTTGTTGGTGGAACATAAACTGAAACATTAAGAGTATAAGACAAATGATTTTTATTGATAATCTGTGCAATATGCATAGGAAATTTGAATAAAATATGATTTTTTCTCCTTTTTTCTTCTTCGAAATATGGAATTTGATATTTACAATAGTTATTAGTTAATATTTATTATGATTGTATTTGTATATGAAACTATTTATTTTATCATTTAAATAAAATATGATGTGCAAATATTCTAATGGATGATGTAAATATAGAGGGTTTTATAGGGAATCCTTATAGAATTTAAACTCAATTGAAAAAAAAAAAAATATATATATATATATATATATACTAGAATAACAATATAAAAAATTATGGGTTTTCAAAAGCGTATATAGTAACATACTAACATTAGAAAAGGTCAACTCAAAGTCAAAGTTCTTTCATTTTATATATACTAGTTTTTCGTTATATTACATAGGTTTGCGACAATTCAAAACCATTTGATGAGTATTAAAGTGAGAGTCTTGTCCCACATTGACCAAGTATTCTTGGGCTGTACAATTAATAAGCCATGAGCAATCCTCATCTCTCAAGGCGTCTTTTGAGATTGAGTTAGGCCCATTGGACTTTAACATGGTATCAGAGCCACCCCTTGGGTGTTGGGCAGACCTCCCCCCTATTGTTTGTCCACGTGTTGATGATCATGCCACACGTGAGGGGGCATATTAAAGTGAGAGTCTTGTCCCACATTGACCAAGTATTCTTGGATTGTGCAATTTATAAGCTATGGGTAATCCTCATCTCTCAAGGCGTCTTTTGAGATTGAGTTAGGCCCATTGGACTTTAACATGGTATCAGAGTCATCTTTGTAAAGCTTTCTTCGAGTTTTATCTCAAAGCTTTCTTTTGAGTTCTTCTTCTCAATCTTCCATGGCTTCTGTTTCCACTGCTTCCGCTAATTCTTTCTCCTTGGATGATCCTCCTCCCTCGAGTCCTTATTATCTTCATGCTAGTGACAATTCAAGCCTGAGGTTAGTGAATGAACCACTCACAGGTGATAATTTTCACTCATGGTTCAGATCTATGGCTATGGGACTTGCTATCAAGAACAAACTTGGATTCGTGGATGGAAGCATTGGTCCTCCTAAGGAAGGTATTAACTCTCCTATGCACTCTCTTTGGAGTAGGTGTAATACTGTTGTAATCACTTGGATTTTGAACTGTGTTTCTAAGGAGATTCATTCTACCATACTCTATAAGCAAAGTGCCTGTGAGATTTGGACCATTATGAGAAATCGGTTTTCTCAAAGCAATGGACCTCAGATTTTTCAAGTTGAACAAGCAATTGGATCCCTAAACCAGTCTCAAGTTTCTGTGACTGATTACTACACGAAACTGCAAGGTTTTTGGGAGGAACTATTGAACTATAGGCCTATTCCAGTTTGCACTTGCATTCCTAGCTGCTCTTGTGGAGCAATGAGGCAAGTTGTGGAGAATTACCATCAAGCATGTCTTATGCAATTTCTGATGGGTTTGAATGAGAGTTTTACTCAAGTCAGGGGGCAGATTCTACTCATGGATCCTATGCCTCACATTGATAGGGTTTTCTCTCTATTAAGACAAGAAGAAAGGCAAAGATCTATTGGTCAATTGCATGCTCCACATGTTGAATCTACTGCCTTACTCTGCAAAAGTGAATCAGTTAGGTTTGCTTCTTCTAAACAGAATTTCCAGAAAAGATATAAGCCTACTTGTACACATTGTGGTCTTGTTGGTCATACTGTGGATAAATGCTACAAGGTGCATGGCTATCCACCTGGGTACAGAACCAGAGGGAAAGGTCCAATGGCTAATCAAGTGTCTCATAGTACTCCTAGCAGTAATGCAATGGCAGTGAATGAAGAGATATCTCCCTTTCAGCTTTCACAGCTTCAAGCCCAATGCCAGCAAATCCTTGCTGTACTGAACACCAAGCCCTCACCTTCCAATACACTAGAAACTTCAAATCCTAATGTAGCCTATCATGCTTTAGCCAACACTGCCTCTGCATTCTCATTACCTGTCCACTCTATGTCAAGTAGTTTTCTTTACAAGTCTCTTTGTTTACCAAACAACTTTACACCCAATCTTTCACATTCAGTCTTTGCTTCTAATGTGAAATTTTCTAAGGCTGTTAATGAAAATTTGTGGATTATTGACACTGGAGCAACAGATCACATGGTACACTCTCTTTCATGTTTAACCACTGTCACCTCTGTTGTAAATGCCTCAGTTGAATTACCTAATGGTGTCTTGGTCTCTGTCACTCATATAGGAACTGTTCAAGTTTCTCCTTCCATAACATTGACTAATGTTTTGTGTGTCCCTTCTTTCCAGTTAAATCTGATTTCTGTTAGTAAATTGGTTCATTCCTTATCTTGTTGTCTGATTTTTATAGCCAATTACTGTCTTATCCAGGCCTTCAACCCTTGGAGAATGATTGGACTGGGTAAATTACTCAATGGCCTTTATCTGTTGCAGACATCAAAGGACTCCTCTAGTTGTGCTAATCTGTTTTCTCAGCTTTCCATTTCTCAATTTGCATCTCATTCCAGTAATACTGCTGCTCTACCTACTTCTGTGCAGTCCAGTAATAATGCTTCTCTGCCTCCATCTGTGCAGCCTAGTTCAATGCAACTTTGGCATTATAGACTAGGGCATTCTTCTTTTGATAGGTTACAATTTTTACATCAATATGTAAAGAATTTACCCACTATCAATAAAATTCATCCATTTTGTGATATTTGTCCTCTTGCAAAACAGAAAAGGTTATCTTTTCCCAATTCAGGTCACATGTGTAAAAACAATTTTGATCTCATTCATTGTGACATTTGGGGACCTTATTTTGTGCCTACAATAGATGGTCATAAATACTTTCTAACCATTGTAGATGACCATTCTAGGAGTACTTGGGTATACCTTATGCATTCTAAGAGTGATACTAAACCTTTACTCATCTCATTTTTTAACATGGTTGAAACTCAATTTCATACCAAAATCAAATCTATTAGAAGTGATAATGGTTTAGAGTTTGACATGTCTGACTTTTTCAGCCTCAAAGGTATTATTTATCAAACTTCTTGCAGAGATACCCCTCAACAAAATTCAGTTGTAGAAAGAAAACACCAACATCTCTTAAATGTTGCTAGAGCCATTAGGTTTCAATCCCATCTACCTTATAAATTTTGGGGGGAATGTATTCTCACTGCTGCATATCTTATAAACAGATTACCTAGTCCACTCCTTCATCATAAAACTCCTTTTGAGCTTCTTATGCATAAGTCTCCCACTTACTCTCATCTCAAAGTCTTTGGTTGTCTAACTTATGCATCCACTCTCCCTTCTTATAGAACCAAGTTTGATGCAAGAGCTGTGCCATGTGTCTTTGTAGGTTATCCTTTTGGCACAAAGGGTTACAAATTGTTTAATCTTGATACTCACCAATTTTTGTGTCTAGGGATGTTGTTTTCCATGAACATATCTTCCCTTTTCTTACACCTACTTCTATCACCCATCCACCACTCTCTGATTCAGATCTCAGTGATCCACATCCTTCACCCCCGTTTTCCATTAATCCCTATGATTCTCCACCTTCTCCAAAGTCACCATGTGATCATACTGCTCCAGTTTCTGATCTCACAGATTCTTCACTGCAGTCCCCTGATTCTTCATACCAGTCACCTGTACTGTCCTCTGTCTATTCTGACCAACTTGTTTCAGATTTGCCCACTTCTTCTGGCCTTTCTACTGAACCAGTATTACCTGTTAGACATTCATCTAGACCTAGGCATGCCCCAGCTTATTTGCAAGACTATCATTGCAATTTGGCATCTTCCCTTCCACCACCCAATTCTGGTACCCTATACCCAATTGATAAAACCCTTACTTATTCCCATTTATCCCCAGCTCACAAAGCCTATACACTAGCCATTTCAACCCTTGTTGAGCCTAGATTTTACCATGAAGCTGTTCGCTCTCCCCACTGGTGTGAGGCCATGGACAAAGAGCTAGCTACTCTTGCAGCTAATCACACTTGGGTTTTAACTACCTTACCATCTGGTAAGCATCCCATTGGCTGTAAATGGGTGTATATAATCAAGTTTAAATCTGATGGGAGCATTGAAAGGTATAAGGCTCGGTTGGTTGCCAAGGGATATAATCAAATGGAAGGTATTGACTATGCAGAGACCTTTTCTCCAGTAGCCAAGTTGGTCACAGTTAGATATTTTGTTGCTCTTGCAGCTGCTCAAGGCTAGTCACTCACTCAACTTGATGTGAATAATGCCTTCTTACATGGAGACTTAGATGAAAAGGTTTTCATGTCTTTTCCTCCTGGATTCAAGAGGAAAGGGGGGCCTTCCAATTCCAATTTGGTTTGTAGATTAACCAAGTCATTGTATGGTTTGAAGCAGGCCTCTCGACAGTGGTTTTCCAAGTTTTCATCCACTATTCTTGCTCATGGTTTTAAGCAGTCCAAGTGTGATTACTCCTTGTTTACCAAAACTGAAGGTTCTATCTTCATTGGGCTCTTTGTTTATGTTGATGACATTTTAACTGCAAGCAACAGCCCTGAATCAGTCAAGGTGTTCACTGCATTCTTGGATCAACAGTTCAAGTTGAAGGATCTTGGTCCAGCCAAGTATTTCCTTGGTCTTGAACTTGCAAGATCTCACAAAGGGATATCTTTATGTCAACGAAAGTATGCTCTAGACATACTACAAGACTCAGGATTCCTTGGTTCTAAACCTGTTAAGTTCCCTATGGAGCAACATCTCAAACTAAGCAAGGATCAAGGAGAATTGTTAACTGATCCTAGTGTATATAGAAGACTAATTGGTAGACTTCTCTATCTTACACTCACAAGACCTGATATTTGCTATTCAGTGAGCTCTCTCAGTCAGTTCATGTCAGAGCCTAGACTTTCACATTTGCATGCTGCCCATAGAGTTCTCCAATACTTGAAAGATACACCAGGACAAGGGCTATTTTTCCCATCTGCCACACCTTTACAATTAAAGGGTTTTTGTGACTCAGATTGGGCTGGATGCCCTGATACAAGAAGATCTGTCACTGGTTTTTGCATTTTCTTGGGAGAATCCTTGGTATCATGGAGGTCAAAGAAGCAAACAGTTGTATCTCGCTCATCTGCTGAAGCAGAGTACAGAGCAATGGCTGTAGCCACTTGTGAGCTTACTTGGCTCTTATCCCTACTTCAAGACTTTTCGATTCCACATCCAACAGCCTCAGTTCTTTTCTGTGATAATCAGGCTGCACTCCACATTGCAGCTAATCCTGTCTTCCATGAAAGAACTAAACACATTGAGGTGGATTGCCATTTCATCCGTGACAAAATTCAAGATGGTTTACTCAAGACTCTACATGTCTCCTCTTCACATCAGCTAGCAGACATATTCACTAAGCCACTTGGTTTTATTCAGTTCTCTCATCTTCTTTCCAAGTTGGGAATTGTGAATATTCACTCTCCCACTTGAGGGGGCGTATTACAAGTGCTGTTTTGTACAGTTACCCAGTCGCCTGGAAATCATTCAGTCGACTGGATTTCGAGACCTGGACCTTTTGCCTGATCCAGTCGCCTGGAACACAAATCCAGTAGACTGGATTTGGGGACCTGAACTTTCTGCCTGATCCAGTCTACTAGATCACAAATCCAGTAGACTGGATTCTCGGGCTCTTCTCTGTACATGTGTGCTATCACAGTTGGCTTTGCTGTTAGTTATTTACTTCGTGCAGTTAGTTATTAAGCAGAGCAGTTTGTTAAGAGTTTGTTATGCTAATTTGTTATGCTTTTCCTTTGTATAAATACTTAACAACTCTGTAATCTTTATTAATCAATTCAGTGAATGAAAGCAATAGCTTCTTCAACAATTCTTTAGCTTTCTTGCTTTCTAGATCTGTTTGGTTTTATCATGGTATCAGAGCCAGCCCTTGGGTGTTGGGCAGACCTCCCCCCTATTATGGTCCACGTGTTTGGTTGGTCCACCACACGTGAGGGGGCATATTAAAGTGAGAGTCTTGTCCCACATTGACTAAGTATTCTTGGGTTGTACAATTAATAAGCCATGGGCAATCCTCATCTCTCAAGGCGTCTTTTGAGATTGAGTTAGGCCCATTGGACTTTAACAATGAGACAAAAAATGTAAAAAACTTAATGTTTTGGTGTTGACATGAGGAATTTAGACAACATTTTTTCCATGTCATGGAGCCAACAAGAATTTGGGAAGTGAGAAAAAGAAACTATTTTTAATTTTTCAAATTTATAATCAATGAACCAATTGCCGCAGCCATTGCTTATGGTCTTGATAAGGTGGACATTATTGTAAACTCCAAAGCTCTTAGGATGAGAACTGCATGTGAGAAAGCAAAGAGGATTGTTTCTTCTGCAATTGAGACTTCCATTGAAGTCGATTCCTTATATAATGGTATGGATTTCTTCTCAACTATTACCCATGCCAAATTTGCGGATCTCAATATGGATTTGTTCAGGAAGTGTGTCAATATTGTGGAGAAGTGCTTGATTGATGCTAAGATGGACAAGAGTTGTGTTGGATAGCATTTCCCCTGGGCATACTGCATAGCCATGAGTACCTCGTATATCAATATAAGGATTATATGTGGACTATATATAATGGATTCCAGAACCAGAAGGCCGAAGAATGAAAGTGATGCACGCTTACGCAATGCATTGCATGCTTACGCAATGCATTGCATGCCTTCTTTTAACTTGTTTTTAATTTTTGTTGTTTTTGGATCGTTGCTTTGCTGAGCCACAAACTTCTTGTTTTTTCTTTTGGCGTTCTTTAGTTCTTACCAAATTGTGTGCCTCTGATCAAATGGTATAAAAGTATACCACATTAATTATGTTTCATATTTATGGTTGATAGACTGAATTTATAGTAAGTATGGTGTAATTATAAATATGTGTTAATCAATGTCCTTAGGGCAATGGTTAAGGAGTATTAAATGCTTACACTTTACGGAAAATAACGAACTTTTAATATTAAAATAATAAATAAAAAGACTAAAATACTTTTAAAAGTTATTTTTGTATTATTTTAATATTAAAATTTTACTACTTCCTATAAAGTGGAAGCATTAGATACTTCTTTAATCATTGCCCTAAGGATACTCGTTAACAGGACCTATAAATATAAACATATAATTATTGCTTAAGATTTCATAGTGGAGTTTCAAGTCGATTGTGTGCATGCATACACTGAATTCTCCCTCTCGTGTGCTTCTGGTTCAAGGGACAATGGTATCTTTTGACTAGAAATGAATTGAAGATTTTTCTTTTCCACTACTCTTTTGTCGGGTTTAGCTTTTGGAAAAGGTAGAGAAGCAAAGCAATGGTGATCCTAGAGATCCAATGGATAGGAAAGGGGATTGAAAAGTCACGGAGCTATAAATCCTTTTGGGAGAGTTACTAAATTACTTTTGAGTGTGTAAATAAAGATAGGGGGATTTTTTTTAAAAAAATAATAATAATATATATAAAAAAAAACGAAAAAAATAATTAAACAAAAATTGAAGTGTCATATAAATCTTATATTTTGTTAATTTAATTTGCTTATATTTTGTTACATAATCTCAAATAACTATAGGTATATATTTCATATAATTAAAATATATAAATAAATATAATCAGCAGCAAAAAAATCAATATATAGTCATTAACATATTAACTAAAATTAATTTAAATATAATAAATTTACACAATTTATTTGAATACTTAAAAGTAACTTGAGAAAACAATCAATATGGGAGTGTTGAAAGTACAATAATATACCTTAAAATTTCACAAAATTCTATTTATGCATTATTTTCTTTTAAATGAATTATATAGTGCTTCACATTTTTTTCCTTGTCTTGACTTTTGTTCTCACTTTCCTAGTTGTTTAAAGATTGATTTGTTTAAGAAAACTCCAATGATTTTGATGGAAATCTTTAAAGTATATTAGATTATTCGATTGAATTCAATTTAATTATTTTTGGAAAAAATAACAATGTTTGTGTTTTATTGGTTGGAGTAACTGTGTATTTGAATTTAATTATAGAACCTAATGTACTGTACTTAAATTTTACAAAAAAAGAAAAGAAAAAAAGAATGGATTTCAATTTTTGTTTAAATAGTTTGAATAAAATTTGAAAATATATATATATATATATATATATATATATATATTAAATTTTGAAATTCATGCACTTCTCAACCACAGATGGAGTTGAGAGGTTTACTCCTCTCTGGTCCATGTGTTTTAGGCAGGATCGAAATGTTAATTATAAATTTTTTCATAAATATGATCTAATATTTCAAGTTTAAATCTTATTAATATATAAATCATTATGCATTGTTATTTTAGCAATTTATACTATTCATCAGATTTATATATTCAAATGTAAATTAAAATTTTTGCTGTATCATCATAAAAATTAAGAAAATTAACAAAAATTAACACATCACCTATATATGTATATTTTAAATGTAGGACCCATTAGATTTAAGAATTCCTTTTTTTATTTTTTATTTTTAATTTTTTATCAAGTGGAAGGGAAGGAACTTCGAGGTTAAGGGACATGGGACCGTCTTCAACCTTCAGACCTCATGTCAATGTGTCTCAGTCTTCTTTTACTTTTTCAAAAAAAGTTATGAAGGTTATAAAGACAAAAATAGTCTTCTTTTACTTTTAAAAACCTTAATAACTTTTTTTGGTCCTTCACAACCTTAATAACTTTAAAAGTTAAACATTATTTGATCCTTTATGTCACAAGATGATTAAGATTTAACTTTTAAGCATACTAGTTGCAATTAAATTGAATATAATATTTAAAGAAAAGAAAAGATACTTTATATCCAATTAAATTGAAAATAACTCAAGAATAAATTAAAACCTAAAAGAAGAATAATGGAATTCGTAGGAATACCTCTACAAAATAAAGAGAAAACATAGATTAAAAAAATCATACAGTGTGCAAATTTTTTTTTTTTCCTTCTAAATAAAATAATACATTATAGAGACAACAACCAAAACTAAGTACACTTATCTTCTAATTGAACATTGGTGATTAGAAGAATAGAAACGGGAAGAATAGAAATCAACCACAAATTATTAAAATTGCACTGCAAAAACTAAAGAAGGTCATTAAAAAAAAATCACCTCAAAGGGAATTTCCAAATTTGCTTGTAATGCTGTGGCTTTTGCGGAAGTTGAGAGAGAGCAATTGAAAATATATAGGGATAAATAAGTCTGTGAGTTATTTGAAGGGGAGAGGAAGAGGCTGTAGAAAGAGCGTTAGAAGAGGAGGACTTGAGAGAGAGAAAAAGGGAAAGGTTGGAGTTAAGAGATTTAATTTCATATGTTTTTTTTTTGTGTAAACCATCCGGTATCCGGAACCACAAAGGGCTCCGACTAAATCCGGATTCGAGCCGGGTAGGACCACAAGGGCGGCAAAGCTCTCCCAACCGAGTATTTAACGCAGTTGCATTCCCAAGGCTCGAACTCGAGACCTTTGGTTAAGCTAGAACAGCCCCCAACCAGCTGATCTACGCGCTCGGTGGTACTAATTTCATATGTTACAAAGCGTTGAAAGGATTGAACTGATTGATTGATGAATTAATGGGAGAGGAAGAAATTAAAGGGAGGATGAGTTGAAATCAATCAGTGGGTTATTGAAGGTTTTGTTGGGAAGAGGAAGAGGAAGAGACAGAATAAGAAAAAAGAAAAAGAAAAAAAAAAAAGGACCATTTAGAGAGAAAGGAATAAAATTGAATTCTGGAATAAATTAAATGAGGTGAGTGAAAATAGAGGAGGAGTCATGCGTTTGAGAAAGAGGGAAAAAATTAATTTGCTTGTTAAATTAATTGTAGTTAAATAGGAATTACTTACAGATAAGGATAAAAATAAATTACAATATTAAAATAAGGAAAGAATAGATAAGAAATCCCTACAGATATAAGGATAAAAATAAATAACAATATTAAAATAAGGAAAAAATTATGTTAGGAATAAATGTGATTTGGATTGCTATGAGAATAGAAAATCCTACGTGGCATGTCTAGGGAGATAGCTGAGTCCTCAGCTAATAGATTATATATTATAGATAATAATGACATAAACTCTTTGTGGATTGCGCTAGATTGAGTTTTGGCCATGCATCTTGCTCATTTAAATTGGAAATGGAATACTTTGTTTAACAGTTCCACGTAAGCATTTCATTAATAACTTTCTATTTTGTAGTATATTTAGCACTTTAATTTTGAAGATATTAATTTATATTAGGGTAAATTACATTAACCTTCCTTGAGGTTTGGAGAAATATCAAACATCCTCTTATTTTGAAAAAAAGGCACTTAGCCCCTTGAAATTATTATCATCATCATCATCATCATCAAACCAATATGGTTAATAAGTATTATTTTGAGGTTATTTTGTATTATAATTTATGTTAAAAATATGATTTTTTTTTTTTTTTTTTTTTTTTAAGGAGAAGAAAATATGTATTTTGACTCAATTTTTAATGATAAAAAATATTCATAAGAGTTATTTCATTTATTTCTTATATAAATCAAAACCTAGTGTTATTTATAAAAATAGAAGGTTTATTTATTTATTTATTTTTTAAGTTCCTCAAATCTTAAGAGAAGTTATTGTAATTGACTCTCTATATTCAATACATTTGTTATTTACCATTTAATTTTACTTTTATCAAAGAAATAATTTAACCTTCTTCTTCTTTTTTAACCCTGCAACATTCAAATTGAACTTTTTTCTATTTCAAAACTATGTGATATATTTCACAATGTGTGTAACTAAACTAACAATCCGATTACAAAAGAGATGCTAGTCAAACCCCAAAACAATTAACACACGTAAGCAAAATTACAAAAGACAATTATATGCTTAAGTTAGCTAAAATAATTAAATAAATATAAATTCACACGAACAATATGTTCACATTTTTAATATATCAATTTATGTTTCCTATGACTATGAGACGTGATATAATTTAAATTAATTTCCCAAGTGTTGATGATATCATATATGAGACTTTAGCATATCTGCACATTGCGTGGAGTCGTGGAGTATATTAGAAACTTTAACAATATGTTAACTTTTTTTTTTTTCTTTTTTTTTTTTTTTTTTTTTTTTTATCCATTGATTAAACCATTTTTTATACGCTTTTTCTTGCAAGTCTGGGGGTTCTCCCTCCATTAAGTGAACTGAACCATTCATGTGTCAGCTTTTAAAATAAACAATAAAAAATAATTAAAATAAAAACTTTGTTAATATGAGTATGACACCAATTAAATCCATATTTTTTCGTCATCTTGTAAATATTTTGGATTAAAATTAATTGTATGCATTGTCCAGGTAGAAAATGGCGTTTCTTCCAAATACAAAACTGAAGTCTTTAGCATGTTGTATCAAATGCTGTTGACTAAGAAGAAAGTAATTGCTGTTATAAAAAAAAAAAAAAAAAGTAATTGCAGTAACCAAACCAAACAGAATAATCCCACCAGTACTGTTTTAGTAGTAATTCTTTGGCTCCAAGACCATCCCGTGAAAGGTGTCGTTTTTAATAACATGTTAGTTAACCCTGAGAGGTAGCTCAACTGGTCCGGCCTTGGGTGTGCTCCCTAATGGTCACTAGTTCGAGTCCCCTCAGGGCCACCTACCCAAGGCAAAGCCTTGCGATTATCGTGGTACACATGCTAGTAGGGTGTTGCGTGTCCCTTGGGATTAGTCGAGGTGCGAGTATCTACAGAATGCTGGCCCGGACACTTAAGGTTATCAAAAAAAAAAATAATATGTTAGTTATTTATGGTATTATTACAAATGCGGCTAGGGTATTTAATTAGTCATAAATACAATATTTATTTTTAATTTAATAGCTTAATAAACTCATAATGAGACCATTAGTACGGATTTAACCATAAATAATTTCAATAAAAATGAGTGGAATCCATTTCCTTAGATAATTGTATTGTAATGTATTAAGAAATAGTCTTTTGTGTTTTATAGGGTTGTAGGTTTATTGACCGTTTGATGGGATTGAATGCCCACCTTGATTCTTGCACCTAATAAATGGGTTGTTACAATAAATCATAACGGCTTGTTATTAAATGAGGAGAGCTGACATAACGTTACCGTGATTATAGTGTCTTTAATGAAATTATTTCGACAGTCGTCCATATGGGTGTTCCATATAGACGATAGTCATATGAGCTTTTATAACAGTTGTCTTTGTCCTATCGTCTATGCATATTTATTTTGGTATTATCAAATTTAATAGCTTAATAAACTCATAATGAGATCATTAGTACGGATTTAACCATAAATAATTTCAGTAAAAATGCGTAGAATCCATTTTCTTAGATAATTGTATTGTAATGTATTAAGAAATAGTCTTTTGTCTTTTTTCAACTACTAAATAGATACTACTTTGAATTTCCATGAAAGAAGAATTTAGTTCATGCATCAGTCCTTAATCAATCAAAATCTTGATTACATCCATGTTAAAGGACATGGTGCTATGTAATATTCTACCATCACTAAGTGTAAAAATATTCTACCAGCAATAATTAAGTGCTATATAATTAATATTCTACCATCACTAACTTACAAGAAGATACATAGCTCGCTGGAAGTGTAAAAACAAAACAGCATAATTACATAGGATATTTCAAATTGTATGGAACTTTTTCCATATGTATGCCACAAATTCCAATCAATAAGAACATATATACTGATTCGCTATCTTTAAGCAAAATCTTGATTACATCCATGTTAAAGGACATGGTACTATATAATATTCTACCATCACTAAGTGTAAAAATATTCTACCAGCACTAATTAAGTGCTATATAATTAATATTCTACCATCACTAACTTACAACAAGATACATAGCTCGCTGGAAGTGTAAAAACAAAACAGCATAATTACATAGGATATTTCAAATTGTTTGGAACTTTTTCCATATTTATGCCACAAATTCCAATCAATAAGAACATATATATGCTATCTTTTTTTTTTTTTTTTTTGATAACCTTGGGTGTCCGGGTCGACGTTCCATAGATACGCGCACCTCGACTAATCCCAAAAGGACACGCAACACCCTACTAGCACGTGTACCACGATAGACGCAAGACTTTGCCTTGGATAGATGGTCCTGAGGGGATTCGAACTAATAATCATTGGAGAGCACACCTAAGGCCAGACCAATTGAGCTATCTCTTAGGGTTACTGATTCGCTATCTTTAAGCAGTTCCATCCGTAGATTTTATACTTGTCACATCGATGGCCACTAATTCTTGATTTGAAGCTACTATCCTCTCATTCTTGGTAGCCATATTTTGCGCTGTTGGTACTACCTTTTCACTGTCTCCCGTTTGATCCTTACTCTTGCCCCATAAAACCAGATATAGTCCAACAACAATAACAACTGCTCCTATTACCCTAAAAATAATTCAGTTTACCTAAGTTAGCCCATAGTCATACAATGTTTATGATTCCAAATCTTTTTCCTACTATTTCCTTTAACCATATGAACCATATCAATTACAATAATTAAATAATTTATTATTTGATGAATGTCCTAAATGAAGAAAAAAAAAAAAAATTTGTAGTATAGAAAAATGAGTGCGCACCTTCCTAAGTACATGGTCTCGGACAAAATGAAGGAGCTCATAATTGCGACTAGAACCATGCTCACGGGACTAAAAGCACTCACAAAAACAGGTCCCCTTTCCTTTATTACTATTCCTTGAATGTAAAAGGCAAACCCTGAACATATTACCCCCTGGAAGTATACAAATATTTGTTAGTATAAACAAATTCAAGTCTAAGACATTAATTCCCTAACAACTTTTTTTTTCTTTTTTTTTTCCTTTTATAAGAACTACGAAAAGAAAAGGCATCAAAAGCTTAAGATATTTAGAATTTTTTCTTACACTGTATACAGCAGCGAAGAGCTTAATATCGAAGTGTATTGACCAGGCTGTGGGGTTGCCCCATTCCAATGCCAGGGCCGCTATAGAACTTTCCAGTGTTCCCATCAAACATATCAAAACAGTTAAGGAAAGCTCTGCGGGGTATGATTTCAGAGTAATTGCCTACAAAAGCAATAATTATAGCTCACTATAAAAAATGATTTGGAATGTAATCTCCAAAGTAGAAATAAGTTGATATTGTAGTACTGTTTACAATTGGATTTATGTATCATACTCAATAATTTTGGCAATAACAATAATTATGTTGGTGAGGGTCCACTACCAAAGGTACTTGGGTTTTGTACAAATTAAAGTGAGTTCCATTGTTACTGAAATGATTAAAATCAAGGCAATTGCCCCTGGCTAGCTCCTCCCAACTCCCTTATCATATATATATATATATATATATATATATATATATATATTTTATGCACTTATTTTTTGATATATCTCTTTTATATTTCAAACTTTGTTGGAAAAAAAATAGAAAGATAATTTTTCCTATTTTATCAATGTTTTTAAGCTAAAAAGTTATAAAAGAAAAACAAGGATAAAAAAAAAAAAAATAAAGAAGCAAAATTTTAATTCAAGAGAAAAAAAATACAAAAAAAAAAAAAAAAAACTTTCAAAAGTGTTAAGAAGTTCAAATTCTTTATGTAATAATTTATTATTTTTCATAAAATGATGAGTGTATAAGTAAAATATGAAAATAATTATATAATAAAGCTCATTATTTGCATTGATATTGTTTTCAAGCAATTAAAATCTAAAGTTTCAGATGCACAATCTAATTTTTATAATTTTAACAAACTATACTTGAGTTTTATCTAATACTAAAAATCATAATATGAGAATTATAAATGAAATTTTCGGTACTGAAAAATTACAACACAACTTATTCATATATATATATATATATATATATATCTAACAAATAATATATAATATAATATATATTTTATCTTTTTATATGGATTTTCTAACTTTAAAATACAGTTTGGTTTTATATATAATTTGTGTACGATATGTGCGTACATAATGTTTGTGTATCTACGTTTGTTCGAGTGTATGGAAACATATACATGTTAGTTATAAATTCTGTTCCCCTGAACTCAAATCCTAACTCTGCCATTGAATGAAATTGCAAAGTAAATCAATGCCGATTAGACTCTTACTTGAATCATAATAAAACCAGACCAGCAGAAAGTACCAGCTAGAATCATGAGGGCACCCTTGATGACATCTAGCTTATTTGCAGCATTAGTAGATTGTTGATGGGAATTTCCATTTGTCCATAGCAAATTCAACATGGGTCCTTTAACAAGAGTCATAAGCATCGCTCCCAACACCGTGACTATAGTCCCCAGTACCTTTGCCTGGCCATTCATTCTCTTAATATGTACTTTCTCAAGACTACAAAACATTCACAAATTTGAAGCACCCCATATACCAATTAGGATATATATATTATATACCATGTATGCAAGCAAGAGTTAATTATTCCGTATCACGTATGGGACAAGAGAGTTACCCTAAAATCCAAGCCATTAGAAATGCAAAGACCGGAAGAACATTGCTCATGGCGATGCTGAAACTTGCTGTACTTAACTTCACCGCAGTGTAGTACAAGTTCTGGTCAATTACAGGCCTGAGTAGAAGAAATGAAAGCTTAAGTGAGACCCAACATAATAACCAAAAAAAAACTTGTAAAATTTTTATTGCTTGATGATCTAGATTCTTACTCCAATAAGCCGAGCAACGCAATCTTGGCAAAGACAGAAAATGTCAACTTGGGCCTTATTTTCCTGTTAATATATAGTATTAAAATTAATGTGATTAGCTTTTTCATCTTGTTCAGTATGTAAACATATTCAATAAGAAGAATTTTAAGGAGGAGATGGAGACCTATCCAAGACAATAGCAAAAGGAGCAATAACAGCAGTGGCAATGGCATGCCTATAAACTACCAGAACATGTTGGCTCATCCCTTTGTTTAGAGCAAGCTTAGTAATTATGGACAACCCTGCATACCCCAATTGCACTAAAATTATTCCCAAAAATGGCTTCATGACCTTGCTGTACTTGTACAATTGAGTCATCATGGACTCCATAGACGTGTTACGTTTGAATATTTCTCTTTCTTTCTCTCAAGAGCTTCTGAGAGAAAAATGAAGTATATAAGGTTCAGTTTATATAGACTCTGGGGGGGGGGGGGGGGGGGGGGGTTCATTTTCTCATGGATCAATCAACCTCAACAGGGACTCCACCTGAGCAAATTAAGATATTTATATATACGATTCCCCATAGAATATATATTAAGCACTATCATCACTAGCTAATTAGTGCGCCACGAAAACGTGTCCACGATGTGGCGGATTCGCAGGGTTTCCTTAACGAATCAATTTAAACTAAAAGTTATATGATCAGATGCTGGAATTGGGTATGATCATAGGATTTTTTGTCTTGGTTCCTTCAAGGGAAAAAAAGCTATAGTTTTTATATGCATGGCTTTGGTGATGGGAAAGACATGCTATGCATGCCTGTGACTCATGTTATAAAAATATTTTTCTTGATAGGAGATAACACGGATACTCTAATTAAGAATTTAAATTAAGGCAAAAGGAAATCATTTATTAACACTCACACACTATTCATGGGCTTCTCATACGTCATTCATGAGAATCACATGTAATTAGTCTTGTCCATCTATATGGGAATTACATACGTTTTTGTCCATTAGAATCTCGTGTTGCTCCATTCTTTGACCTAGCACTATTAGCAATAGGGCAAAACTTATATACATTTCCTTTTGTCCAGTACATCCGGTTCCCATGTTTAAAAAGTCAACACGTGTCATTTAACGTATAAGACAAACGGAAGTTAAACGAGTGATTTTTTTCCCGCGAGACAGCAAGAGAGAGAAATAGACTTTATTAAAATAATTTAAAAAACAAAGAGAGAGTCAAAGAGGGTGCTCTCTCTCAGTTCTCTGCAACACTGTCTTACCAGAGAGGATCGGTCTCCTCCGTGTCCTCCGGAACTCCACCATAACCACCATTAAACTCCCAAAAAAAATCAATCCACAACCAACCTCACCCAATCACACACCCACAAACTCTCAAAATTCCATTTTTTAGACCCCATCGTGACCCATTTTTACAGAATACTCTCCTCGCCATCTCACTGTTACCTCCGACCGCAAACCCACCCACAAGGACATTCCACCCCAAATCGCAAACCCAGCCAAATACCAAAGTTTTCCAACCCCAAATCGCAAACCCACCCATTGCAAAAACGGATCCATTTGACCCAAGGACAACAACACAAATTTTGAGACAACTTCCTCTTCCGTCAAGGCGTCAACCACGTCGAAGGTTTTGACCCAACGACGCCCAAAATGGCATTGTCGAAGGAGAGGTCAAAACCCACCCACTGCAAAAACTCATCCCCGCAAACCCACCCACAACAAACCCTCAATCCTTGGAACTAATGACAGAAGCACGAAATTGGGTTTTTCAAATCCATTGGTCTGTAAAAAATGGGGTTACTTTTATGGGCTTGGGGATGAGGAAGCGAACAATGATCAGTCCGATTGAGATTGAGATTGTCAAGGGGATGAGTTTGGGTCCTGATTGTGGTGGTGGAGATGTGATTTGTGAAGATGTGGAGGTTGGTTTGGTAAATTTGACGAGGCGTGGATTGGAGGGAGGTGGGGTTTAATTTGTCCATTAGAATCTCGTAAAGCATTTAACTCCGTTATTCTCATACGTTAAATGAACACGTGTTGGCTTTTTAAGTTGACCTAGCACTAATTAGCAATATTATTTTGTTGAGCAATTAAAACCATAAATTCAGGTATAGGGACACCACTTAACACTCACACTTCATTCAGGAGTTTCTCTCATATGCTATCCATGAGAACTATTATGTGTCAACCCTGCACCTTATCGCATACCATCATAAACTCTGATACGATTTGTTAAGAGATAATATATTGGCAAGACTTCCATTCACATGCAGTGGTAGAACCAAGATTCCAGTTGAGGTGAGGCCAGATTAAAAGACATGATTGGAAGCAAAATTAATCCTATAATATCAATCGACTTTAATAAAAAATAAATAAACAATTATAAATAATTTAATTGTCATACAAAATATAATATAGAAATAAATTAACAAAAATAATCAATTTATACATAATAACAATCAACTAAAGAAACTAATCTAAATACATAAAGTGTAGATATGTAATTTGAATACTCAAAATAAATTGAGAAAATAAATCAATGTAAAAGTGCTAATAGCATATTCCTAAAAAGTTGTATTCGCGCTTAAGTGCCTTGATTGCCTTTAAAAACTTATGTAAAATTCAATTTTTCTTTCTCTATTCTCCTAATTATTTAAATTTTGGATTTATAACAAAAAGCTAATGTTTGAAACTGTGAAAGAGTTAAAGAGATTAAGGAGAAAGAGATTTAGTGGCGTGAGAAAATAAAAAATAAGTAGTGGTTTTTTCTTTTTCTTTTTTTGAGTTTAAAAATATAAAACCTGTTACTTTAAAGTGTCGTAAAAAGACCAATTTGCTTTGGATTTTTTTTTTTTTTTTTTTTTGATAAGAAATTTGCTTTGGATTGAAAAGTGTCGCGCGTGATATGGGAAATTGAGCTTCAGATGGCTTAAAAGACTATTTTTAAGTGTTGTGGGTTTTAATATAGCTAAATTGGAAAATTATATTACATGGACATTGTTGCCTTTTCCGTGGCAGTGGCCATATTCTACTTTTCTTACTAGATAGTTATATATGGATCACCCATTGGTTCACCATATGAAGTCAATTCCATAATAATATAGCTAAATTGTAAAAACACTCCTTGGAGTTTATGTTATCGATCTTGTGACTTAAGAATTGACCAAAGTGACTCATCTGTTAAAATTCTGACTTGAGTAATAAAAGAAAAAAATAACTTATAATTTATTTATAAAAAAAAAATCAATTTTTTTAATAAAAAATTATATATTTTAAATTCAAATTAAAAAATAATATTCTAACCTCAGGGTATTTTTGAACCAATTGATTTTTTTTTTTTTTTAAAAATTTGATTAAATCTTTGTTTCATTCAAACCAATTCAAATAAATTAAATTACGTATTGTATAGTAGTAACTTAAAACTTTACTTATAGCCTATAATAACCTTAAATTATTTTAAAATTTAATAATAAAACAAAAAAAAAAAAAAAAAAACAAGACGAACCTTTTTTCTTTTTCTTTTTTGATAAGCAAAAACAAGGCAAACCTTAATCCTTCACAAAATCCATACTTTGACTTGTTTAAGTGTTTTTAATTTTAAACTCTACCAATAAGAGAGTTTGAGTCCAAGATAGAAGCTTCATTAGTGGCCTCAAAAGTCAAAATGTAGAGAGTGCGGATTAGATTAGTGGCTTCAAATATTAAAGCAAATTTGTTTTCATGGTGATGACAGTATTATTTAACGAATGAAAATGCAATCCATCTCATACCTAAAGTAGTGTATTCATGATGTGGTTAGCATTTGCTGCATTATTTCTAAAAGCAAAATTATGATAAACCAATTTTAGATAGGAAGCACCAAAAATAGTCATATATAAATACAGTAATAGAAAAATTAGAAACCATGTCTCTTGAGGAAAAAGCAAACTTTTAGGAGCTTTTTTTCAGTCTTGGGCTTAGCCTACTTCTACGGGTTGTTAGATCACTCCATGTAATGACACATTAATTTTAATCTAATTTGTATTTGAGAATTAATCTCTCTTCCCTTGGTTTTCTTTGCTAGGATATGTTACTTTTTGAAAGACCAAGTTTTGTTGCATTGACTCATTGAAACCCCGATTAACAGATCAAGGGAAACAAATGAAATCGCTTTGATTATGCATCCAAATCCCTTAACAAAGTCGAGATATTGATGTGGCTACCACTTCTCTATTTGATTGACTGATTACAAAATCGCATTAATTTCTAAATGCCTTTTGAATTGGATTAATACTCATCAACCCCCGCAAGTTAATCGTTTTGTAATCAGAATTCACCATCCTCTTAAGTTGTCACCTCGCTTTCAAGATGACTATAAGGGTGCATTTGGTTTGATTTCGGCTTAATGGCCTACAAAAGCAACAATTATATCTCACTAACAAAAATGATTTGGAATGTCATCTGCAAGAAGAAGTTGATATTGTACTCTTTAAAATGGGATTCATCATTCATGTATCATACTCAATAATTTTGGCAACACCAATAATCATGTTGGTGACCACTGCTAACGTCTAGCTACTTTTGAGTTTTGTGTGTGTGCGCGTGCATTTTTAACTGAAATTGAAAAGTAATTAAATGCCCATTAGGCTCTTACTTGAAGAAAAATGAAACCAGACCTGCAGAAACACTTAATTAACCTGCTAGAATCATGAGAGAACCCTTAATACATATTGCTTAGTCGCAGCAGTAGTAGATTCTTGATGCGCATTTCCGTTTGTCCATGGCAAATTCAACATGGGTCCTTTAACCAGAGTCATAACCCATATTAAGCATAGCTCCCCAACCGTGACTATAAATTCCTTTGGCCATGCAGTCTCCTAAAATATGCTTTCTCAAGAGCATTCACAAATTTGAAGCATCCCAAATTTAGTACACCATTTTTTTTTATTTTTTATTTTTAATGATGAAGAACCTCACCAAGACAAAATCCTTCAAACTCTCAACCTTGGGTAGTAAAATCCAAAATACACGATCTTACCCATTAAAACTATGTATCAGATAATCTTAGGAAAACTTCTAGTGGGGATTGAACCTCAGATGTCTGAGCCTATAGCTCATTACAAGCCTCCAACCACTAGGTTGCACACCGACGGGTGCATGCAAGAACGTGAAAGGGGCTAAAGATAGTTAGTTGCCTAAATCCAAGCCATTGAAAATGCGAAGACAGGAAGAACGTTGCACACGGCATTTGTGAAAGTTTGCTGGAGTATAGTATACTTCATCAGTTCATCTCACTGTATAACAAGTTCTGGTCCATTACAGGCCTGGGTAGGAGAAATTGAAAGCTTAAGTGACATGCAACAAAACTAAAACAAAATATAGTAGTAAATTTTTTGTTTGAAGCTTAAGACCAAAAGCTTATTACGTGGTAGTCCAGATTCTTACTCGAATAAGCCGAGCAACACAAATTATTAGCAAAGATAGAGAAGGTCAACTTTGACCTTATTTTTCTGTTAAGAGTATTAAATTAATGTGATTAGCATTTGTCATCTCGTTCAACATATAACGTTGAAGAATGAAGAACAGACTTGACAACAAGTAAACATTCAATAAGACGAAGGGAGGAGATGGAGACCTATTCAAGACACAGCAAAAGGAGCAATGGCATGCAAGTACGACTAATTATGGACATCCCTTGCAATAAAATTACTGTAAAAAAATGGCTGCATTATACAACGAGTCATGGACGCCATAGACATGTTAAGCTAATTTTTTTTCTTTCTTTCTCTCTCTAATGTGAAGAGCTTCTAAGCCAAATTAAGATGCATGATGGTATTGTTCGGACTGACAGATCTTCATCATATACTAGCTAGATTTGAAGAAAAACCTGTTCTCTTTGGGTATGTTTGATTCTTAATGAAATATGAGTGTACCAGTGAAGATGGAGTTTCGATAATTTGTAAGGATGCCTTGGTGGTCATCAAACGAAAATCGGTAAATGACCTTTATTAATTTGTTTCAGGGCAACACAATTGTTGGTATTGCAATAGTATCTTCATATGCAAATCCAGATTCTAACAATACTCGTTTAACAATACTCGTTTGTGATATATGCAGATATGGCATATGAGTGAAATTTCCATGTCAATGCTAAGCAAAACAGGGTTTATTGGAACATCAAAAAACTGGAAAGGTTGGACTTCTGATCAAAGCATTACACTTTTGGCAAGAAGTATATAGTCAAGTTCAGCACAACGAAATACAGGATTAAGGATAGGAGGATAGATAGATTATATCGATTCAAACCTTTGGGGTCATTCTCTTCTTTGTTCAAAGGATATAGTGCTATATTCTAACATCATTAACAAGATACATTGCTCACTGGAAGTGTAAAAACAAATCAGTATAACATATTGACATATAGATATTTCAAATTGAATGGAACTTTTTCCATATGGACGCCACAAATTCCAATAAGCATATATTTACTGTACGTCCGCTATCTTCAAGCAGTTCCATCTGTAGATCTCATACTAGTCACATCATATCGATGGCCACTAATTCTTGATTTGAAGCTATTATCCTCTCATTCATGGTTGCCATATTTTGGGCTGTTGGTACTACATTATCACTGTCTCCCGGTTGATCTTTACTCTTGCCCCATAAAACCAGATATAGGCCAACAACAATGACAACTGCTCCCATAACCCTAAAAATAGTTCAGTTACCTAAGTTAGCCCATAGTCATACAATGTTTATGATTCCAAATCTTTTTCCTACTATTTCCTTTAACCAAATGGACCAGTTCAATTACAGTAATCAAATACTTTATTATCCGATGAATGTCCTAAATAAAGCAAGAAAGAAAAGAAAAAAAAAATTTATTCTGTCGGCATAGTAGGATAGAAAAATTCAATGTGCACCTTCCTAAGTACATGGTCTCGGACAGAATGAAGGAGCCCATAATTGCGACTAGAACCATGCTCACGGGACTAAAAGCAGCCACAAAAACAGGTCCTCTTTCCTTCATTACCATTCCTTGAATGTAAAGGGCAAGCGCTGAACATATTACGCCCTGTAAGTATAAATTTCACTTGTGAGTATAAATTCAAGTCTAAGACATTAATTCCCTTAGATAAATTTTTATAAGAACTCAAAAGGAAAAGAAAATGTTAAAGATATTATAAATCTTACTACATAAAGTTTACAAACTGATGTAACAATGATTAATGAATTTGAACAGATTTCATTTATCAAAAAATTATTGGTAGATTTCAAAACATAATAATTGAATTAATTTCTGAATTTTTATTTTTATTTGTGTGTGTAATTAGTGACATATAAGTTAGTAAAATTTATAATGTCTCTAACATTACTCGAAAAGAAGAGGCATCAAAAGGTGATCATCTTTAGAATTATTTCTCACACTGTATACAGCAGCTAAGAGCTTAATATCGAAGTGTATTGACCAGGCTGTGGGGTTGCCCCATTCCATTGCAAGGGCCGCTATAGCACTTTCCAGTGTGCCCATCAAACATATCAAAACTGTTAGGGAAAGCTCTGCGGGGTATGATTTCAGCGTAATTGCCTACAAAAGCAACAATTATATACTGACTAAAATTGGATTCATGTATCATCTGCAAGTAGAAATAAGTTGATATTGTACTATTTCATAAAAAAAAAGTTGATATTGTACTGACTAAAATTGGATTCATGTATTATACTCAATAATTATGTTGGTGAGGGTCACCACCACCAAAGGCAGTGATTTCATTGTTTACTGAATCAAGACATGAACCAATAACATTATAGCTCAACCGACACTTTTTGGTATTTATAACGGAGACATCCAGAATTTAAATCTCTCATATCCCATCTATCGAATTAGAAATAATTAAATAAATGCATGAGCAGGGGAGGAATAAGGTAAGAGTACAAATTTTATTACATAACTTTTACAAACTGATGTGTCATCATTCACAAAAAAGTAAGCCAAACATTCATTTATTATGTTTTAAAATCCATCAATCACATTTATTGACGAATCAATTTATAAGTTTTTTGTAGTAAAATTTGTTTTATCTTTAGCATTTTACATATGACAAATGCCCCGATCCCAACCAAATACCTTATTATATATTTTATCCTTTGTTTTCTTTTTTCTTCTTTTATATTTTATATTTTTATGCATTTATCTTTTGATATTGATCATATATATCTTTTATATATCAATATTTTTTTTTTTTATAATAATAGGAAGATAATCTTTTATATTTTATCAATTTTTTATATTAAAAAGTTATAAAAGAAACCAGGAAAAAATAAATAAATAAATAAAGGAGCAAAAACTTTAACTCAAGAAAAAAAAAATATTAAAAATAAATAAAATTACCTTTCAAAAGTGTTAATAATTCAAAGTCTTCATGTAGTGATTTATTATTTTTCATAATAATTAATGTAAAGTAATAATAATTGAAAATAATTTTATAATAAAGTTCATAACTTGATATTGTTTTCAAGTTAAAATTTAAAATTTTAGATGCACAAATTATTACTATATGATCTAATTTTTATGATTTAATAACTTTATACTTTTAATATAAACCGCTTTAAGCTACAGTTTTATCTAATTACTAAAAATCAATATATAATTACTAAAAATCATTATATGAGAATTATAAATGAAATTTTTGCTACAAAAATCACAACACGGCCTATTCATAAAAAATAATAAAGGATATGTTATCTTTTTATATGGATTTTTTAACATTAAAATACCATAATTTTATAAATAATGTGGGTAGGTTGTGCATGTGCACAATAATTGTGTACATATATATGTACGTTGAGTGTATGGAAACATATACATGTTAGTTATAAATTGTGCTCCCACATATCCTAACTCCACCACTCACTGAAATTGCAAAATATATTAATGCCGATTAGATTCTTACTTGAAGAATAATGAAGCCAGACCAGCAGACAGAACCAGCTAGAATCATGAGAGCACCCTTAATGACATCTTGCTTATTTGCAGCACTAGTAGATTGTTGATGGGCATTTCCATTTGTCCATGGCAAATTCAACATGGGTCCTTTAACAAGAGTCATAAGCATCACTCCTCCAACGGTGACTATAGTCCCCAGTATCTTTGCCTGGCCATCCAGTCTCTTAATATATACTTTTTCAAGACTACAAAAACATTCACAAATTTGAAGCACCCCATACTAATTAGTATATATATATATATATAATACCATGTATGCAAGCATGCAAGAGTTAATTAGTTTGTATAGGACAAAAGAGAGTTACCCTAAAATCCAAGCCATTAAAAATGCAAAGGCCGGAAGAACATTGTAAATGGCAGACGTGAAACTTGCTGTACTATACTTCATCCCAGTGTAGTACAAGTTCTGGTCAATTACAGGCCTGATAGGAGAAATGAAAGTTTAAGTGAGACCCAACAGAATAAATATAATTATAGTAAAATTTTGTTTGAAGCTTGAGACCAAAAGCTTATTGCTTGATCATGGTCTAGATTCTTACTCCAATAAGCCGAGCAATGCAATCTTAGCAAAGACAGAGAAGGTCAACTTTGGCCTATTTTTCCTGTTAAGAGTATTAAAATTATTGTGATTAGCTTTTTCATCTAGTTCAGCAAGTAAAAATTCAATAAGAAGAAGAGAGGAAATGGAGACCTATCCAAGACAATAGCAAAAGGAGCAATAACAGCAGTGGCAATGGCATGCCTGTAAACTATAAGAACATGTTGGCTTATCCCCTTGTTTAGAGCAAACTTACTAATTATGTACATCCCTGCAACCCCAAATTGCAATAAAATTAAAGCCAAAAATGGCTTCACTTTGTTGTACTTGTACAATTGCGTCATGGACTCCAGAGACATGTTACGTTTGAATATTTCTCTTTCTTTCTAATGAAAAGAGCTTCTGAGCAAAATGAAGTATATATAAAGTTCACTTTATATATAGTCGTATTTTTTTTGGAATGGGGTTCATTTTCTCATGGACCAATCAATCTCAACAGGAACTCCACCTGAGCAAACTAAGATACCATTCCTCATAGAATATATATTAATTAAGCAATATCATCGCTGACTAATAAGGAAGGGGAAAGTCAGTGCACCACGAAAACGTGTCCACGATGTGGTTGATTGGTTGGGTTTTCTTAAACGAATCAAAATGAGTTTAACTGAATTTGATCAGATGATTGAATTGGATTGATCATAAGATTTTGTCTTGGTTCCTTCAAGGGAAAAAGGCCATATTTTGTATATGCATGGCTTTGGTGAATGGAAAGATATACACTATGCATGCATGTGACTCATGTTATAAACATGTTTTTTTTTTTTTTTTTTGGGTTAGTTAATATTGAGACTTTAATTAAGAACTTAATATAAAGTATAAGGAGCACTTATTAACACTCACACGCTATCCATTCATGAAAATCACATGTAAGTCTTGTCCATCCATATGGGAAACCTGTACGTCTATGTCCATGAGAATCTCGTGTTGTACCGTTCTTTAATCTATCACTATTAATAATATTACTTTGTAGAGTAATTAAAACCATAATATAAGATATAAGTGCACCACTTAACATATCTTTTTTCTTTTTATTTTGAGATTAAAATATAAGATCCACTACTTTGAATATCAAATATCATGAAAAGACGAATTTCCTTTGCACTAAAAAGTGTCGTGACATGGGACATTAAGTTTCAATTGACTTAAAAGACTATTTAAAATATTGTGAGTTTTAGTTTTTATTTTTAAGGAAATATTTTTTATTTGTAAAGAGGGAGGCAAAACTACTATTTTATCCTCCCTGGCCCTGCCCATGCTCACACGTATATACCCACTTCTTAATTCAACAATTGGAAAACTTGGACACTGTCGTCTTTTTTCGTGGCATGGCAATGTTCTACTTTATTTCACCAGATAGGTATATATTTGCCATTGGTTTACTGCATGAAGTTAATTCCATAATAATATAAAAACACGGCAACCTTAGTCCTTCACAAAATCCAAAGTTTAGCCTGTGTTTTTCATTTTTAAACTCTGCCAATAAGAGAGTTTGAGTCCAAGATAGAAGCTTTATTCTTGGCCTCAAAATGTAGAGTGTGCGGATTAGATTAGTGGGCTCCAAATTAAAGCATCGTATTTTTCTTGATGATGATAGTATTGTTTAACAGTATTTGTTTTAATGAAAATGCAATCCATCCCATACCTAAAGTAGTGTATTCATGATGTGGTTCGCATTTGTTGCGTTATTTGTATAAGCAAAATTATGAGAAACCAATTTTGAATAGGAAGCACCATAAGCACTCATATACAAGTATATATAGTAATAGAAAATTCGAAATCATGTCTCTTTCTTTCCATTTCATCAATTTCACGATTCAGATTTTATTTCATCAATTTCACGATTCAGATTTTATTTTATGGGATTCATTTCAAATGGAAATTAAATTTTTCCGTCTCTTACCCATTGTTAAGAGGAAAATAGATGCACAAAAGCATTTGCCAAAAAAAAAAAACCCTGATATATCACCATACAATCCAAAACCTTCTAGTAATAAAGATAATACAGCTTTGAAGTTAACATCTTAAACAATTTTCTTTATGTAGCACAAGTATACACAGAGATGCGGTTTCAAATTGTGTGAAAAACCCCTTGTTCCTTGGCTGAAGGGAAAATTGAAACACCAGCACTCGGTAAAATGAAAGGTCAAATATTTGGGGAGACTAACAGATATTGATCTTTAATGTCATTTTTATTCTTGAGAAATATTTTTTGGAAAGAACTTCAAAAAGGATAGTTTATTGGTTCATGTTGCATGGCTTTCTGCACAATTTCAGTCTGTTCCTTAACGTGAACCGAATAGAAACCAGTGGCTGAGGCAGCAGATGGAGCACGGCCAATGTACTTGATATCCTCCATAGTTCCTCTCCCCAGCGTTTTCATGGCAGTGTAGAGGCGGGGTGCAATGTAATTGTATGCACCCATGTTCATTGGCTCTTCCTGGCACCAAACAATCTCGGCATCTAACATAGTCCGAGAATAATTAGTAAGCCTCATAATGTCCACAGAACTTAAAAGTACTCAACTAATGAAAAAACTACAAAATGACTCAACCTATTCAACAGTGCACTCTTTAGGTTTGCACCCAATGAAATTCACCTGGATTCTAGTATGTTCATGCTCCTAGGTTGTTTCTCTAGTTTAAAAGATTTGTAAACGTCCTGGATGACCATGTATATCTATGCATACTATTTAGGGTCAATTACATTTTAAACCCTCTAATTAGGGATGGTTTCAAATTAAACCCTATAGTTTCAAAAAAATTTCAATTCAAAGCATAAACATATTACGTATGCCATTAACGGACAATGCTTAAGCAAAATGGAATCTTGTGGCTTAAAGTGAAGTAATGTCCATATATAATAGACATGTGTTAAAATAACTATAGGGCCTCATTTTGTCATTGTGTTTTAAGTATTTTTTGTTAACTGCGTTACTGTAAATGAGCGTATGGTTTGAATTGATACATCTTCGAAAGTGCAGGATTTCATTTGAAACTTCTGAAAGTACGGAATCTAATTTAAAACCATCCCTAAAATATGGGGTTTAAAATGTAATTTACCCTACTATTTATCTATGGGGAGACACTAGACTAAATGCCTGCCACCAATATGAAAAAAGGAACCAGGTCACCAACTTAGATTTAAGTTTTGGCATGAATAAAGATATACAATTTTTACATTATTATGGTGACATATGGCTAGTAAATCAATTATTAAAAAATATGGCTAGTAAATCGAAAAGAAAAGAAGGGGGTGTTTCATGGGATATTCATTATTAAACCTAATTGATTTTTTTTTCTAGTTGCAAGTTCATAATACATACTTGGATATCGCTTCAGCTCCCGCTGGATAAGGTTATATGGGAAGGGGCACAGCTGCTCCACCCTGCATATTGCAACATCCTTAGCATCAGCCTTTTTCCGTCCCTCATCGAGCTCATAATAAACCTGCAACAAAATAATTTGCATTAAGGGTTAGCAGCTTAGCATCTAACAGAGTAAAGAAAGGAAATTGTAGTAATGAAAAAACCAAAACATCTGAAATCAATAATCCCCCAGGTAAGATATAAAAGAAACCCTAACCCTATGTTTGGATGGAGGGAGATGGGAAGAGTGAAGAGGAGAGTGGAAGGTAACCAAAATGTACTAATTTTTAGTTCCGGCCACCTGCCCTTTTACTCTCTCGCCATCTCTCGTTCCAAACATAACTTAAAGTAATTCAACCATAAGAAGCTAAATATTAGTTTGTATTTATTTAAAAAAAAAAAAAATGAATAAAAAACAAAAAAACCTATGATCAGATGGAGGGAGATGAGGGGAAAGGAGAGTGAAAGGTGGTCAAAATATACTAATTTTTAGTTTCAGCCATCTTCCACTCTACTCTCCTCTCCTCTCCTCTCCCCGCATCTCCCTCCGTTCCAAACATAACTTCAAGTAATTTAACCATAAGAGCCTTAATATTTGTTTGATTTATCAAAAAAAAGGAACAAAACAAAAACAAAAAACCAATAAATAAATCAAACACAGCAGTCGGTGCACAACCTTTCCAGAGCAAAGAACCAGCCGTCGAATACCCTCCTCGAGATCAGAGTGGTCGTTCTGGTCCTTTATGAGGCGCTTAAATCTGGTACCCTGTTTGTCAAAACCTGGGTGGCCTTGGACATCATCAAACTCAGACAAATTTGATTTGCAGTCCTTGTGACGAAGCAAGTTTTTAGGAGCCATCACAATTAGAGGCTTACGGAATTCCCTGTGTATCTGGGCAACGAAACAGAAAATCATAAGAAATTTTTTTGAAAATAAAAATAAAAACTAAAAAGTAATTCAGTCCAATTAGTTACACTTACTTGACGCCGCAAGACATGGAAGTAATTAGCAGGAGTTGTGACATTCACGACCTGCCAATTGCATTCCTGAATTTGTGTTCGAAGAGTTGGATCCATCTCAGGAATAACATAAGGATTGTCATCACTCATCTGCCATAAAATTTAAAAATAATGTAAGCACAGGAACATACTAGGGAATATTGACAAAAATAAATTTTATGAAGGAAAATTCTTCATAAAGAGAAATAACAGGAAATCACTCAATTGATATACATAAATAGCACCATGAATTCTTTGGGCAGAGTACCTGAAGAAAACGCTCCAACCGTGCACTAGAGTGTTCAGGGCCCTGCCCATCATAACCATGAGGAAGCAGCACAACAAGCCCAGTTTGACGAAGCCACTTAGACTCACCACTGCTCAAAAACTGATCAAATATAACTTGGGCCCCATTAGCAAAATCGCCAAACTGAGCTTCCCAGATTACCAATGAATTTGGATTTTCCATAGAGTAACCTAACTCAAATCCAAGAACACCAAACTCCGAAAGAGAACTGCACACAAGAACATATATTGCTCATGTAGGAGACATTAAAAAGCACCAATTAAGCAAGATTACTCAGTGTATCAAGTGTTATACAGAAGAGTTTAGCAGTCATTAATGTCTGGGCTGACAGTTAGCTGTCCTGTACTAACGAAGTTTGGGAAAAAAGTAAACACTGCCTCATGGACTGTATCCATGTACAATCCAAAAGATAAAATTTTCCTCCAAACCAGTTTGAAAGAAAGTTCATCTGACCACTATTTGGTAATTCAAATAACTATCCACGTGTACTTTTAATCATTATGTGACTTGTTTAAATCACTTAATAAGTCATGTGATTCAAATACACATTGATGATCATCTGATCACCACATAATAGGTTGGAAGAGATCCAAGGAAAGCTTTGTCCTAATCTATATCAGCATACAAGTGCACATGAAGAAATAAACAGGATTAAACTGTTCAAAAGTCCCTATCTAAGCAATAATATAATCTAATTTTATCACATTCTTTCTTTTTCTTTTCTTTTTTTTGTTCTTCTCAGCAGCAAAAGGAGTTTAGCACCATAACACATAAAGCTCATACACAGCAAAACTTGCAGTAAACACAATTGTGAAACAAAAATTAGAATTTTGTTAGAAACAAAGGGTAATATTGTTTTGAATTACTTACACAAGAAGAAAGTTACCACAAATTACCTGTTGCTAACAGTAAACATCTCCTCATTTTGGTTCATGATAACATGGTCCAGAGGGCAATATTTATCCCCCGTTTCCTGATCATGAACTACTGCATGGCGATGACTAAATGTACCTCTTTCAACATCCTGACCGCTCAATCGAACATGGTTACCTTCTACTAGCAAGGTAGCAAAAGCGAGTGCTTCCCCAACTGCCCAGTCAATGCCTTCACCGGTTTCAATCATTTGTGCACGTTGCTCATAGACCTTCTTTACTGCTCTGTGAGGCTTAAAAGTATCAGGAAAAGTTGTGATTGCTTTGCCAACATTCTTCAAAATGTCCGGTTTTACCCTGTATATCAGCAAAGAATTTAATTATATATATATATATACACATACACACATACATCACTAAGTACATACATGAATACATTTATAGTCAGAGACATCAAAGTAGAAGTGAAAATTGACAACCCAACTCGACTTAACTAAAGCCTTGATTCCAATTATATTGGGGTTCACTACCAATCCTCATCAACTAATTGGAATCGGCCACGTGGCTTCTTTTTCTCCGTTCTTTTTTTCTTTAATAAACCTTCTTTTTCTCCATCTATCATATCTAAAACTATATGCCACCTCTCTAATTAACATAACCTTCTTCACTACTTCTACCTATGTTATTTCAGGTCACCCTCTACCTCTTTCCACTTGCTCAACTTGACCAAAAATAAAAACACAACATACCCAGTGTTTCGGATACGTGAAAGCTGTTCAGGTGATTTGAACCCAAACCAATGAGAAGAAAGCCAGTCCCTTTTTTTCGGAACATAATCTTTGCTAGCCAAGAATTCTTCATTGAGGATTGTATTGACCTTATTTTGTATCTTATCAATGTCTTCCTTTGTCACCTGCCCGGATTCTAGAAGTTTGTTTTGATAGATCTCAAGAGCTGATGGATGATTCCGGATAACCTGTTAGCACCCAATCAAGTTAGAAATCTAAGCAGTTTGGTTGACTAAACTCAAAAGCAACAGTGAGTAAGCTATGTAAACCATCAGCAGTGAGAAGAAGTGAGGATCATCTTGAAGGGAAAATAAAAATAAAAAATCAGTAAGAAAGTAACTCAAATCAAACAAGAACAACAAACTTCAAAACTCTAGAGAAAGGGCTAACCTTGTACATTTTGGGCTGTGTGAAGGACGGTTCATCAATCTCATTGTGCCCAAAACGGCGATAACACACTAAATCAACCACAACATCTGAATGGAAAGTCTGGCGCCACTCAGCTGCAAGCTCACAAACATGAACAACTGCCTCCATATCATCACCATTTACATGGAAAATTGGGGCATTCAAGGCTTTAGCAACATCAGTGCAATACTGTGAAGATCTCCCTGCCATCGGATCCGTTGTGAACGCAACTTGGTTGTTCACCACTATGTGTATAGTGCCACCAGTAGTGTAGTTTGGAAGAGCACTAAGATGTAGAGTCTCATATACTACACCTTGTCCAGCAAAGCTACCATCTCCATGAATCAAAATACCCATATTCTTGGTCCTGTCCACATCATTTGAGTAATATTGCTTTGCTCTAGTTTTTCCTACAACAACTGGGTCCACAGCTTCCAAGTGGCTAGGATTTGCAACCAACGACAAATGTATTCTCTTTCCTCCTCTAGTTGGTCGATCATAAGAAGTTCCTAGGTGATACTTGACATCACCAGTTCCTGTATAAAGCCCAACTTCATCCACAGGCTTTGTACCACCACTAAACTCACTAAATATCTGACGCAGTGGCTTCCTAACCACATTACCCAATACATTCAATCTTCCTCTGTGAGGCATTCCAATAACTATGCTCTCAACGCCAAGATCGGATGCCCTATCAAACATCTCCTTCATGCCCGGAATCAGAGTCTCCCCACCTTCAAGCCCAAACCTCTTTGCCGTTGTCCACTTAGTAGCCAAAAAGTTCTCAAACTGTGTACTCCATATAAGCCTATCAAGAATTACCTCACGGCGTTGCCGGTTGTATTGCATCAGTGTAGGGGTTTCAATCTTGTCTCTTAACCAATTACATTTATCACGATCTGCAATGTGCATGTAGTCATACCCAATGCTCCCACAGTAAGCCTGCTCAAGTCGGGTCAATATGGATCTAAGGGTCTGCACAGGTCGGTTCTCAGACAAAAACCCAGACATCTTCCACACACCCAAAAAGAATTCTCTATCAAGATCAGCTTCTGTGAACCCATAAAGAGCAGGGTCCAATTCTTCTGGGATTTCTCGTTCTTCCAAACTCAAAGGATCCAACTTGGCTTTCATGTGACCATTAACCTGGTAAGCCCTCACAAGCAACAGCAACCGCATACTCTCTTGAATTGTTTGGCCTGAAATTCCAGGGGAAGTGGCAGCTTGACCCACAAAATTCCTAAAGAAATTGTCCCATGACTCATCAACACTATTTGGATCAGCTTCCCACGCCCTTTGAAGCTCCTCTAAGTAGACACTGCTTGTCCCATCTAGGAAGCTGTCAGTTAGCCTAGATAAGGGCACAGGACGAGGTACAGGTGCTGCTTGTGCATTTGATCTGAACACAGTGGTGTGAAAATACCGATTCTGTGAGGGAACAATCCGTGTTCGTGTTGCATATGACCCACCTTGAGATAAAGTTCTCCTAATAGCAAGCTTTGCTACACCAGACCCAGCTCTAAACCAACCCATCTCTATTGATCCAAATTATCCACAGAAACAGCAGCAAATATGTTTCTCAAAGCTCAAAGATGAACGTCTAAATATCCTCTAGCTGATACATACCCTATATAACAAATCAAATAAATTAATTAATCAATAAGACAGCTTCCAATACTACCAACTTCCTATATGCACTAAATCAAAATCATAAATCCCATCTCTCAAAAACATTTCCAATAAAATGTTATCATCATAAGAAAACAAATAAGCACCAATTCAATTTCAACTCTTGCAATCAAACCCAACAATACGAAACAACTGTAACAAAAAAGCATAGACACAGACACAAACACGATACGATACAAAACAAGACACGACAATTCTTGAAAAACTAGGACATGTAATTAATTAATTAATTAACATTTATTTTTAGGTATATTTTATATATATTTTGAGATAATCATATGTAATTTAGATTTCAAATCAGTAACAACCTCAAAATATTCGAAAACAAAGTCAAATTTTCAGTGACCAAATTACCTACAAATAATTCAACTCAAAAGATAAATAAAACAATCCAACGAATAAACGCAGGCAGCCGTGTCCGATGCAGCTTTATAAATACAAAAAAAATAATAATAATAACAATTTTCGCGTTTCTCAGTTGACCGTTAAAACTACTTGCAAACGTTTCAGCAAAAAAGAAACGGAATTGACAGAGTTAGAGAGTGTTTGGGAAGAAGGAAAATGTGTACCTGAAAATGCGAGAGGCGGAGAAAAGTTAGAAAAATAAAATAAAACTGTAATCGCTGTGACTCTGTCCGAGACTCTGAGCCTAATTCCTTGACAAATGTGATGGCTTATTTTTATGCTTTTCTTCCCATATATTCTCATTCCTGTTTTTTAGGGACCTTTCTTTTTTGGGGGGTTATTCTTTGACTTTACAACAATCTTAGAAGTTATAACAGCCATCTTTGATATATTATTTTAATTAAATTAGAAACTAAAGATCTCAATTTTTAAGTTTAAATACAAAATAATAATTTTATTTATTTATTTTATTTTGGTATGATGTGATAGATAAATAAATTAATTGTAATTTTTTTATAAAAAATATGTACAAATTACATTTCTATTTTGATATAATGATATTCAAATATTTGATTTTGTTCTATTTAAAGGAATATAATTGTTGTTATCTTTTATATATGATTACAATAGAACTTTTTAGTTTTTAGTATTCATTTTTGTATACTTCCATAACTTTAAGACACATGTTTTGTATTTAAATTATAAATAACTGCAGTTATGATTTTAAAATATATATTTTTATTCTGAACACTTGCAAAACTAATCAATACTTTTCGCGAGAAATTTTATTTATGAATTAAGAAACTTGTATTTAATATGGTGGAAATACTTGATTACATCATCTTCATAAAAGTTCTAAATCAAGTTTTGTCTTGCTTTTATTTTTATTTCTTGAGTGTTTATGAATGATAATCGTGTTAAGGTGAAAGTATACAAGTTGTCACCAATGATATAATAACTTGAATCTTATGTCAAGTGTAAACATAATGATAATGTTTCCTGGAGAAAAATAATATATCTTCGCCTATACAAATCAACTAGTCGCAAATCTGTGTGATATACAGAAAAATTATTAAAAATAAAATCTAAATCAATTTTGATTCCTTTTACTTCTTTTGTTGAATTTTTTTTTTTTTTTTTCTTTTTTGTAGTTCAAAATGTTGTAGGCAAGATCGATAAAAAGACTTTACGAATCGGATTTAGGATAGATCTTACTTTTTGGTTTAAAAAAATAACTAAGAAAGTATTTACCATAGGATAATTAAAATTTAATATAAATGTAATTTTTCTTTTGGCATAAGTTGAATATAATCCAATTTTTATAAAACACGATTCATGTTTATATTTACCATATGGATCATGTTTCCATTCAAAAATAAAATAAATGATACTTAAAATAAGAAGAATGACAAATAAATACATAAGAAGGACAAATAAATACATGGACACATGATTATATGATCAAACCTAAATAATTTTCATAACTCATTTCAAGCTCACATGGTTTTCATTATAACAAATCCATCCATCTTTCTCCATTGCCAGCAACAAAATTAAATGAAATACATAAGAAAAAAAAAATTAACTCTAAAAATCTTGATGAAAATTGATAATTATGATTATTATTAAAAGATATTTATATTGTATGTTTATATATGGAATATATTTTAGTATTAGACATTAATTATGATTGTGTTTTATATATGGAATAATATATTCTTATATTAAAGAAAATATGATGTGTCAAAATTCTAATGGAAGATTTAATAATAGAATAAAATTTAAATTCAATTAGAAAATATATATTAAAATAATGAGGTGTAAAATTGTAAGATTTCAAAAGCTTATGTGGCGCAACATGATGAGGTCAACCAAAAGTCAAAAAGCTTCGGTTTTACGTTATAGTATAAATTATTAATAAAACTCTAGAATACGGTGTAAAAAATTACCTATTTCGTATATAGATATATAATTAAAAAGTCTATGGACAGAAATGACCCAATGCGTAATTTCATAATTTGGTCTCTAAAAAGCACAAGGGCAAGGCTAGGCCAAATTGAATTTAGATTTCAGAAGCTTCTTTCGTGTTTGGACCAGCCAAATAAATATATAAATTGTAATTCTTGAAGTATTGGCATATTCAATCATAATCCAGCATTACAACAACGACTAGGACATGTAAGTCCGAGACAAAGCTTTCTAACCAATTTGGCTTTTTTGAAAGATCATATAAGGAAGCAAAATAATTCAACCTGGCAAAAAAGGCCAACCAGATTTTCCATCTTCAGAACAATCCAACTTTGAAGAGATTGGAACAAATGAAAGTACTTCAGAGAAGTTCTGGAGGCATGGATTACAAGTTCAACACTAAAATTTTTCATTGCCATAAGAAGAAAAAAAGAAAAAAGCGTGTAAAACCACGTGTATATAGTATACAATTTGTTAGGTGCCTTTCACACCCACACAACTTAGATTCATCTAATCCAATCCCGTTAGCCAAATGGTATTACCAAGTTGGCTTTGATGCCATTTATATTATATAAGTACAGTATTATTCACATCTACGATGCTGTTTGCAAGCGGTGGTGACTGGTGACAATGGTATGGGGATGAGCAAAGTGTGGGGTGGGTGGGGGCAAGGGCAGCTTTTCAATGACGGGGGCTAATCGACAATGAGGGGGCGGGTCGATGATGGCAAGTGAACGGTGGTTGAGCATAGTTGTTGGGGAAGCAGGTGGGATGGGCAGCCTCGCAATTCAAGTTTAATAGTTGTCAAGGCGTATTAAGTAACATTGACGCAAGCTTTCACCCTTTTGTTTCAGGAAATTTGTAAAATATAAATTGGAATTATGGACATTTCATAAAAAATTCATTAAACTTTATTTCATTCCCTCCAATTCCTCTAAATTTTGAATGGAATGGAAAATTGGGTTTATAAAGGAATAGAGAGAAATGGGTGTTCTCCCTCTAACCATTTCATTTCCTCTTTTTCATTATTCCTCCTACTTAAACTCCCAAACAAAGGAATTGAAAGATTATTCTTAAAAACTCATTTCATTCCATTCATTTCCACCATTTCCCTCCTCCCAAACATAGTGCTAAACTTCCAAACAAGGGAATGACTTTTTCATTCCTTTCTACTCAAACTCCCAAGCAAGGGAATGGAAAGAATGTTCTTAAAAAATTCCTTTCATTCCATTCATTTCCACCCATTTTCCTCCTTCCAAATATAGTGTAAGACACATAAGCTCAATCACACTAGTAAATAGGAACAGCTAAGCATTTTTTGGTAAGAGAAAAGCTTGATGCTAAATATCTATCTACACGGAAACAAGTAAAATAAGTAATTGATCTGAAGCCCCAAAATGGGACTTTAGAATGACATATAATCAATTCCACTTCAGTGAAAGAAAAAAAAAAAAAAAAAAGTACTAACTTAACACACTAAGGTTGGTACTTTAGAAAAATAACAGGACAGATATATCCACCCTACGTAATGTCATCAGAATTGCTTATACACCCAAATGAGTGCCCCACTATAAGAACATTTCCTCTCATTATGAACCACAGCAACTTGACTTTTGTGCAGCTTGACCATCACTGTCTGTCTGATCCGGTTTGTTAATCTTGAGTGTTTGAGGCTGAGAGCACCAGACAAGATAAGGAGTCCATTAAAATTTATTACTTTTTAAGAAAAGGAAACTAAGATTCCCATGTTTGATGGCACAAATCTACTGCTTTTTAGGAAGAGAAAAGAATGGATCACACAGAAAGTCAAAAAGGAATTGGAAAAACAAAAAAGAAAAACACATACACATACCTCAACCTTGGAATCGGTGTCTGCAAGCCTTCGCTTAATATCCCTTCCTATTGAAAAGAAAACCTCCTCCACATTCAAATTTGTCTTTGCACTCTGCAGAACATATTCTTTTGGTATGAGCAGAACAGAACGACTGGTATTTCAAATGAAGACTACATCTTGATAGCATAATATGACTTACAGTTTCAAAGAACTTGATGCCATACTCATCAGCAAGAGCCTGGCCCTTGGAGGTAGGCACGGCCTAGGAAAAGAAAGATAATTATTCTTTATAGTTAACAATATAAAACACATGGGCGTGCACATGAATACAGACAGAGATAGATGAGGAGAGGATCAGATAAGAGCCCAATCAGCACCCAGGATTTTAAGGCTACAGGGTCACATATTGATCCACAAGTCATACTTCTCTAATACTTTTAAGGTGGTTGCAAGCAGGATTGAATAGACTGCATCAGTTATGCAAGTAATGCAATAGAAAAGCGGTTGTGTGCTCAATCAATGAACTCAGGATCCAGCCCCACCAGGTGAAAAGGTGGCAGCATTTGCTGCAAGTTGATTAATCACAAAACACCTACCCTTTTGCTTTCATCCATGTCAGCCTTGTTCCCCACCAATATCTTGTTAACATTGTCAGATGCATGTTGTTCAATGTTGCGAATCCAGTTCCTAATGTCTGAACGAAAAGAGATGATAGCGCCATTAAGAATTGAAAGGGACACAACAAAAGGTGAAACAATACATACATATTATAGTAAAATATCCCAACGATATTGGCTAATAAAGCCACCAAACTACGAATACTATAAACTTATCAAACATTGGCAATTGCTATGCAAAGTCCAAATGTTGAGACCAAGACAAGAAGAGAAGTTACTGTTAAAAGATGACTCATCAGTAACATCATACACCAGCAAAATACCCATGGCTCCTCGGTAGTAAGCTGCAAAAGATCATAAAGTATACATAAGCAAACTCCTCTACAATTTTAAGATAATGCAACATGCAATATAGGTAAAATGATACAATTGAAAATGAAACATCCTCACAAGTATATATCAGATATCCCATTTTATATGCCAGCAAGCACAAATGTCTACGAACCAACTACAAGGTGGGACTTCATTAAAGGTCCGATATCCACCAGATGGCATCATAACCACCTGAGCTACTAAATTTGCATTTCAGGGTTTAGGAAGTAATCCTTTTCTTAATTCTCTAATTGAAATGCTCAACAGCTGGGAGGGTTTGCAATGTCAAGGCTTGAATATGGACAATGCTTCTATTATCCCAGGAAACACTCATCTGCAAATAGAGAGGAGCCCAACTACCAAACAATCTACCCACATTGAAATCAAAGTGGCAATAAGGGAAAACCCAAAACACAAACCCGTAGTGATAGTTCGAAACCGCTCCTGACCAGCTGTATCCCAGATTTGCAATTTAACTCGTTTGCCATCAAGCTCAATGGTTCTTATCTTAAAATCAATCCTGTCAATAAATGTTAATATTAAATCACAAGAAAATTACAACAGATATAAACGGGGCTTCTGAAATATTTCCGCCTAAAATAACCACTAGTTGTCTCCAATAAGAATATATACATACTTTTTTTGCAATATCAGGTTTTGAACCCACAACCACCCTCAACCTTGTACTTATTAGGGGAAGGAGGTGCTCTTTGAGCTATAGCTTATTGGCAAGAATAAATACATATATACGTACATAAACACAAAAACATACACATATACACATATGTATATATGTATATATGTATGAATTTGTGCATGCATGTGTATGTAGATCCTAAGTCCTCAAGCCTTCACAGCAAAGTGCTTGTAAGTCTAGACCATCCACAAAAGAGATGTCTAGAATAGCTATAAGTATGACTGATTGATTATATACCATCTGAAATTTGACTTCATTTCCATCAGTTTATTGAGGTCTTTTATGCCAGCATAAAAAATAGGATGAAACTAAAGGCCAGTAATCATCCAAGTGCCTTTAATTTTTTCCTTGTAATTCACATAAAGAGGCTCCACAATTAATTACCCATGATCCTTATCTTGGCATCCATTTTTGCATGATACAAATTTGTAAATACATTTCAAGATATAAAAACCCCATAGTTCCGAGGGATACAAACCCAATGGTGGTAATAAAACTGGTTGTGAAGGAACCATCAGAAAATCGCAAAAGCAAACAACTCTTGCCCACACCTGCAGAGATTTGATAAGAATGTCAAATAACCAAAGGGGGAAAAAAAAACCCCTCAAAAATATAACTTAGCATGTTACTTTGGCCATTTTCATGAACTTGAAATGCTTTGTTTTAGCATATGATTCACGCGTCTATGACCAGCTTAAAAAGGAGGCGTCTCCACCAGAGATCATCCCTAGATTTTAACACTAGCTATAATGTTCTGTGGTGCAGATATGATGCTAAGTCAAGGAAGCAGGTAGAATGTCAAGTAACATGAACTAAGTCAAACACCCATGGTAAAAATGAATGATATATTTAGAGACTTGTGTTACATTTGGTGAGTCTATAACCAAAATGTCAACATTAGAAATCCATGGCACTCAACCAAGAACCCACAAAACAAGATTTGGGAATTTAACAAGAGAAGGCTTTTGAATGATTTAGGAGTTTATAAAGAAAAAAATGGTACAAACAAATAAAACTCCAGCTTTTAACATCACTAACAAACTTTTACATCAGTACATAACTCATCAAATATCACATTCAGCTGCACAACACAATAGCGATGTTCATATCATGTCCATTCTCTCTCTCTCTACAAACCCAAAAAAAAAATATTATCTTTCGAGCAAAAATTATAGCACAAAGCAAGACAAGACCAAATCAACCAAAACCCATTTCTCTACAACAACAAAAAAAAACCCCATTAAAATCAGTCATCGCATTGAAACCAATCAAACAGCAAAAGAGATCACAAACCCATTTGTTAACTGACCAAATCAAATGCAGTAATGCACCCATAATCATAACAACCAAAATTGGAAAATGCTTAAAATCAAAGTATTATAAGATCTCAAAGTTTCTATGTTACAAAAGAAAAGAAAAACTAACCACTATCACCAATAAGGAGAAGCTTGATGAGGTAATCGTAATCGCCACGAGCTTTTGCTGGTGGTGCAGCCATCGATTTATGAACAACAAAACCCACAAGCTCGATTCCTCTTTCTCTCTCTGTGCAAACAAACAGAAAGAAAAATAAAAAAGGAAAGATATAATTGCAAACGTTAGATAGTGGTCGGCGACATATTCAGAAGCGATCCAATAGTTTTAGTTTTTAAATAGTTTTTGAGTTTTTAGTCTCTGTTTTTCTCTCTTTCTCCGCGTGCAATGAGTATTGATGGGTGCGTGTGCGTGTGCGTGTGCGTGTGCGTGTCACTACTGTATTGTTTCTACCACGACAAGAGGAGTGGACTCGCGGTATTGCGTCCATGGTCTCGGATGCACACGATCGTTTCTCTGCCTCATTGCAAATATACTGTGTTTTTTTTTTTGGGTAAAATATTGATTTCAACCCTAAACTTTCTTAAACTTTATATAAAATTCGGTTTTCATCTTCAAATTTTAAAAAGTTTTTTTTCATCTTTAAACTTTGAAAAAGTTTGTTTTTCGTCCCTGACATTAATATACAGTGCTAATTTACACTTTTTAAAAAGACAAAATTCATGTTTAAAATGAATTTTTTCAAAGTTCATGGACGAAAAGTGAACTTTTTAAAATTTAAAGACGAAAATGGAATTTTATGTAAAGTTTAGGGACAAAAACAATACTTTACCCTTTTATTTTATTTGGGTCAATGTTTGATGAGGGCGAACACAGCAATAGTAGTATGTGCCTTTTTTTGGGACTGTGGATTTCACCCCGACTCGACCCGTTCCATCCCACATGAATTTTCCCCGCCCCGATGGGACAGGAACGGGGCGAACTATTTGCTTTGACTATATTTATCAAAATGAAGGATCATTCGTAGTTGTGTATAGATTTAAGAGGAGTAGAAGGTAAATTCTTAGCTATAGACATTTACTTGAATTGATTTCTTGTTGGTCCATTTGTAATGAAAATTTCCTACACATATGAAACAACTAAAAATAATACAAGTTTTTTTGTAACTTGACTAGTCCTTCTGGAATATAAGCATAAATATGGCTAACCTAACCTTGAGTTGTTACAAATAGTATCGAAGTCAATCCAATAATCCTATGTGGATTTTGACATAGTATGAACCTTGATGAGAACATTGAAACAAGGCCTTATGGCTATTGGAGATGTTTATCATGCTTCATTTACTTATATGAAGTACTTGTATGCATTAAAATGTTATTGGATTGCATTTTGGTAAGTTTCGAACTCTCTGTCTATCACATGTTAGGAACTACCAATATGGCTATACCCAAATTTAAAACTCATGTTCACAAAAGTGCCAAGAGAAAACGTACTATGTTGGATGGTTCCAAATTTGCTACATGTCTCTTTTGTGGTTATCAAAAAGTTGTGCTTATAAGTATATGCCAAGAAGATTCTCTAACCCATTAAATCTTCATACACCTACAAAAGGCCACTAACAGGGCCACATTTGTTCAACTTTCTACGACTTTATAAACTTGTCTTCCATCATGTCCCTTCACTTTGGTATCAACTGTAATTCTTATCGGGATCCTATGGAATTTGAGGCTGGTAGTAGCAGCAACAGTGAGGATGACGACGACGACATTGAAGATACTCATCCTGAAAGTTAGCTTCGTGACAGGAAACCTGCACCCCGAGGGCAACTATGATCTTTGGCAATGTCATGTGTAACTCACTTGAGATGATAATAGTCTTATATGTTGTATGTCTAAAGCCATCTTGATGGTGGTAGAAATGTTATATTTGCTATATCCTCTAGTGTCTTCAAAACCCAACTTATGTTTCATGTATTCCTTTCCTATATGTATCTAGTATTGGATTTTAATGTTTATTTTCAACTTGCCTAAATGTTTTGATATCTTTTACCTCTTTCCTCTTAATCTATGGATCATAGTTTCACAAATTATTAATAACAGGAATATCATCGATAATCGCACAATGATTATGATTGATTAGAAAGTTAAGGGATAAAATTTTTCCTGCAAACTAAGTTGTCAGAATATATAATAGTTAAAAACTCCGATCTCGTATTAAGAAGCACATAGATTTTGATGTAATCGAATGTTGTTTCCATTAATAAGAGTTGTTTTGGAATGGTGATCTAGTGATTACTCTTTAATTGGAGAATTAGTGATCTTGATCAAGTTAAGAGATTTTATTAGGAAATAGAGAAGGGAAGAAATGTGATTATTAAAACTTTAGTGATTATTCTCTATTGGACTTATCTCACATGCGTAGTGTTCTAATTTCTAACTGCAGGTCTCTACTCTAACAGTTTGAGGAGGCCTATTCCCTACACTCTCCCAAGGAAGGGAATCATTGCACTAATCTCCTAACAAAGGTGGGGCATTAGAAGTAGGGAACCTAGTTATTGGCAAATATTTGGGGATTCCACAACCCTAACTTTGTCATTTTTTTAGTTTCTATTAATGTAAGTTTCTTTAAAAAAAACAAAACAAAACCAAAACTCCGATCTCGTATCTACAAACACACAGATTTGATGTAATTCGAATGTTGACCTTAAAAATAAGAGTTGTTATGAATGATGACTCGGTTGTCATTCTTTAGTTGGATCGTTGAGATCTAATCAAATCAAGAGATTCTAGAGAAACTAAGAAGGGAAGGAATTAAAGGTGACGAGAAAATTTATCAGAATTATTTAGCTTGGATCAAATTTTCTTGAGCCCCCTAAAGAACTCCGGTTTAAAGTAGAATTTTTGCCAAAAGATAAATTACATCTAGAAATTATTTGAGGTTACTGAGATATAGCTAGTTTAAGGTGTATAAAATAAAATCATCTTTCCACCGTCATGATCGAGAAATTTTGTACCGTTCCCTCAAATATGATTGTAAAATCTCTGGCCATCTTTTCTAATGGTGTTGATCTTTTGAATTTTGTTGTGGTATGAAGGTAAAGCAACTTGATCGAATGGGTTTAGCAAACAAAAAAAAATCTTGATAGAATGGACACTTCAACATGTGAAAAATTGCAAATCTAATTAATATGGGTTGGCCCAAATCCTTAACGATTCAAGATTCCTTTGAACTTACGTTGCTCTAAAAGATTCATGCAAACCTTAAAAAAGGAAACAAAAACAAAAATTTGGATATGGGCGTTTGACATATTATAAAACCACATCAACCAAGAATAACAAAGCTAATTTTAATTGTCTTTTGGTTTGGTAATATTTCCTTAAAAAACTAGTTTGATCTTTAGTTGTTTTAAATATACGTTTCCTCCAAAATCAAGTTCTTAAACTTTTGGTGTTTTCACAAGTATATTCACAAGAATCTAATTTTAAGTTTAAAATTTTCATATGTATGAACTAAAAATAGTATGGATCTAATTACGAAATAAACTTATATAACATAAAACCAATTTAAAAACGAACCGATTTTCTTTTTTATTTAACTTATTTCAGAACTAAGGTAGTTTTTCAAGTACTTACAACAACATAATATGTCAGTAAGACTATTAACACTTTAGTGTTACCACATAATTCCCAACCAAAATAAAAAAATAAAAAATTGTGTTGCCGCATATGCAGTCGACACAAGGATCCTGTAGCCTAGATTGTTGTAAAAGTTCATCCATGATCGATTATCATAGAATTTTTTCCTTGGATCAATTTAGGGCCATCTCTTCCATCCGGGCAATGATCCAGGTCGGAATAGAAGAAATGTGTGTGTGGGGTAAAAGAAATTTTGAAAGGCCCAAGAAAGCCAATCAAAGTCTAAAGTAGAGCGTATTCATACAATGACCAGGCCAAGCAGACGATCTAACAATAATTAAACCTAATGGCACTGGTTGTTGGATAAAGGTTATCATTACCTAATGGAACAATGATCAAATATGCAATCTATTTAAACCAACCATCGCATTGGATTTTAGATAAAGGTGATCACACAAAACGCAGCATTACAGTCTTCATAGATGTGGGTGGTAAGAAAAACATTAATCAAATGAAAACATAGAACTATCCTATATTAAACGAGTTCGAAATACACCAAAAAACTCCTCTCAATCAGAAAATTTCAGATCATTCTTGACACACAGCCTAGTAAAAAAATCCAAGCACTTTACCACCAACATTCTTTCTTCTAGCCTCTTCATGATCCATGATACCAGCAGAAGTTGTTAACACAATATATCCAAACTGCAGTTTTCAGAAACATGGTTAGGTTAGGGCAAAAAAAGTCATCTATATTACTGAAGAATAAAGAAATGTAATGCATATTAGAGTCTAATTTAAGCAAAGCTGAATAACCTAATAATAACCATTAGAAAGTTTAAACAATTGGTTAATTATTTCAAATGAGGCAATTAAAGACATAATTTTTTGGTTCTTGGCACTTTTGTTAGCCCTTTATTTGATTGGTCCAGAACTTGGGGGTTTACTGCCACAACTACTGTTACTGAGTTTGTAGCTTCGCTTCATGTAGTTCACTAAATTGTATCCTTTTGTTGTATTTGTTGCTATTCTCGGGTGCACAATTTGTGCACTTTGAGTCTTCTTAATACAAATCTTATTATCTATCAAAAAAAGACATAATTTTTTGGACAGCTGCAAAATTCATAAATTTAGCAATCATTTTCAGCCTTTCATCAGTCTGCCATTTAATTTTAAAAAGAAATGGCATAGCTATATCAAATTGAAGTTGGAATTTAACTACTAGAAAAAACTGATTGAGAGACATAGTGCTTGAAGACTTGCGGTAATAATGAACTAGCAAATTCTTGTAAACGAATTTACAAGAAGCATGTGGTGTGCTAACCTGTCTAGAGGGGAGCAACCTTGCAGTCCAACCCTCAATCTCTTTGACACCAACATCAAAACGAGGACTAATAACCCCGCATTTGTTGAGCCTCCCATTCAGTTCGACAACAATCTTTCCAGCTCTGTGGTCATCAACATACTCAAACTCCCCAATGTAACCTATAGAGCAACACCAAAAAGATTAAAAAAATTTAAAATGCCTACAAGTAAACAACAAAATTTCAAAGTGCCATCATGTTAGTATACCATGCTTCTGCATAACAATAAGAAATTTGATGATCACTTTTGAGGATGGCCTGATCATGACCTGGCGCTTTCCCCGTTTCTCAGCATTGTACATGCTCTTAAGAGCATCATTCAAAACACTCACTCGCACCATTGCTGTCGCTACATATATTAATAACCGTGTCAAGGTCTAAACGAAAGCTTCAAAAAACAAAGCAAATATGAAAAAAATAAATTAAAAAATAAAAAAAATCTTAATAAAACATTTCTTAATTCCCCCTTCCACTTTTGCTCGTCAATAAGGGCAGCAAGTGCGAACCATTCCAAATACTTTTTTATCCTGTTCCTATAAATAAATCATGTGGATTTTTTGTCATTTAAGGGTCATCTCAAATGGGCAGAGCAACCTCATTCTAAATCCTAACTTGCCAGAATCCAAGCATTCACTAAAACGGTCTCAAATCTAGCAATTACTAGAAGAAAAAAATAGACCATCAAACAATAAATCCCATGAACAAACAAAAGCAAACCGGCAAAAGACCGTCACAAACATTAAATCGAACATCGACACTGTAACATCCAACTTGACAGAAATGCAAGTAAAACTACAGTTCAAATAAGTCTTTGCTAATAAGAACCAATCAGCTACAACCTACTCTTGTGGCCTCATCAAATGAATTGCAATAAAACCCACAAGCTTTACATCATATAGCAACACCAGAAAAATCCAAATCATCCAATGTAAAATCAATCATATAAAACGCATCTAGTTACTGACATAACATACTAAGACCCAAATACTAAATAAAATTAACAAACATGATCATATCATTTTTGTTTCAGTCTAACCCACAGATCAACAACCCATTTCTAGTTTGAAAAATCCATTCTAGCAACCAAACAGTCCTCAAATATCACACAAACGCACATAGTTTTAACAAGAAACGAGGAAATAAACCAAAAATGAGACAAAAGCATAGGTCATATGTATATAACTACAGATCGAATCGAAATATTGAAACATAGATCCTGGAAAGCATCGAAGAAGTGAAAAACATGAGTGTTTTGTTTTGTTTTGTTTGGTTTGGTTTGTTCGTACCGTAGAAAGAAGCTGAGCAGAGGCGCCTCCAAGAGCAGAAGAGCTTTAGGGCTTCTTAGGGCTTTCGAGAGAGAAAAAAAGTGAAAACCCTCGTGCATTTATTTGGTTTTGGAAATATAGTGATTTACTCATTTACCCTTGAGCTAGGGCTTCAATGGACTCTCATGTTGGGCTTTTAAGCCACTGATGGTTTGAGATTGTGTCACAAACCCAAGCCTGTCTTAATGCTGGGGCAACCGATATTATCATATTGGGCCCAATCAAATGTTTAAGATTGGCCCAATTCATGGGCTTTATTTGTGTTTTCTTTTCTGTTCTTACCAGAAATTTTTTTTTTTTTTTAATTGCAGATCGTATTTTTCTCTCTTAATTCCTCACTTAATCTATAAAATCGAATAATGTCCTTCTTTATGTATTAAAAAAATACAAATAACCCTCACCGTTTAATTTTTTGTTAAATCCAAACAAAAATAACGAAATCTTTTTATGGTGTATTAATATGTAATGATAGATTTTGAGCATTATGATTTGAAATTGACAAAATACATATAATAAATATATTATTATGTTAATATATATATTGTATTTAATAGAAAATTAGACCGTGAAGGGCTATTAGCATATTTTCAACATAGGGAGAGGACATTACTTGGTTTTATATATTAAGAGGTAAATTGAGATCCACCCTGTAGTTAAATGGTGTAAAGTGAACTTTTCCCTCTACTTTTTAATAAATTTGAACTAACAGTGTGATTAGATTAGTTTATTTAGTTTGAAATAAATTTGATAAAAGTATAAGCTTTTTGTCGAGAAATTATTAGGTCCTTCGGGTGGAGTCCTCCTATCTTTTCACAAAGGTGAAAGGCCCACTCATTATGAGAGGATGAGAGGACTTCACACAAAGAACCCAACATTTTCTCATGTTTGTCCTAAGTAGATCATCTGACAAGTTTGTCTTTAGTGTGGACGTTGGTTTATATTTTGGGACTCATTCATATCAAGTAAATTTCTTTTTTTTTATTTTTTTAAAGCCATATTAAGTGAGTTTCCGGTCAAGACATGTTATGTATATATTACTATAGGTGTGAAATCAACTTTAAATTATTGATAAATCCATTATAATTATTAGTCTAAATTTGCCTGCTAAAGATTATAAATGTAATTACTAATGATTGTTTCAATATTACACTATTACTCCTACAAATTTTTTATTGCATATGTGTGCGTGAGAGAGAGAAATGGGATTGATTGAGGTATGAGTACGTATGACTATCCTAATTTGAAATATAACCCACAATTTGACTAATATATTTGCATGGAAGAAAGTCATTCGGTACTGGGCATACATAATCGTAGTCCATGTAGATTCCTCTAAGAATAATTACAAATTTTGCATCGCTGGTGTATTATCAGTATACTTTTTTTGCTAAATGCGAGGAATTATATTCAGAAGACAACGCAAGCAAATCTCTAATCCAAGCCCCATGAACAAAGGGAGGGAGATTTGTGATGTTTTAGGAAAAGCAAATAGGTTGAGAAGATGCCAATTTTGCAAGGGTGTGAGCCACAAAGTTTGCATCTCTACGAACCCAATTAAAGGAACAAGAGCAGAAAATAGAAACCATATTTTTAGCATTTGTAATAATGGGAAGTATGTGCCACGGAGTCTCATCGTTCCCAGCATTGATGGCATCCACGCATACTTTGGCATCACCCTCAACCACAACATTGGAGAAACAATTAGCTTGAGCGAGTTCAAGGGCCCAAAGGAGAGCCATTGCTTCAGCTACATGGATCAGAAGTGGGGTACCTTTTAGAGGAGTCCCTTGCCACTGCTGCCAAAACTGAATAAACAAGTAAGCCTTCAACTCAAACAGAAAAAACAAGACCTAACAGACAAACTCATTTGACTACTCAAATTTCAATATGGTCAAGGTCAACCATGCACTTCATATATACAAAAATTCTATCTGCAATGTTTTCTTGATCTGATGCCGACTCTAATCCCTGATTAAAGCAAAGACAATCTTGAGGTTTTCTTTCCAATCACAAGTACATAGCAAACCGTGCTGCCAAAAATTGTTAAAAAATTGGTTTGTGCACAAAAACAATTATATATTATTGTAATGGCGATTACATCTTCATAATTTGATTTACTTTCTTGTGGCAGGATAGTGGCATATCCTCAATTGCTTTCCGTACGGATTCCACATGTCATTGTATTGTGCATTGGAGGATAAATGTTAAGTCGGCAAGCACAACAGTTTGACTTTGAATTAAGTTTATAGATTAAATGAGTGATTAAGAAAAGGACAACATAAGATTGAATTGAGATTACAACAGTTTTGAACCATGCTTAGACAAATTGATAGATACATATATATTTATTTATACATGTTTGGCATTTGAGAACATAGCAACTCCTCACAAAGAACAGAATCAAGACAAAGAGAAAACTTGCTTGTTGAATTATAAGTTTAAACTTAGTCAATAATTTTAATTTGCAATGAAGTTATATAATTAATTGAATAATGTTTTTGGAAGTCGTTTCTTTTCCTCATCTGATCAGAACTCAAATACATAATTAATTGGAAATGTCAACTATGGTGCTAATTAAGGGCGGTCGGCATATCATCCACCTAACATTAATTTATTATTACAACAAAATTAATTTCAGATGTGTGTTGAACATAATTAATATCATACTTGTTTAAGAAAATTACATCTACCTTAGGATGCTTCAAAATCTCATTCATCAAAATCTAGGTGAAAAGTAATGGTGGTTTATAAATATTTTGTATATATAGCATTTCAGTGCAAGTGTGCTATAAGAATTTTGGGCTTGACTAGACTCAGAGTTCTATTTCTTGCCTAGTTTTTCTTTTTTCTTTTAGTAAATAAATCAAAATGAAAATTAACACACACAAAAGTTGGGAGTTAGTCAAAATTGGGGGATGTGATTTCAGCTGCATTGTGAGCCAAACTTGCAATCAATGGATGAATGCCTAATAATAAACTATTGTGTAATTTCTTCTAGATCATTAAAAAATAAAAAAAAAAGAACTTGTCAAATTAAGTTGACATTTTGAAGGAATTAAAAATGATGATGGTGCAAGTAACATATATTATTATTCTAAGCGCAAGTAAAATTGCTTAAGTAGTTGAGTGGATTGGTCAACCAAAGATGGAAGAGATCTAATGGTGTGAGCCGTGGCACAAACAGAGACAAGCAACAAGGCCTAGCAATGAAAGACAAAGGAGAGTTTTTCTGGTTTTTAAAGAACTAGAAATTACTCAAATCAAACTCAGTTTTGCATGTGAATTGTTGAGATTATTGGTGCTCATATAAAAAGGAGTAAGCTGTAAGCCTAAGTCCACAGAAGAAACCCTTTAAATGACCATATCATTTTTTACTGTATTACAATAAACTCAATATAAGGTTTATATAGAAGCTAGACCAACTTGAATAAGTTTGATTGTTCTACAAGTAATGGGCCTACACTAGGTTTGGGCCACATAAATCAATATATCTCTAACATGTCAAAAATAAAAATAAAAAATAAAAACTAATTATATTCGTGTCAATGTCTTTGCCGTCTAAGTTAATGTAGCTGGTGCAAGGAACTTGAGAAGTTTTGTTCTGGTAATGAAGATTATATAAAAATTGACTAACTCAAAGTGACTCTAGAAAGAGTATGTTCCACATCATCAAAAAAACCTTTTCATGAAATTTCCTTTCTTGCACTTCATTTTAAAAGATAAGAAGAAACCATCGCGATACAAAAGATATAAATTTTCCTTTCATTTGCTTGATTTAGGAAAAAAGTTGGTGAACGTGAGAAGTAATTAAGACATTCCATCTAGTTAACATTCCATTTAAATTTCCACTACAATCCTCACATTTTACAGCATCTATCCAACATTTTCCTAATCATTAAAGTGGTATGCAGGAACCTGAAGAGGAAATAACAACTCCGTTGGAAAAAAAAAATTTGTATTTTGACAGAATAATTTGTATCTCCTATCTCTCTAGTTTATCGGTCACTTAATTCCATAGGTATCTTATGCTTCGGTTTCAATTGAAATATACATATATACATATATATTTACACACATACGTTTGCATTTCAATGATATTATTTTGTTTTCCTATAATATCATTGAAATACAAGTGGAAATGTTTCTTTTTTTTTTTCTTTTTGCTAATGAGAGTGTCCACAGCTCTTCGAGTCCTCAACTATTCCTCCAGATATATGTAGTCCGGCCCCCCATCCCACATACACTAAATTATTACATGAGAGTGGTCTTTTGAGGGTGGCCCCAAAATGCTAGCTAAAGTTTTCAAACCTAAAATCTCATGAATGATGGATCTACCACTAAAACTTACAATCAGACGAGAATATACTTACGAGTTACGATATGATAAGTTGGCTTTGCAAATTTTGTTTTTAACAATTTAAGTATTTGAGAAGGGGAACGTGAACGACCTACTAATGGAATGACTTCAATGGACTCACCTCTAATCATCTTTATTACTATCACACAGAACGGAAGAGGACTCTTAATGCTCAAGCTGTATTATTAACTGCTTCGCTAGCCAATTAAAGTATCTTCTTGGACTTTATACATGAATATAAGGAAAGCAATCAAATAATCCGGCCTTAGTCACTCACCAAACTAGTGCAAATAGAGAAAAGCATAGGCTAATTAAGTTACGCTGCTTAAGTCTGATATAGGTGGCCAGCTAAATATTACCCTTATTCTTCTAATTGCCCTCCTCATCAGTTATTCAATAATAGAAATTAATCACTAAAAAAAAAAAAAAAAAGATAATAGAACTTAAACAATTCAATTCAGCTTTATTTAAGTACTATAGCATGGTTTTTTTTATCACAAGACCTATTACAAACAATCCATTTATGGAGTGAAATTAGTATAAAACCGGAAAAGTAGAAAGAAAATAAAAATCACCCTTCTATTAATTAGAATTGAGAATAAACATATATTTAAAAATAATAATAAAAATTTTGTTGAACAGAGAAGTGTATTTTTGCTATTAGTGAAGGAGAGGAATAATAATAAAAATTTTGTTGAACAGAGAAGTGTATTTTTGCTATAAGTGAAGGAGAGGAAAGCTAAAGGTAAAGAGTAACATCGGTAACTATCGCCAACAAGTTCTATAAAAATTTAAACTTTTGAAATGTTATTATGGCGAACTTAAATTTGAATTAAGTCGACAAGAGCCTACTTATAAACTCATTTGGTGATATTGTACTCAATTATCTATTTGAGATTTTTTTTTTTTTCTTTCACATAACTTATCGAGATCTATACAATTATGATAAACCATTTAAAGTACATATGTAGTTTGCCAACTCTAAAAAATAAAAAATAAAAACATATTAGTTATTGTAATCAGCCGGCCCAATTATTTTGGGGGCCTCAAGCAAAATTTTAAATTGGGGCCTTAATCATTCGATGCTAAATTAAATTAATGTTTTTAAAAAAATATTTATTGAAACTAATCATTTTAATCCCGTACCGACAGGTATCATCCCTCCTATAACAACGTTTTTCACATCTTTATTTCCTCCATTCATATACAAAAATTATCGTGTTATACAATGTTAGCTCTAAGTATTGGGTCTTATCTAGTTGTCGCATGTTTAACGGATTTCTTGCTAAATAAAACAAAGTAGTGTTACGCATTAATACACATTGTACAACAAGGCAACCCAATTAAAATGCTAAACTTATAGCAAACAATATGTGAGTCACTAACATATCATATTACTTCAAACCCAATACAAATATATATTTATAAAAAAGACTCAAGATTTTGAACTAATTTTTTATGATATTATTTGGGTTATTTTTTGTTACTATTAAACTTTTTTTCTTAATTTTTTAGTGAGTAAACTTCTAAAAATCCTAATATATATTATTGATTAGAAGGTTATAAAATTGTAAGTGATATAAGATGACATTCCAATATATTAGTTATTAAATGAAGTGAAACTACGGTAGAAAAAAAGAAAAAAACAAATGAAGTGAAACTAATGTAGTAGTCATTCAATCAATTAAAGAAACAGAAAAACAAAAAGACATCCCATCAAAAAAGTAAAATGCAAAATGTAAAAAGTGAAAAGAGTGGGGGAGGGGGATCAACGTGGTTGGAGAAGAATGAAAAGCAGGGTAGTTGAGTTGGCTGACAATTAAAGATAAAGTGTTGGTCTTGACCCGTAAATCAATAGAAGGAGAAAAATGACAGTAAAGAAGAAAAGCCATAAGAAGATGAAGAGAAGGGAAAAGAAGAAGAAGCAACAATGCGAAGATCCAAACCAAAACGGCGTAGATGGAGAGATAACAGAGTAAGAGTTTTGCAAAATATTGAGAGTCTGAGAGGATATATACTTAGGTAATGTATTTTTTTCAAAATTGAGGGTGGGCACGATCACAAGCTGGCTCTGCCACTATCTATAGGAGCTCTGTGTGTTTTCTTTTTTATAATTTTGGGGCCTTGATTTATAAAGGTTTTTTTTTTTTTGTTGGGGGCCTAAAGCGGCGGCTTAACTCGCCTAAGGGTTGAGCCAGCCCTGATTGTAATGAAACAACATCATCACATGCTAAACAATGCATAAGATGAAACAAAACTCTTTTCATGTAGTGGTCATATAAAGATCAATAAAGAAACTATATAGTGATATCATTTTGATTTGACAACATAATTTTTATTTTATTTCATAGATTATATAAAACTGTACTAAGCATTACCAATAATATATTATTCATGAAGGTGCATGTGGTATTGAGTAGTGACAACTGGTTCAAACAAAAGGAATCCACATCCGAGGCTAATTAAATTCCTATCAAGTTAATTAGTTTCAAACTTTTATGTTTTGACTAGCAATTATCATAATAATAGTGCTTGTATTTGTATATTATCAATTATACTACTATACATGCATACACTATAAAAAAGCGGAGTCAAATAAAGTGATAGCGAAATCAAACATGATAATTCGCTTAGAAAGCCGCCCTCCTTTTCTATCTACTTAGTTACCTGGACGTATTCCATTCCTTTCAAGCAATAAATAAGCTTGTGACCACAGAATTCTCTTTGAAAGGAATGAATCATTGCAACACTCAAACAAACCCTAAAACACCACAAACATCTTCATCCAGAAAATTCCTTACTAAAGCTTCTTATATATTCTCCCCCTGTGGCTACTAAAGTCTAAACAAATTGATAACCTTAGCCTGAAGAGAGAGCTATTATTCTCTGCATTTCAGACCAAAGGTGAGGTATATTATAATCAGCTCTAAGTGATATACTATGAAGGATTCAAGCTTAAGTTTTTGTTGTTTCGTTTTTTACTACCCATGTTATGATTCTAGGAAATTATAATCTCTCTTTTGTTGATCTCTCTCTTGATGTTCTTTCAATCAAATTGAAAACATTTTCTTCTTGGTTATATGAATTTAGAGATCCTCAATATTGAAGATAAAATGACCTATTGAAATGGTATACATGTTACATTTGTTGGGATCAAAGTTACTAAAAACAGGTTTTGCATTCATGTCTCTTTTGAATATATTTCAGTTTCATTTCATTTTTTCTCTTGCAATTCTACATGTATCCAAAGAAGAAGTTTCATTTTAATTCATTTTTCTTAATATGTATGCATGCATGGTTTCTTCCAAACCATATTATGAAAGTCATTCTTTATCGAGTATATATTTTAGGGCATTGGATTAGCTTCCAAAGTACATGTAATTCCAGATTTATAATATGTAGTGCATGGTTGTTTATTCCAAATCATAATGTGAGACTCATTCTTTTTCTAACTTTATTTTAGGCTCAAAGCTCATCAAGGGCTTTGACTTGTGCACGAGCTTCTGATCTGCAAGCATCGCTACATTGTTGAAGGCGGTTTCTTTCAAGAGAATCTGATCAATCTGAAAATGAGGAACGCTCTTCTTCAATCAATGTCCTCACAGCTTTACAACTTTGGTAATGATCTTTATGGAGACTAGAAACTTTGTCCTTGGAATTGGTTTAAAATAATTGGGCTTTTGAAGATGTAGTTGACAAATTTTATGTGACTATTTTTTTTAAATTACAATTTTATGTGACTATTTAATAATTAACAAAGTGGTTGAATTTAATTCTTTTTTTTTTTTCCTTTTTTTTTTTTTCAGGTAACAATGAAGTCCAGGTGCCAAATTTGGACGTCTCTATGCAGATGGATAGCGAAGTGTATGAATTTTTATCTCCATTATTATAATTCCAACAAATATAATAAAGTGAAATTAAAATAACTAGGAAATACTATTGCATCAAATCACTACCCTCACTATCTATAGTCTCTCATATTATACTACTTTAAGTTTTGGTTATAACTTATAAACAAGATCAAAGATATAATCCTATGGCTATCGCCCATTGCCGCAATAAGACGAAATGGGAAACTGTCGGAAAACCACTCAAACGCATAAAAACAAAAAAAGATAGGGAAAAAATGATATTTATTACTATGAATTTTTTTACAAGCCAACACATTCTAACAATACAAATAGTCCCTAATTATATATAATATATATATATATATTTATAGTCACATCATCTTTTTTAGTTGGAATAGAGTCATGTGACTTTTTAAAATACACATGTGAATGGTCTACTTGCTTGTCACGTAGTGGGTTGGAACTGGGTTGGAGGAAAACTATTTCCTAAAGGTAAAGAGATTTTCAATAATTTACAATTTATGTGATTGAAATATTTTTGTCTCTTTATCAAATAGCAATAAAAAGACTACACTTGCATGATGTATCGCCTTTCTCCACTCGGATGGCTCAATTTTCTATCATATTGTTGGATTTTGTTCAAATCTTGTTTTCCAACTTTCAAATGATAAATATGGAAATGAGATTGGAGTAGCTCATAGGCCTTAGGCTAGAGACTTTCCCAATCATAAAGAAATTCTTTCCCACACCTTACGGCTAAGGCTTGACGTAAGTTTCAAGTCTGCAAGTTTGGTAAAGTGATATGGTCATGAACTTGCATTTGAAAACGATATCTCATGTTTATGCATACGAGTGAGTGACCGACAGTCCAGAATTTTGTAATTCAATGATATTAATTGGTCTTTTTATAGGGAAATCATAATTTAAATTTTAGGTTAAAATATTGTTTATGTCCCCAAACTATACATGAGTTTTCGTTTTTTATCCCTAAACTTTAAAAAAGTTCATTTTCATTCATGAATTTTGTCACTGGACTTTTTTTATAAAATAACGAAATTCATGTGTAAAAATGAACTTTTTCTAAGTTTAGGGACAAAAAACGAAACTCATGTATAGTTTAAGGACAACAACAATATTTTAGCCTAAATTTTAAATCATTCATTTTCATTTATAATTATTGAATTATAAAAATAAAAAAGTGAGTGACCGACACTCCTAATTTCTTCAATTGATAGTAGTAGATCACTACATTCCAATTCATTTAACTATATGTCTTCAATTGATAATAGTATATCACTACATTCCAATTCATAGATCACTACATTCCAATTCATTTAACAATAGGGTCAAGCTAAAAGGAAATTGTACGGGACCCCTCTTTTGTCCATACCTTTAAACATAATACATACATGTACTTGAAATAGAAATCCGACATCGACATGATATTTCTAAGACAAATTTGTTCCGTTTAATGAATGCTACAAATTGTAATTTATTATCACCCTCTTGTGTTTGTGTTTGAGAAGTAGTTTTTGTTTGTTTGTTATAATTCAATAGTTGGGGGGAGGAGGATTTAAATTCTGGACGTATCCAATCCTACTGCATTTAACACACTAAATAGACAATAAAAAGAGTTTGTAGAATACAACTGTAGTACACTTTTTAAGCATTTTCTTAATAATATTTGAATCAATTTCATCTCGTCCATTAAAAAAATACAACAATACTTTTTTAATTATTACATGGGATCAAGCATCTCTCTAGTTGAGAGATGTAGATAGTTTTATTAACTTTGTTGATGTTTTTCCAACGTCAAAAGTAGTTTCATGCATTGAATAAATGTATTATCTCTCTTATCGAATGTGAGTCTTACACGCTTGTGAAACTCACATGATGTGAAAGAGAGAATGAATATATCCTATCCTTGATATAATTATTACTTAAGTATTACCTTGCGTCAAAATTCAAATAAGGGTCTGGTCCACTAATAGTGTCATTTTGTGCTCTTTCGACAGAAATGTCCATGGCAGTGGCTTTGGTATGAAATCCGTATTATTCAACAATGACGACCTGATGCTGAGAAATGGATGCTTTACTGTTCCCTTTGGGTCCCTTATCAACTATAGCTATCAATCAGGTTCCCTGAATTTCCCTAATTGTCATAATTTTAGGAACAATTTTTCTACTCTCGCCTAATTTGGCTTACCTTTTATTCTTCATACTGACTACTAACTACTCTGAGCTATAATTTTGCAATTTAATGCATAGCTCTATAATGTATACAAAGTCAAAGACTAAATTAACCCCCCCACCCTTCTTTGTTTTTTTTTGACAGGTTATCAATCTGGTGGTACCTCTAGCAGTGCTGACATTCCTCAGCAGTTAATGTTTCTTAGCAAGAAACCTTCAGTTCCACAATTTGAAGCAGTAGTACACATTCTATCTTTATTACTTCCATTCAAAAATCTGCACAAGTTAACGCAATTAAACTTTTCAACAGTAATTTTTTAGTGCATTTGAGATTATTGTATCAAACTATCAATATACCCACAATTGTGGTTTTCTCATTATAACCAATAAGAGTAATTGTGTAATGGGTAAAACTTAGGTACAGTTCCTTAGATTAGGTACATTAGGTTCCTCAATTGAATTCAAACACATAGTTGCATTAACTAATGAAACACAAACAATGTTATCTTTTCCAAAGAATATTTAAATTCAATATATTTGAATTTAACTAGGAATATAATGTACTTGACCTAAGAAACTGTAGCTAAGTTTTACCCTTATGTAATTATACCAAATTTGTTTGTTTCATTTAATGTCCAACTTAGACGGAATGGGACACATTGATACAATTCCTTCAAATTGGGAGGTCAATCCCAAATTGGTAGTTTGAGAAACATTGTATACGTGATGAAAATTTAGATAGAAATTTTCTTCGTTTCATTTTCAATGCTTTACTTTAAACTTCCCCGATCTTAGTCTGTCACACGTCTCTTTTTTATCTTTATAAAGTAATCAAGACTAATTAAATTCATGATGAGACTCGTGATTCATTAGATGAAGGAGCAATGAAGTAATGAATCATTTTCCGTGGAGCATAAAGTAGAACACTAAGAGTTAAAAAGTAGAGTATGAGAGAGGATTTTTGTTCCAAAACTCTCAACTGTTAATGGCGACAGCAATACTCATGGCCTTAGCCATATGTCCCACCTTGAACCCGTGACTTCAGGTTCATTATTCACCCCTTATCTGTAAAGTGAATAAAAAGTTAAAAACTGTAAGTATAAACTAGAACTGAATCATTAGAATTAAAGGTCAACAGAGGGTCAAGTTGTAATGTGTCCAATTTTATGACGCAATAAATTAGAACTGCATCATTAGAATTCGAAGGATTTTTGTACTGATAATCTTAATATCTCAGGTTTATCTTACTCACAGTCAGTCATAATAATAATAAGAAATATGTTAAAGTTATTTTCACTTAGTAACCAATTAATATATTTGATTTTAGCTTCTAAATTTTTGTTTTGGATGACTGATTGGGGAGCACTCCTATTACCATATGATCTTGGTAGATCTTAGTTAAACAAAATTAATTTTTAAAGACAAAAGCTCCAAAAAATATATATATATTTTTTAAAAAAGAAGTATGCTATTTATCATTTGTTTTTTTCCAGGAATTGCAGGCCATGCCAAATGCTAGGAAACGTCCAATTGAGATCAATGACGTCTTGCCCAATAGAGACAGTGATATGCTTGGCGACATGAAGGTATTGAACGAATGGGAAAAAAATAAGAGAAACAAGGCCACAACCACTGAACAAGAATGGCAACATCAAGTAGGAAGAGCACCAATGCAAATCCAAGAGCAAAAAGTAAGTGAATTCACATAGTTTAAGACAAAAATAATGAAAAAAGTTAGGCATATTTCACATGCCTAGCAGCTATGTCTATAGCTTCCTAAATAAAATTTGATTTGATGGAATTGACGCAGTAAGGATCTGTTTGAAATAGGGAAGAGAACACCAGAATAGTGGTCAGACTCTACTCCATTCAATCATAGGGTTTGCCTGTGGAAATAGGCTCATCCAAACACAAATAGTCATTTACTCATTAGTATCATTAAGTAATAACATTTTTTTTTAAACTGTAGACATGATTTATTATGATTAGAGTGCAACATCATTTTTATCTTCTTAATCAGTGACACCACTTTTATTATGTAACAATTGCAATAGCTTATGTGCAAACCTTGGCTAGATTGTGTGTAAGATGCTTGCATGTACTACCCTTTGTTGAAAGCTTCTCTCTTTATGTTTACAGTTGCATGTGCCTGTGAGGAGAAGCCACAAGCTTAGTGACAAGATCACAGCTCTTCAAAAGCTGGTCTCCCCGTATGGCAAGGTTAGCAATTGCAACTCAATAGGATGGTCAACCATAATAGTCATTACAATTCTCAAAATTGAAAATCTTTAAAATAGGGTTTTGAATTTATTGCAGACTGACACTTCATCAGTTCTTCAAGAGGCTTCTCTTTATATCAAGCTACTTCATGAACAAATTCAGGTATATTAGGCTTCAGATTTAAGTTTTTAACATAATAAATAGTCAGTGAGTGAATAAAAAAAGGAAAAATGATATATAAGAGAAGGGATTCAAGCTTGGTTTGCTAGTTGCTAGCTACTTTTTCACTAGTTTTACATGTGTTTTGAACTATCACACATCCTTAAGATTCTCCTTCTTTTTGGTGGGGATGCAATGGACTGAATCTGTTTCAGATGCTGAGTAGCTCATACAAAAGTGTTGGTGCAAGTCAACAACGGGTAAACATTTAGTGATATTTCTATATTGTAACTTCTTCTGTAATTTTAATATTATAAATATTATAAATTTTATTACAAAATAAGCCTTATAAACTGATGTGACATCAATTACGAAAAAGTAATTCAAACAATTATTTATTACGTTATTGAAATGATACTAATAATATTTATTGTCACATTAGTTTATAAATTTTTATAATAAAATTGATAATACTTTTAGCTTTTCTCTTCACTACATAAGCAAAAACATAACTATTTTTGTTTTCCATAAATGATTTTGTTATGAAATTTCTCTAATAGTTGTTATTTACAAAATGGAAATTTCAGCAGGAAATTGGAGAACAACAAGACCTAAAGAGTAAAGGGCTTTGCTTGGTACCTGTTACATTTACTCAGAAAGTCAAAATGGAAAGCCCTGTTGATCTTCGAGCTCTGTGCTGGAAACCCATCACACAAAGTTAGAAATGTATAATTCTGCACCTAAGTTTAGGTTGACCCCAACATGATATATTTCCTACGTCTACACTCAACTGACTACAGTTTAAGAGAAAAGGACGTATAGCAAACTATTCCACATTTTCATATTTGAAGTGGACTGAGAGAATCCAACATTATCAATGTTTTTCTTGCTTGATTAAAGCTTTAGAACAATTACCATAGAAGACGAGCTAACAAGAGCTAGCTCTTCAGTATATGTTTTCCCCTCCTTATGTTGTTTTATACTTTCTTTTATGTGCTATTGATTTGTGTATTAGGCATGAAGAAACCACAAAATTAAGGATAAGGATCCTCTCCATTTGAAATAAAATAGAGAGTTTTCATTTTATGGTCTAGATTAAATGTCTCGGATCTAACAATATACAGACGGTTACGTCATTTAAAATTTTAAATGACAAGACATTATGTACACCGTTAAATTTGTGGAATAAAATTTGAACCATGAAATGAACAAATAGAAAGATTTCCAAATAAAGAGGATCATATTCCCAAAAGTAAACACATGTAAGGTTCTCAAGGCCATTATTTTTTTTTAGGCCTGCTCAGGGCCATTACTAGACAAATATTAACCACCTTAATGGTAGGCTTTAAATTAGAGAAAACAACCTCCAATTAGATAGTCCTTGCCTCTGCCACAGTTCATACATGTTATAGAAAAGTATAATTGGGAATGCTGCTGTGTACTCAAAAATTCAAATCCCCTTCACTTTGTCCCTTGCGGTCAGGGCCCATATATTAATGCTCGAGTTATCCGTGTCAGTGTGTCACGTATGCAAATGCAACAGCCTTATCCACGCTTATAAGGTTGTGAACTATAATGTTTGTGTGGAAAAGGTTTGTTTTTAATTGCTGCAACAGAGGGACCTCACCAAGCTCGGAACATTTTAGATATAATACCAAATGAAATTAGTCTCTGGAATTGAGAATCAATGAACCAGAAGAGACTCCCATTATAGTCCACCTGCTGCCCTTTTGGTGGAAAGGCATCATGAAGCATATCCATCTCCCAGATTCAGTACTTAAGTGTGTATGCTGCACTCAGAAGTCAGAAGGATGGATTTGGATTTTTTTTTTATTTTTTATGAGTAAATTATATTGAAAATAAGCACCAAGCTAGGAATACAACAACACATGAACAAACTAACAACATAGAAAAGCCCAAACAACAACAACAAGGGCAACAAAAACCACAAGAAAATCAACAGACAAAATAACAAAAGGATCCAAAGCAAAGGACTTGCAGACATCTAGTTGAACAGTAAGAGCATTATGGAGTTGGATATTGAACAACAAAGAAACTCTATAAGTAACAGAACACATTGCCTAAAATTTTATCTTGGAAGTCTTAGTGCAATTCAACCTCTCTTGGGGAATAATACAAAACAAACCATTCCCTACATTTAAAAAAAAAAAAAAAAAAAACTATTTGCAAACCCGTGCAATACACGGAATTAATGGAAAACAATGATACAATCATCCATTATTGCACATAATCCAAATTTTTCTCAAGACTCACCAAACAAACACTATAAAATGAAGAAGACCCAAGGGTAAGGATCCTAAATGGAAAACAATGGTACAATCATCCGTTATTGCACATAATCCAAATTTTTCTCAAGACTCGCCAAACAAACACTATAACTAAATGAATAAGACCCAAGGGTAGGGATCCTATGTGAAACAACGGGAGAAGAACAAAATTTAAATTCTAAAGCTTCCATAGATATAGGGCTGGTCCAAACTTTTTGGTGGCCTTAAGCCAAATATAAAATTGAGGCCTTTTTTTTTGTTTTTTTCTCATTCAATACTAAATTAAATTAATATTTATGAATTTTTTAATGAAATTTTATTCAAAATTATTAATCACAATTAAAAATAAAAAGGTCCTATACCCATCAAATAGAATATTTGATTTTCTTTAAGATCATCACAATAACTCACATGGCTTCCATACTTCACCCATCAGACAAAATAAATGCAAAAGATTTAATCTAACCATTGGTTCATGATATAAAAAATAGAAAAGAAAAAAAAAAATGAAATTGCACGTGGCTTGATGTTGGCCACAACCAACAATTATATATTTTCATTTAACATGACTCACGAAGAGTTCTTACCAAAAAACTGAGAAAAAGATTGTGAAGAGAAAAAAGAAAAAAACTGAAAGAGAAGCAGACTCACGGTACGTTGAGGGAGTGATAGACGTGGAGTGAGAAAGAAACGGAGAAAGAGAGAAAAAAAAGAAAGTTGTTTGGGAAAAAAAAAAAAATTAGGCTTTTTTATTAATATATATTACATATGGACCATCAAAAATTTGGGGCCTTTTCCAATTTGGAGACCTCAAGCCATTGCTTAAATGGCTTAAAGACTGGGCCGGCCCTGCATAGATAGATGATATGAATGAGTAGGTACATTAGGGAGAAAAAACAATGCCATGAAAAAGTGGAATGAGTTTGATGGAGAGATAGTCTTATTAAGAAAGAATTAAGATTGATGAATAATTCTCCCATGTAAAATTACCTATTGACAAATAAAATAAAATAAAAAGCAAACAAGTACTGAAGTCTAATATTTTCAATTAAAAGAATCATGGTAACCAAAACAAATCTAAGAACCACTTGCAGTTGGAACAACAAATTCAAACTTGACCAAATTTATTCTCTTAGGATAAAACTGAAATAAGGAGGACTCAAATCGTCACTAAAGCATTGTACATTTGTAAAGTGAAACAACGCCATCTGCTGCACCCAAATCTTGTACCCTTTCTGCACTACTATTTGTGTTTTTCCTCATCTCACTGCAGAACAACAGAGAAAATTTGAGTTTAACATCAACTGCCGCATCAACATTACTCAGCAAGAAAAATATACATGCAACCCTGTGTGTATTTTCTAGGCTATTACAAACCAACTGAATTATTTGTTATTGTTATACAGAGATTGTGAAGCCCATTCCAAACATCCTACACTATCAGTCTTTTTCTAATAGGAAGTAAATACATTCACAAACAGTGTGTTTGGAAGTTTGGAGGGAAAATAGAATAGAGGATATGAAGAGAATGAGAGCAGAGTGGAGTGAAATGTTACATAAATTGACAAATATACTTCTCTCTTATTTAATTTAAAGAAATATATATATATAAATTCACATTATATGAGCAAAATTGACAATTTAAAACTTTTTAATATAAATGCAACCCTTTCCCTCCAATTTTCCGAATTTAGGAAATTAAAAATAAGAGGTTTAGAGAGGTATATTACTCCATCAAATCTCCTCAAACCTTTTTCCCCTTCCCAATATCCCTTTACAAAAATAGCAAACTATAAAGGAAATAGTCCATTAGTGAGATACCTCAAGTTGATTAAGAAACCAACATCATCTTGGGAAATTGACTCAAATTTTTATAATGACTTGGTAAATTGACTAAAAAATTAACTCAATTACCATTTGTTTTTTTAAGTTGCGTTTGGGAGTTCATAAAGGAGAATGAGTAAATTATAAAGAAATGACTGATTTTAAAGTTTGGATGTTTTAAAAGAAATGAACAAAAATGGTTGGAAAGTAAATAACATTATGTAGGTGTACCATGACAAGGAATGAGAATGATTTATAATAAAACTAGTGTTATAATAAGAGAAGGGGGCATTCTGGGGGTTTTGGTCAAATTTTCATTCAAAACCATTCTATTCCCTCAAATTCCTTCCGAGTGTAAAATTAGGTTTTTTAGAGAAAATGAAAGAATGGATATTCCCTCCTATCAATTCAAATTCCCTCCTACTTACATTCATAAATAAGGTAATAGAATGAATATTCTTAAAAGTTCTTCTATTCCATTCCTTTCTACCCTCTTTCCCTCTCTCAAATAGGTTGTTAGTGTTAGAGGAAAGTTTACTCCTTATTAAGTAAGTAATCAATATTACTTGTCAAATAAGTAATGTTATTTCCTTTGTCTACCAAGGAATGAAAATTGGAACTCTATATATAGATGGTATTGTAAAGGATTTGTTGGTTTTAGCACAATAATCCTCCCATATCGTAGAAGGAGATATTTTGTTTGGGAGATAGCACGAGAAGAGATATGACAAGTTTTGGGTTTTTTGTAGAGCGCATAAATGAAGAAGAATTTGTGAGATTTGGATTAATATAACAATGTGCGATAAGAAAGAGTTCTGCATGTATCTGAGAGAAAGAAGAAGAAAAAAAAAATTCCTTAATTAGCTAAGTGACACACACAAAAGAGAAAATTTTGGGTTTTCTATCGAATATTTTTTTTTTTGGATGTTGCAACCACATAGGATTATAGTATCCAAAGTAAATATCTAATATGGGTTTTTGTTTTTATTGATAAGTTACACACGCGATGGGTTGTAAAGGGAGTAGGTGTCAATTAAGTTAGGGCTCATTGAGTTTGTATTAAATCTTATGGGTTTGTAACTTTGTATTAATTCTTAGAGGTGATATTATTATATTTGTCATGAACTCAAGTTTTTGGTATAAATTTTAGTAGAAATTGATATGAGTTTTTTAGGGTGGATTTGTTCTAAGTTAGATCCTTCAAGATTAAAGGGTTTTCTAAGTAAATCTTGATATAATCGTGCGTTGTTGATTAATTTTATATATTAACTTGATAATTTTGGTTAAAATATATTTTGATTGGTTAAAATTATTTGTAGAATTTTGTCGATTCACATAAGACTAGTTTGTGCAAACTCATAAGAAAAGTAAATTTAGACTTGTTGAGAAAAAGGTAAGTACATAAGAGAAGTAACTTAACATAACACACCTTGTGTATGACGTTTGAGTACTGCAACCAACAACTTGTCTCCAGCTGTAAGCCTCAACCTATGTATAAATTGTGGTCTCGTGAGCTTTCTTCCCTGTGATCAAAAGGCAAGCAATAATCAAGTAAAGCCCAAAATTAAAAAAAGCTACACATACACTTACATGAAGATTATGATAGATCACTTACCCTGAAATCATTATAGGATTTGTCGATCAGAGCCATTTTAGAAGGATTTAATAACCTTGAAAGTAAGGATATCAGAGTAGAAAAACTCATTAACGATGTGGGTTTCAGAACCTTTGCTTGCACCCTTTGAAAATCTGAGCATTTTAATCAATTTAACACCATATTGCATTAGTAAAATCCACAAAGTTCAAAACAAAGAATGTAAACAGCATTGAATTTCTTACCCTTTAAGCAAGGGGCCTTGAAACTTATGATGAAAGCAGGAAAGATGTGAGAATTCATATTAGCACTCCACACAATGAATCTTCTAGGAGCTAAAACATTGTCGACACCAGAGTCGAATTTCTGAGAACTTGGATGAAACTGAGTGGAACCAGGACAAACAGCTTCCATGTTTCCCATTATGACACGACATAGTAAAATATGCCTTAACCCATCTCCATCAACCTCAGATGATAATGCACTGTGAAACATAAAAAAACATATCATAATAAGTGTAAAAAAAATCCACTTTTTCAAAGGATTATGCTCTATTTGGCCGCTGGCAAATCGAAAAGGCAAAAACAATTTTAAACAACATTTTATTTTGACTTTTGGTGGGGTGGGAAGGATCAAGTGTTGATTGTGACATACTTTAATAGAGTACAAATTACACTCGAAGACCGTGCATGCCCTTGCAGTAGCTTCATACAACACAATTGAGATATTCCACATAGAACACATAAGATTTTGGTTCTTCAAATCTAAAAAGTTCGGAATTGGTTTTTTAAATTTCAAAAAAGAAAAATTGGGTCTTTATCAAATCAAACCAAAGTACCAAATACATATTCAAGTGACTGAAATCGAACCAACTATATTTTTAAGAAACCAAAATAAAATCAATCCCATAGATAACTCACCCCAAATCTGAAGTTCACATCTAAAATTCTTCCGAGGACAATAATAACTTAAAATAAATTGAGACTTACCAATCTATGGGAAACTTGAGAGAAGCCAAATGAACTCCAACACCATAGGACTGGCCGTTTGGCCTTCCACACTGACTAAATCCATGATTAACAATTCCATGAATTTCATCCCTCGTACCACCATACCATCCATGTCTTACATTAGCATTGCCACCACACTTTTCCGCCACCGCTTGAGAGAAAAGCTTAAACGACTCAAACCTTGCTTTCCTTGTCAAACTAAGCATAAAATTCTTATGAATTGCCACAACGTTGGTATGCTTGCCCATCGGTCCCATACCCAAAAGAAGGCTACTTTTGATTAAGCCATGTTCCATATTCGCTTCTCCAATTGGGAGAAATCCATCACTAGTAAAGAAATCACAAAGAGGACTTGTTGCACTTGCATCACACACAGACCCGGAATCTGAAATTTCGTCATCATCAATAGTAAAAGAGATTTGGCTTTCTACATCACTTTGGTCCATCTCTGTTTCAATAAAATTTGTATACATAATTAGAATATATAAAGTTTAGAAACTTAATAAGGTGAATATATCAATTGGGTTTGTGTCATAAACCGTTACCTTGACAAAGAAGTTACAATATACACTAAAAGAAAAGAAAGAACGTTAAGAAAAAAAAAAGGGTCAAAGAGAACAAATCTGGAATTAGAAGAGAAAGAAAACTCTGGGGTTGTGAGTAAAATTGCTTGCGAATCAAGAAGAAGAATTAGTTGATTAATTGGTCGCTTATATATGAACAGGTACATGTGAAAACCGACATAAAGTCTGTTGAGGCGGTTGAAGCCAAGCAAGACGTGCCGCCGTTTCAAAATTCAAAGTCAGTTCGGAATTGGTCACCCTTTCTTGATCTTGACGTTCTAGGGTTTTAGATTCCAAGTTGAAGTTACTTGAATGCCCCAATAAGTCGGTGATTTCACTCTTTAGATATGTGTGTTTTTAGTCTTTTTAGACATCTTAATTGGGTATGTTACGTTTACTTGTACGATAAGTTATGTGTATGGATTTGTAATGTTGTTTCAGGCTAACAAGAAATAGAAGAAAGAGGAGGGTGATCTGTGAAAGAATAAAAAAGTGAGAATAAACAAAGAAAATAATAAAATAAAACATTTGCCTAGTGAACATTATTCTCTAAAAATATAGAAGTATTGGAGTAAAATATTATATTTGCTAATGTATGCCTAATCGGTTGGGACTCATTTTTAGGGGTTATTAGGTATGTTTGAGCTGGATTTGGCTTTTGCCTAATCCATTGGAAATACTCTTAAAGGTGGTATATATATATATATATGAAAGAACGGCTAAATCAATAATTTTGACTATGTATATTACGCTTACTTGCAAGATAAATTATGTGTAATCATTCATGTGTATTGTAATTCTTTTCAAAGAATTTTTATTATGAATGAATAAAAAGAGAAAGTTCACAAGCATGTTCACTATCCTCGACCCATTCAAAGCAGATATCAACATGACATAAGACAACTCACATAATAATGGTCATATTAGGAGTCGAATTCTTAATCTCAGACCCATAAGATGAAGAGTTCAACTCTATTTCCTACTACTAAGCCACCTCTACGGGTGATTTAGAGAGAAATTATCATATGTGGTGATCTATTAAATGTGTAAATATTAAAAAAATATTGACCAAAAACAAAAAAAAAAGAGGTTAAGCATAGGGAGGTTAAAGATGAGATGATATTTTTCAAAATTTATTATCGATTTAAGTAGATTATTTTACCATTAACTAAATTTTAGGATGGTTTTCTACCATTAAAAAAAAAAAAAAAAGGTTCTATGTAAATTATCTCTTAAAATTATACTAAAAACCTTACCAAACAAAATGGATTGTAATACATAAATGCAAACGACGTCGTACCAATTCCAACAGTTCAACAGTCCACAGTAACGAAGCAACTTGCATAACTCAAACCCCACCCTCTCACAATCTCACTGTACATGAGGTGGCACTAAATCAGTGGCTAAACACCCTGTCACCGTGACCAGCATCGTTACTTTAACAAGAGCCACCAAACTTGAAAGAAGGGAATTCCACATTTCCTATCCATCATCTTTATCGTCTCTCTTCTCTCTCTCTCTCTCTCTCTCTTGGAGCCCTAGATTTTCTCTTCAACCCCAGTCCTTCTCTTTCTCCTCCGATACTTTCTCAAAAAAAAAAAAGCAAAGAAAATGGTGAGTGCTTCCACTACTTCTCACTCTCTGGCTCTCTTTCTTTATTTTTTTTAATTTTTTTTTTTGTCCTTTCACTTGCGTTGGATCTGTAAAAGTCTTTGTTGATTTGTGTGGAATCTGTACGTTTTTTAGTGTTTTAGAAATTTAGCTAGGGTTATTCGGTTACTGATCTGATTGATTCTGCTTTGGTCACTTTTTTTTTTATTTTTAATATTTTTATTTTTACGTTGAACCGTTTGGTCTTCGCTGCTCATTTGATCTGTTGAGTTGCTTATGCTTTTGAGTCCGTTTGATCTGTATGTATATATTCTGTTCGTGTGTATATATATACTATGTTTGTTTGTATGTATGTATTATTTTATGGCTAATCTTACCTGCCTTGAAAGTTGATTTGAAATGTTGAGAACTTCTGATTTTTGTTCGTATAATTGCGGTTTAATTTTATGGTAAAATAAGTTTTGATCGGGAATTATTTTGGTTTGCTTAGTTAAAATCAAAATCAAAAGAAAAAGAAAGAAAGATGAATGTATGGATGAGAATGAAATTGAAAGTTGACCAATGGTGAGTGATTAAAGGGGAGGTGGCCTTGATTTGGATTCAAGGGGACCAAAAGTGGTTTGGGAGTGATCGATGAAGGTTTGATTTTAAACTAAAGTTGATATTGAAAATGCCGAGAATGTAAGAATGGGAAAAATGAAATTAGGACATTTTGTTGTTGTTATATAATTATATAGTTATTTGGTCATCATGGTATTTTTGATTTCAAGTTGTTTAGTTTATTCTGGACGAAATTTGTCATTTGTTCTTGAAGAATTGATGTCATAAGGTTCTTATTCATTAAGTGCATGTGAAGAGGCTAGTATGTAAATATGTATATTTGTGTGTGTTAAAGTATGGAAATGTTGATTTCAAATTGTTGGCATTTGATACTTGCAAGTGTTTAATCCAATATGGCAGGCAAACGCAGCTTCTGGAATGGCTGTACATGATGATTGCAAGCTAAAGTTTTTGGAACTGAAGGCGAAAAGAACTTACCGCTTCATTGTTTACAAGATTGAGGAGAAGCAAAAGGAGGTTATTGTGGAGAAGCTTGGTGAGCCAACTGATAGTTATGAGGATTTCTCTGCCTGCCTCCCTGCCAATGAGTGCCGCTATGCTGTGTATGACTTTGATTTTGTGACAGAGGAGAATGTCCCAAGGAGCAGGATTGTTTTCATCGCCTGGTATTCTTTAGTGTTTCAGAGTTTTACTATGTTCTTGTATGATTGTTTGTTGTGGTTTGTGCATTTACTGATTATTATACTATGTATGAAGGTGCCCTGATATTTCTAAGGTGAGGAGCAAGATGATTTATGCGAGCTCGAAGGATAGGTTTAAGAGAGAGTTGGATGGTATTCAGGTGGAGTTGCAAGCTACTGATCCTACTGAGATGGGCCTTGATGTTATTAGAAGCCGTGCTAATTGAATCTGAAGTGTGAGCTATGCAATGGAGATCTTTCCAATTATCTGGTTCAATGTTTATACGTTGTGGAACTTAGAACTTGCTTTAATATATGATAATGGCTTGGTGTTTCTTACGTTTAAAACTTCATGAATTTGTTATCTGTGGCTTTATTGGGTTATACTATTTAGTGTGAAATTATACACACTACTTAAATGCTGGATTATGGGGGTACATATCCATGTCAGTTGTTTGCTTATTTGAACCCTATTTTGTATTGTAGATCAGGCTATTCTTTTGCCTTCCCCAATACTGAATCGATGCTATGGTTACGTTTTGTTATAATTGAATTTCTTTACCCTTTTTTTGGGGTATTTTTTGTGTGACATTGCAAACGCCCCGTGGTTACGATTGCTTTGTGCCCTTTTATGGTTTTATGTTGAAGGCAAAATAATTTTACCGATGTTTAGAGTACGTAAGCAACTTCAACCATTTTTCTTTGCCATTTCTCTTTCTACCATGTCTATCCATGGACTTGCTTATACAATCTAAACCCCTGGCCAAGTGAAATTTTCCCTTTACTCCTTAGATCAGCCAAGGGGGCATTTGCAGGCTGACCCCTTCATATCATTATTATTGAGGCAGTGGTAATTCGAACCTTTTCATTTCCAGTCTGACCCCTTCATGTAGTTTCATATTTTCATCTGCTGCTTTTAATTTCACCATAAAGAAAGCAGTGCTATCTACTATCTAGTCAGACGCAAGGGTCTTTTTGCATATACGTTTATACGAAGTTTGTTTTAAGATTTAAGATTAAATAAAGTTTAGATCTTTGTAATTTTAGGTGTTGGTTCTTGCAAGTCTTTTTTAAAAAAATAATAATAATAATGAAAGATATTTTGATCATGCAGGGTTTTTTTTGTTTTTTTGTTTTGTTTTTTAAAGGATATTATCATGAATTTTATCTCTGAGATTCTTAAAAATCCCAATTGCATGATACTTTTAGTTTAAACTAGTATTTTTTAAATTGGGTTTAGAGCTGAAGGAAAAAGATAATAAAGTATGGTGTCCCAAGAGCACACAAGTCAAAAGGTATTTGATGAGATCGTCTCAAAAATCAAAATAGCCGACAAATACGAAATAGAATTGGGATACTTAAATAAAGTTTGAAATATCTTCCCTCCTATCTCTAACCTCTCAAAATCTAATTGAAATATCTTCCCTTCTATCCCCATTCTCTTGAGAAGGTATATCAAATATAGTCCACGGTCCACACACGTGTGGGTGCTTGCATTCATGCACTAAAGTTTGCGCTGGAGCTCGGTTTTTTTGACATTTGCCTTGAAGGCCCACGTGTTAATTCTGTGGAGGTTGGGTCATCACTTCAGAACAGAGTCTATTAGCAGATATGTGGAATGAGGAAGTTTGGGTGTTTATCCCAAGGTTTCATCATTTTACTGTGTCCTCGAGTATTGCTAAGTTTAACCATGCTACTTTAGGCCTGGCTCAATTGGGGTCTTCTTTTACAGGTCCTAAAGTGTGGATTGAAGAAGTTCCATCTCAGATTTTGAGATTTATGTAATCTTCTTGGTTTCTTTTGTATGCTGTTTGGTTATCAATAAAGATTCTACTACTATTTTCAAAAAAAGGAGAATGTATTAGATAATTATTGTGAACTCATTCTGTTCTAACCATCCACTTAATTGTCATGAACATTGCAACTTAATTGGTTGGCACCTCTTGATCTTCTCTAAAGCCACCAAGGCCCAAACTATCAAATTATTAAAAAATAAATAAAAAGTAATAATCTCAATTATACTCCATTTGTTGCCTTGTTGTGTCGTTCTTTTTCATCTTGCCTAGTTTCAACACTGGAAGAATTGGCCTAAATTTCTTAGAAGCCCATTACATTTTACGAAAGCCGAAAGCTACAGCCCAACACAATAATTTTGCTCAGACCTTGGACAAAATAAATAAACCCATAATTTATTAATTTTGCTTCCCTTTCAAACTTTTTGGATAAAAACTTAAACATAGTTGTATGAGATGTCAAATACTCAAATGGTGAGTTGTTAAAAATCGAAATCATCGGCTCCGCTATTAGAATTGTCTTCATTTTCAACAAATCAACACATGACACCTCATATACATAATTTATTAATTTTACTTCCCTTTCAAGATTTTTGGATAAAAATTAAAACAACATAATTGTATGAGGTGACAAATAGTGAGTTGTTAACAATTAAAATCATCGAGTCCATCGTTAGAATTGCTTTCATTTCTAACAAATTAGCACATGACACGTCATATATTATAACACAAATTCTAAACTTTTATGTAGACACAGATTTTTTTCAAATTAAAATGGTAGTTTTTAACTGAAGATTTTATTAGAAATCAGAATTATTTATTTTAATTTTAAGAATATATAAATAAGGATGATATAATATCACGTCATTCTAACAAGCAAAGATTGTGTGAGGAATATAGCTTTCAGCCACTCTTTATAATGTAAAACGCCCCTTTGTGGCGGAGCTTTTCCTGAAGAACGATGACAGTGAAGCATGCACTACGTAGACCATACCATGCACTCTCAACAGCTGCTTCTGAATTCCCATCTTTACCTTCCAACACTTCAAAAAATTACCCACACTACCTTGCTCTACTCTCTTCATGCAAAGACCTCAAGTCTCTTCTTCAAGTCCATGCCCATTTTATAGTCTCAGGCCTCAAAGAAAACCATGCCACACCCACACTTACCCATCTCATTAATTCTTACTCTTTCTTTCACAAATGTGATTTGGCTCGCTCTGTTTTTGAATTCACGTCAAACCCACCTGTTACTTTGTGGAATTCAATGATAAGAGCTTATACGAGGTCAAACAATTACAAAGAAGCTCTAAATATGTACAATTCCATGTTAGAGAAAGGCTGTGAGCCTGATAAGTATACTTTTACTTTTGTTTTGAAAGCTTGTACTGCTGCTTTTGACTTGCAAAAGGGTGTTTTAGTTCACCGTGAAATAGCTCGTAGAGGACTGGAATGTGATGTGTTTATAGGGACTGGTCTTGTTGATATGTATTGTAAAATGGGTGATTTAAAAAGTGCAAGGAAGGTGTTTGATTTTTTGCCTAAGAAGGATGTTGTGGCTTGGAATACAATGATTGCGGGGTTGTCACAAAGTGAGGAACCTCGTGAGGCATTGGGATTTTTTTGGAGTATGCAAGTGGGGGGAGTGGAGCCGGATTCAGTGAGCTTGTTGAATTTGGTTCCGGCTGTTTCGAGATTAGCTGATGTTGATTCGTGTAAGAGTATTCATGGATATGTGGTTAGGAGGGATTTTCGGCCTGCCATTTCAAATGGGTTGATTGATATGTACTCTAAGTGTGGAGATGTAAATTCTGCTCGTTGTGTTTTTGATTACATCTGGGGACGAGATGATGTGTCGTGGAAGACGATGATGGCAGGGTATGTGTTTAATGGATGTTTCTTCAAGGTTTTGAAGTTATTTGATAGAATGAGAGTGGAGAATTGTAAGATAGATAAGGTTTCTGCTGTAAGTGCTCTATTGGCAGCTGCAGAGATGAGAGATTTAGAGAAAGGGAAGGAGATTCATGATTGTGCATTACAAGAAGGGATTGATTCAGATGTCTTGGTTGCTACTCCTATCATGACCATGTATATAAAATGCGGAGAATTGGAGAAGGCCAAACAATTGTTTAAGGAACTTAAGCGGAGAGATTTGATTGCTTGGTCTGCGTTTATAACTGCTCTTGTCCAATCTGGATTTCCTGAAGAAGCATTGTCTATATTTCAAGATATGCAGAATCACAATCTGAAACCAGATAACACAACTGCAATGAGTATCCTTCCAGCATGTGCAGAACTATTGGCTATAAGATTAGGAAAAAGCGTGCACTGCTATGCTATTAAGGCTGACTTTGATTTTGATATTTCAACCGGAACAGCCCTAGTATCCATGTATTCTAAATGGGGATTATTTACTTGGGCACTGAATGTTTTCAATAGAATGCCATGTAAAGATGTTGTGACGTGGAATGTTTTAATAAATGGCTATGTGCAGATTGGTGACCCATACTGCGGAATGGAGTTCTTCCGTGAATTACAGCTATCTGGAATACACCCAGATGCAGGAACAATGGCGGGTTTGCTTCATGCTTGTTCCATGTTAAATGACCTACACCAAGGCACCAGCTTTCATGGGAAAATTATGAGGAGTGGATTTGAATCTGATTGTCCTGTAAGGAATGCTCTCATTGACATGTATGCAAAATGTGGAAGCCTTTCCTCAGCTGAATTCTTATTCTACAAAACAGAGTTTGGGAAGGATGAAGTATCTTGGAATGTGATAATTGCAGGATACATGCAGAATGCACATGCAAAGAAAGCTATGTACACCTTTTACCAGATGAAAATGGAGAATTTTCGGCCTAATTTGGTCACGTTTGTGAGTGTCCTTCCAGCAGTGGCATCTTTGGCAGCCTTACAAGAAGGCATGGCTTTTCATGCTTGCATTATCCGGATGGGATTTCTGTCTAATACACTTGTCTGGAATAGCGTTATCGATATGTATGCTAAATGTGGGCAGCTCAATTATTCAGAGAAGTGCTTTAATGAGATGGAAAACAAAAACACGGTTTCATGGAATGCAATGCTTGCAGGGTATGCAGTGCATGGGCAAGGCAACAATGCCATTGCACTCTTCTCACTCATGCAAGAGAGTCAAGTCCAGGTTGATTCTGTGTCCTTCATCAATGTTTTGTCAGCTTGTAGACATGCAGGTTTAATAGAAGAAGGAAAGGAAATTTTCAAGTCCATGAGTGAAAAACACCAGTTCAAACCAGAGTTGGAACACTATGCTTGCATGGTAGACCTTCTAGGACGTGCTGGTTTATTTGATGAAACTTTGATTTTGATAAAGATAATGCCAATGGAACCTGATGCTGGTGTTTGGGGAGCCTTATTGGGTGCTTGTAAAATGTATTCTAATATCAAGTTAGGAGAAATTGCACTGCAACATCTTGTTAAACTTGAACCTGAAAACCCAACGAATTACATAGTTTTATCAAGTTTATTTGCTGAATCTGGTAAGTGGGGTGATGAGGGCAGCACAAGGTCAAGGATGATTGAATCTGGGTTGAAGAAAACTCCAGGATTTAGTTGGGTTGAGGTCAAAAACAGGGTCCATGCTAGCATTCAGAGCGGGTGACCAGAGTCACTTATATATAATTCACTTAGGAATGTGAAACTGTGAGAGTAGAATGTGACAATGAGGAGCTATTTATGTGAACGGATAATCTCCTGCTACTTTTATGTCCTAGAAAATAATTTCCTTATTTTTGTTTCACTAGACCACTTAAAGGAAAAAATAAATAAAAAATAAAAAAAATTTCATGGTAAGTTGAGTTACAAATTCTGGAATGTAATTAAAAGTGAGAGGGCATATCTTAACTAGTGTCTCTTGGTATTTCTAATTGAGATTGCAAGGTCAAGTCACCCTTTACCAACTATGGAATTATCATAAAGGTAAAACTTAGGTACAGTTCCTTAGGCCACTTGGGTATTCACCCCAATGGTAATTCCCTCCCCAAAAAGTCTCCCTTTATGAGGGTGTGGGTTCGGTCCCCGGGATCTTCAAAATATACGTGTGTGTGAGTTAAGATTAGAATTTCTATCATATCTCAAAAAAAAAAAAAAAAAATGTACAGTTCCTTAGGTCAAGTACATTAGGTTCCTAGCTGAATTCAAATATATTGAATTTAAATATTCTTAGAAAATATAACATTATTTATGTTTCATTGGTTAATACAACCATATATTTGAATTTAATTAGAAAACCTAATGTACTTAAACTAAGAAACTCTACCTAAGTTTTAACCTCATCACAAATAAATAAAAAAATAAAAGTGAGGTGTGCAGTGAAATTATGTTACTTTAGCTATGAATAAGACAAAAGTAGGTTGCTCTCTCATCAATGGGTCCATAGCTCAGTGGTAGAGCATTTGACTGCAGATCAAGAGGTCACCGGTTCGAACCCGGTTGGGCCCTTTTACTGATTTATATTTTTTTTTCACCACACTCTGCCCACAAATCTACACTCCACAGAAAAAATTCACTTGAACAATCCAACAAAGGGTCCATAGCTCAGTGGTAGAGCATTTGACTGCAGATCAAGAGGTCACCGGTTCGAACCCGGTTGGGCCCTTTTCCCTTATATTTTTATTTATTTGTTATTTCACCACACTCCGCCTACAAATCTACACTCCTCGACTACAACGAACCTTCACCCCTTATTCACCCTTACACTCGCCAGATTCACTTCATTAATCCAAAATCTTCAACACCATCCACGGATCCTATCCTCAAGCCGAAAGAAAAACAAAAACAAAGAGAATGCTTTATGATTGATTCTATTCTATTTCTACCCTCTTCGAGAAAAGCCTCTCTTTTTTTCTTTTCTTGAATCATATGCTTGAAGAAAACTTTTGAGGCATTATTGCCTAGTCAAATGAGATGCGAAATCCCCCTTCATGAATGCAAGTAGAGTTGTAAATCAACTACACTGTTTGACTGTTTGTGAACAATTCGAGCCTAGTTCAAGATAAAGACTTTGTTTATGTTAATTTATGGTTTAAATACCGTTTTGGTCCTCAACCTTTGGCATTTGTTTCAAATTGGTCCCTAACCTTTCAATTGTGTCAAATTGGTCCTCAACCTCTCAACCTTGTGTCAAAATGGTCATTGCCGTTAAGTGTTGGATAGAAAATATTGATGTGGCTAATGGTTTATTTTTAATTTTAAAAATGTCTTACGTGGCATACCAACTCAAATTTTAATTAAAAAAAATGCCAACTCAAATTATTAAAAAATAAATAAAATCTGAATATCAAAACAAATCCCTAACACACGTTTCCTTTTTTCTTTCTTCCATCTTAATTTTTAAGGGAACCCGATACTCCAATTCAAACTTTCAAATCCCTAACCCCCTTACGAAGACTATGTTGATTAATGCTACAAGAAAATTCCTCCTCTGATAAAATTCCAGGACTCCTATATGATATGCAGAATCTGGTGTGTTAAACCTTTTGTATTATTCTATTTCTTCTCTGCCCGTTGACTATCAATCTTGGTGGTTTTGTTTTTGTTTTTTTTTTGGGAAAAACGTGAAGCATGAACATGGGCAAACATATTTTTTGTTTTGTAATCCAAGTTTTGGGGACTACAAAGCGTGGACTTTGGATTTTGGATTTACAGAGAAGAGTTCTTTGTAACTATGGGTTGCTCTTTTTTCTTTTTTTTCAATTCTCGGTATGAGCATCGTACTAGCCTTCCAAATTGATTGGTTTTACTATAACTTTGCATCATTCTGTGTCAAAGTTGAACAAATTACCAAAATTAAATCATTTTCATAACAATGGAGAACAAGAGAGTAATGGGCAGGCTAGGTGAGAGGAAGCTGGTAAAGTAAAAAGATGTTTGTTTAGTTGATTAGATTTATCTAAGGTTAATAGAAAAGTTAAGACTATGTTGATCAATGTTGATATCATATAGCATTGATTAACATAATCTTTGCAAGGGGGTTAGAGATTTGAAATTTTGAATTGGAGTATCGAGTTCCCTTAGAAATTAAGATGAAAGAAAGAAAAAAAGAAGCTCACATGCATTAGGGATTTGTTTTGATATTCAGAATTTTTTATTTTTTATTTTAATTTGAGTTGGCATGCCATGTCACACATTTTTAAAATTAAAAATAAACCGTTAGCCACGTCAGCATTTTCCATCCAACACTTAACGGCAATGACCATTTTGACACAAGGTTGAAAGGTTGAGGACCAATTTGACACAGTTGAAAGGTTAGGGACCAATTTGACACAAAGACCAAAGATTGAGGACCAAAATGGTATTTAAACCTTAATTTATTTAGTAAATGAGCTAAACTTAAGTCTAAGTGTAAACCCGATTATTAAATAAGCCAAGTTCAAACACAATAATAATGTGTTCCTAAACAAGCTTATAAGTATAAGACTTGATTTCAATATATATATAACATTATATGTATAGACGTATAAAAATATTTAAATAAACGTAAAATTAAATTGTGTTAAGTTTGTAAATAAGTTCATAAAACATCAATTTAATATTTATAATATATTGATAATACAAATAGTCTATTTTGTAATAAATTTATATATAATATTTAACAATACAAAGTTGTGAATCAAATTTTTATAAGTTAAAAAAAATTATTATATATAATTAACTCAAATAACATAATCTTAACTATAATTTAATTATTAATTATTAGTATAGATTTATGAAGGGATAGTAAATTTTAATCGTAGTTTATTACATATGGAAAAATGAAAGGGATAGTAAATTATAATCGTAGTATATTATATATAAAAAAAATAATATTAATCAAGTAGTTCATAAATAAGCTTAAGTAAGTTCGACAAGAAAATACATCAAGTTTAAACATGTAATCTAGTCAAATGATTAGCTCGAGCTCAAGTCGTATTCAAAATTAAATTAAATTTACAATCTCGAACTTTTGATACCTAGCACAACTCGATCTGTTTAAAGCCCTAGATGGAATAATGTGAAGGAGCACTTTTCACAATATTTTCATGTCTTGACAAATTTTCTTACAGCTTTCCTCGTGTTTTTTTCTTCATTTACTCATGCACTTCTAGGGTAATCCCTTCCAAGTGCAGCCCAAAAAAGGTTAATAGAAGGTGCACCCAGTGCCTGGCCCGTAAGAAGGGCGCAAAGTGCAAACCCTATCCTTGAAGCCAAATATTTGACAGCAAAAAACAGAGCAGAAAAAATGGGCATGGTCAGCCTGATACCGCAGCAGATAAATCTACCACGATTAGTCATTAGTATATGTTTTCTTAAGCCGCCAACAGCATATTTGGCTGTCATAAATGAGGACTTCCTCTGTTAATTCAACAGATCAAACATTTACATTGGATGCTGTTGATTGCTAGCATAAAACCATCACCTTGCTATTGACTATCAAAATTTTGTGTGGAGAGTTTTCAGTTTTGGAAGAGAAAAAATGTATCTTGTAAAAATTAGATTAGGCCCAGATACACAATTGTGACAAATACAGTGAGAGGCATCCAGGCATGTCCAGTTCAGTGCAATGCAGCAGGCACGTCTAAGTTAAATTCAGAAGAATTATCAGGCAAAACTAACTAAACACGCTTACTTAAGGAGAAAAGAATATTTTAGACCGCCAAAAGAAAGCCTCTGAATCTTGTACCTCGCTTCTCACCTTTTTTATGTAGTGTTCCAGTGTATGTGCATGCTCATTTATGATATCAGTGGACATTGTATCTTCAGCTAGTTTAACTGCTGCCATTTGAGACAGTTGAAAGTTCTCTCCTGCACTTTGCAGCTTCCTCGCAGTTTCTTCCTCACCAAGCATCACAAGGGAAACTAATAAAGATTTAAGCTCACGCTGCGCTCCAGCTGTTAGACACATGCCCTTCAAATGCTCTACCAAAGCCAGCTCCTCATCAGGGCTAGAATGACAAGTCATTATTTCATCCGTGAGATTGTGACTGAAGATAAACTGTAGCAAAATATACTAAAAATTAAATACCAAAATACCTTCCAGCACGGATTTTTCCTCTTTTTCTCTGGCGTCTGCTGTCTCTGGCCTTGCTAGCTGCACTTGAAACAATGGACAATGTGGTGCTCTTCCTGGTCCTGCTCATGAAGTGAGGTAAACCCTTTAAATGCAGGTTGATATCAGATACATTCAGATGCACATGAAACACATTTCAATGGGAGAACCAACTACCGTGCAAATTTTCAGATAGAAAGAATCATATCCTATTTTTTTGGAGGGAGGAATCACAAAATGTAGCTATGTCACTGGATTACATAACAGAGCAACAAAGATCAAAAGATTACAATGTTAAAAATGATATGCAAATGGTGTAGAACTTGTGAAGACTGATTACAGCCAAAAATGATTGAAGTGATATGACCATAATTAGCCCATCTATTACAGCCAACAAACAAAATATTCAACAACCATGTTTTCTAGTATTGTCCATCTCTTAGCAGTCATTAACATGTAAGAACATATCAGTAGAACAAGCTAAGGCAGAAATTACGCATGGAGTTGCAGGGGCAGGATAAAGCTGGAACATGGTTCAACAAACCTAGGAGGAATAACCTGAGGAATTTTTTTTTGATATGTAAGTTTTGGTCCCAAGAGGAGGGGGAGGGAGAGATTAAAACAAGTGACCTCTTCATAATGCGTGGTCCCCAGCCAATTGTGCTACCCCTTGGGGTCTAGTCAAACAATAGTCTAATGGCTGGTAAAATAACATATTTATGATGATGATGCTGGATCACCAGTTCAATGAGAACTTGTCTTTCAGATTTTACAAAAAAAAAAAAAAAAATTTAATTAGAAAGTTTGAATCACATGGTAGTGAGTGTAAAAGCCATAACAGTCAGCATAAGAGAAAAGCACTACCCACTAATGAAGAATGTTGAGTAAGAAACTGCATAGAACCAATAACTCTAGTGAAGAATAATACACTATGGAAAGTTATATGCAATGGCAGATTAAGGCATACCCTGTTGTGTAAGCACTCATTCCACTGAAATTGCTGCTAGCCTCTGAAGCAGTATCATCATCTAGATCACTCATTGACCGTTCCTCTGACTTGATCTTTGCGGCAAGAAGTAATCTTCTCTGTCGAACAGCTAAGTAGCGGGTCAGATACTTCCCTACTTTCTCCAAGCCTTCCTTGTATTCACCTATTAGCATACTTGCACATTCCAAAGATGCATTCTTCACTTCTAAGATTAAATCCTCTCTCGTCTTCATAAATGCAACCCTCAAAGCCTCCTCCCAGTCCCTTGCACTAATCAACAAATTCAGCCCCCCATTAACATCTCCACAGTACTCCAGAGCAATTCTGGCAGCCTCCCCTGGTTTACCAAGAGCTTGAAGTTCTTCACAAAGCTCATGAGCCAGTTGCATTATCTCATCTTTTCCCATCTTAAGGAGCCCAGCAACTGTAAACACTCCACTCCAATTACCACAAGCACGATATGATTTCAAAGCCTTTTCCAAACTGGAACAGCACAAATAAGTTGTAGCAGCATCCTCAAAAGATTTTTCATCATCAAGATGATCTCCCCAAGCCTCAAGGACTTGCTTCCTCTTGGGAGGATCAGTGATAAGCTGAAGTCCCAGTGGAAAAAGCTGAGGATTTGTCTTCATGAGGCTCATACAATCTTCATAATGATCATCTCCTGCAGAAACAATGTGTTTGAGAGCTTTCGCAAACCTGCGCAGTCTAAGATCAATATTGTAGCGCATTAAGACAACTGGCATTCGCTCCAACTCTTGAAGGAAAGGAAGAAATTCTTTTGGATCCCGCTGAGAGTTCAATGCCACAATAGCTGCAAGGTTCAAATCATAAAGTCCTAAAGCAGCCTCAAATACAGCCTCAGAATCAGCTAACCACAAGAGATGCTTTAGAGCCTCTTCAGCAGAAGGGTAAGACATTCCCCTAGGGTCATTAGAACCTGATAATTCCATTTCACGGGTAACTTTTATTCTCTCCAAAGCTTCTTCAAGTGCCGGGGGATCACTACGAGCAAGAGTGGTCAAGATGCAAAGCTCCCTCGCAGGGCTTTCTGGTAGTTGTTCCTCAAGAGCCTTCCTTATAGCTAAAAGGACAGAAGAAACCTTGTTGTTAGCATCAAGAGCCTTTGAATCTCTAGCTTCCACATCTTTAGCATACTTTGAGCAAGGTAAAGATATGTAATCTTTGTATAGTCGCTCTGTGATATTCTCATTCTTTATGGCACAAACAAACTCAGTTATGTAGCTCAAATTGTTAACCTGCCTGACAAACTCTGCAGCTGATTGGAGAAATGCTTGCCAACCACAATGGTCAACAATGATATTGAAATCTATCCTCTGCCGCCTCACCATGAGTAATGCATCTCTGAAGCGCCCTTGGACCAATGCATTGACAATTGAGACCAGGACCAATTTTCTGGGATAAATGCATTCCAGGTTTCCCCTAGTTGTTTCTAATATGACAGCAGCTTCATCTCCATGCAGGACACCAACAATTTTGGCACCTCTTTCCCATATATTTATAAAGTTCTTAATTTCTTCTCTTCTCCTATTACTTGTGTGGACAAAGTTCTCATATTTCAAGTCTAATTCTCCATGCAATATATCACTAATGTCAACAATATAGAGCAAATCCTGTTTAGTTGAAAGAATTAAATGTGTGATCACTTGATCAGCCAAATTAGAGTAAGACGAGAAACTGCTGCAATTGTTGCATAATATCCTCCCACCAACATGCAACCTGCCAATGTCATCTAGTCCAAAAGGCAAAGGCTTCAATGATCCATTGTCACCAACTGAAACCACATTCATCCAAGGGCAAGATGATGAGAAACTCATATCATCATGTTTCAAAGCTCCCATCTCGGTTGTATACTCGAATATTTTTCCACCATCAAACTGAATAAACGCTGAACATTTTTTGGTTGGGTTGGAAGCAGTGCCAATAACCAGTCCTTCTAGAGAATTTTGATAGGAAATTTTCACATGCCAACCTGAGCATGTCAGTAAACCTGGGACATGATCCTCAGAACATACAAGTTCAATTTCCTGCAAATAATAGCCGAGAAGCCCGTCCTCATATGATGAGGTTCTGGACAAGTAATGATTAAACCCATAATGCAAAACAGCAAGAAGTTTATGTGAATCCAACCATAAGAGATGAACAAAAGATCCAAAAACTGATTCAGAAATGGAAGCTTCAACAATAAATTGTCTGCCTTCTAGTTCTTCCCAAGTGTCAGGTGCAGGAAGCTCTACAACACACAAGCAACCATCTGATAAAAAAGCAGCTAAACAGTTCTTAGAATTCTTAGAATATAAAGATATGTCTCGGACAGCACTCGGAAATTTCAGATTGAATAGATACATAGGAGGTGGCATTAGGTACAAAGAAAGGGGAGTCACAAGTATCTTGGAGTCATCAATAACTAATGCCAATGAGTTCTCCATGACAGCTGTATTCCAGATGAAGTTGTAAATTGTGACATGGCCACCAAGAGTCCAGCAAATCAACTGCAACGGTTTTGTTGGGTCCCACATGAACCTCACTCCATCCTGCCTTAAGTACCTAATTTCATACTTCAAGTACCAATGATTGTTACTGAAAAACCAGATCTTTACAGAATCATGTTTTTCACATCTGACAACAGCTGCAAGAAGATCTGAAGTGCAATTCCACTTCAGCATTTCTATTGTTGCATCCATTTGCTCATTGATGCCAAAAGAGCTTCTTTCTAACCCATTCCTCTCAAAGAAAACTATTGAGGGGCACTCATTAGCTGCCTTCCCATCATAAACAGCTGCAATTTTCGCTCCACTTGGCATCCATTCTATAACTGATCCCATAAAAGCCTTTGATTCTGAAGTAGCATGCAATGCCCCAGAATCCCGTTCCCATACCTTAATCCTCTTAAGCAAGCTAGTAGAATCACACACCTCACTTAACGTAGCAAAGTATTTCCCATCACCACGCCAAGAAATGGGACTCTCGTTCGTAGAAGAAAAAGTGGGTTCACCTGAAAACAAAAGTCCACTCATTAAATTCCAACCAAAGACAAAAAAGACACCTCTCCCTGCTATAATTATACCATTTATATTCCTACAATTTTTTATAAGTAAGAAACTTTATTGAAACTGCCCAAGCATACTAGAAGTATACTGTGAGACAATAAAAAGAACCATGAAAGGTACAAAAATCAATCAACTCCACAAGGGAGGAAATAGAGAACAAGCCTAACGCTACCGTTTCACAATCCTCAAAATGAAAGGCATTCCTCTCCCCCCAAAGACACCACTTCACACAATGAGGAACAACTCGCCAGAAACAACCTGCCAACATGCCAAAAGATTGCACCATGACCCACTGCACCCCAAACAAACCAAACACCAAAATCCTACTTTGTAGCAAGCCCCCAACAGAGCTTGTTGTCCCCAGTCCCCCACATGCAGCACCAATTCATCAGAATTGGATCACATTAAAACCCCCCCCCCCCCCCCTGGGCCCTACCAGCTAGCAAGACCGCCAACTCCCACAACAATCTTCTCTTCATAGAACAGATTTCTAATCCGCAGCCTTTTGGCCCAATCAATCAGTCCTCTCACATTCCAAGAAAGAAAAAAAAAAAAAAAAAAAGATTCATGGACATAATAGTAATGCCCTCTTCCTATTGTTACCTATTTGCTTTGCTGATCCAGACTCGTAGTTGATAGTGCTCACCAAGCCTTTCAACCCCCTGCTACCCATCCCCCCTGATTTCATCAACTCCTTTTTATCATCTCCCTCACTGGCACGTTCTGTTCTTCTTCTAGCTTCAATATTCTTGATTAAGCCAACAAAATTATCCTCAGAGCCCTCAAACGACACACCCAAGAATTTCCCAAAATCTATGAGTTTCTCCATGTCCTTGTCCAAATCTTCCCCACCTTGAAACAAATCAGAATTTTCAATTCTCTACAAAACCTTGGTAATAAAAAATTTTCAGGAAAAAGCAAATCATAATGATATCATCTTATAAGCAATAACTGATAAGATGACATTCAAATACCAATATGCAATTACAAAAAAGATCAATTTCGAGTCAATCCACAAAACATACAGTACAAATAAAAAGTTGGAATTGGCACAAAATCAAGAAAAACTAATGGAAAGAGGTCCTTACTTACGTCAACATCTTCACGTAATTCCTCTAGCGCAGTCTCGTACAGCAAATCCCAATCGTTCGTCATAACCAGTACATGCCCGAGACCCGTAATTACACCGAGCAAATCTCCATCAGGACTAGGCGAAATGCACTTGACCCCACCCTCCACTCTACCAACCACTTCGGTTCCATTTCCATCGACACTATGCTGCAACAAAAGCCCATTACAAGTCCCCACGATCAGCGCTTCCTTCTCCATGTGATACTCGAATGCGGTTACGTAATCATTAGGCTCCAAATCAATCGAATCAACCTCCGCCGGCAACGAAGTCTTGCTCCACGCCCTCTCATTCTATAAAACACGGAAATATATATATATAAATGCTCAATTTGTAAAACAATTAACATTTTGAAAAGACTAAATTTAAGAAATGTTGAAATTGAATTGATTTTGATTTAAAGAAGAGAGAGCGTACTTGGAGTGAGGAGAGGTGTGTGGTGTAGATGATATTGGCGGAAGAAGCGAAGAACAAGCGGCTTCGTTCGATATCGTGTGCGGAGAAGAGAACGATTTCTTCATTGGATTGAAGTTGGAGTTTCGAAGAGAGCTCCGAATAGAGCTTCAGATTTTTCATTTCAATCGCAGAGGAGGAGATTTGTGTTTGTGCGAAGCGAAGCTGATTTTTTTAACGAGGGTTTTGAGGGTTTAACTAGTGTTTAGGTTCAGGAAACGAAAATACCGAAAAAAAGAGATCCCGAACATGATGGTAGTTATGGGTTGAGTAGTTGGGCTCACCAAATAGAACTACAAGCCCAGGTATTAGGGGTTAGAGCATCTCCAGCACTACTCTTCATTTTATCTTCACATGTGGAGAGTTTTCCACGTGTGGAGAGTCATTTTTTCATTCCAACTCCAGCACTACTCTCTATTTTATCTTTATTTTTATTAAAATAATATTTTTATTATTTTATTTAAACTTTTTTTCTCTCTCCTCATTTCTCGCCCCCCTCCTCAATCCACCGGCAACCCCACAACCACACCCACACCCACGGCTCCACCACCACGCCGAGACCAAAACGCAAACCACCACACCCAACCCAGACCGGCAACCCCACAACCACACCCACGGCTCCACCACCACGCCGAGACCAAAACACAAACCACCACACCCAACCCAGACCGGCAACCCCACAACCACACCCACGGTTCCACCACCACGCCGAGACCAAAACGCAAACCACCACACCCAACCCAGATCGGCAACCCCACACGGCTCCACCACCACATCCAACCTAGATCGGCAACCCCACAACCCCAGAAACCCAGATCGGCAACCCCACACGGCTCCACCACCACATCCAACCCAGATCGGCAACCCCACAACCCCACAAACCCAGATCGGCAACCCGAGACAGAGGGAGAGCACAGCGAAGAGGGAAAAAAATGGAGAGAGAAAAAAATCCAGGAAAATGAAAGGGAAAGGAAGGAAAAAAAAAATTTATATAACCAGTCAAAATATAATAAAATAATGGCTGAAGAATGAACAGTGAGTCTTCAGATGTAAATTTTTACTGTAGCACTATAAGGGATGAAGAATAGTGCTGGAGCCAGTTTTTGCATTTTGGCTCTTCAGATGTGGATGTAGAGAGCTGTGTTAGAGTTGCTCTTAGGCATTCCATGGGAAGCATAAAATATAATTAATTTGTTATATTTTCATTAAAAAAAAATAGTGATATTAATTTGGTTATACTAGCCTTCAAGTAATTCAGAGTTTTTGTTTTTCATTTGACAAAATTCTATCACGGGTATATCTATGAAAAAAGCATACCATGAGCTCATTGAACAGTTGAGTGGAGGTTGAGTTAGAATTGGTTGGTTTGAGTTGGGCCTGCCAGGCTTTAACAATCAAATTACTCACTCCCTACAATTATAAGGCGTTTTAAAACAAATTTTCGAGTTATTTAGAGACAAGTTGAAAGGAAAAGGAAAAAAATTGACACCAAGCGACCCTTAGTTCAACTTTCAAGTTATTATGAATCCTTTGAATTACAGCCTACACTATTATTATATACTGAAATGAGCACCTGGCCCTGGCAGAGGAGAGATAAGCATCATCAGCAGCTAACGACTTATGATAAATGAAAACTTCAAAATAAAACACTTCTGAGCTACTCCCTGTCAGCTGTAAGTTTTTTACTTCTTAAGTCATGTAAGTTCAAGCAAAATCAAAGACAAAATTTGGTAAGAGTGACAGTAAATTGCCGGGACAGTGCCTTCCACCACAGCATGATTTATGCTACTCCTACATAGAAATGAAAAGAAAATCTGCATTATGCAGAGCATATTTCTAAGAAATTTCAAGGTTTCCATGCAACCAATCATAACTCAGTAATCATTGCATTCCAACTTTGAATGATATCCACCTATAAAATATTTGTTACTCAGGGAGAAAGAGAGAGATATATTATTATATATAACCAAGTAGCACTTTCTACAAGACAGGGGAATGATGGAGAAATCACTATTGCTCAAGAAAAATCTCATCTTCATTCCATGTAAATGTGTAAGTACAAAGATTAGGGTAATTACAATTAATCAATGTGGTAAGATATTAATGTAAAAAAAAAAATTACAAAAGAGGAAAGTGAGGAAAAAACCACTAATCCCAACCCTGACACCTCTTCTAAACCTCATCTTCACCACCTAAAAGCATATACTGCTAACTTAGTGAAAGCCAAAACCTCAGTCAATAAGTTCCTATCCTATATTTACTTCTGGAACTCCAACTTGGACATTAACATCGTTTAACACTATGATAGCAGTACTGGAACCCACTGACTTGTCAAAGATGTTCAATCTAAAATGGTAGCAGCTATAACTGGAGGCCTCTCCACACTACTCATTAGCAGAATTGACCCAAGTTTCCCTTGAACAAATGCTGTCCTATGACCTGACATCCTAACTATTCTATAGTTCTATATTTAAAAAGTAGATTTTCGTCAAGTTCAATACCCTTTTCTTTTGCTGCTTCCACAATACTGCTCGTATTTCCTGTGGTCTTAGATAGGTCATAATAGGATTTCCACAACTTGAACGAGAATGGATATACTGAAAAAGCACTCTTATAAAACCTTTCAGAAATGGCCTCATTACCCACCATATTGCCCAAAATACCCGCAGCTTCTACCCATACATACTCTGGTGGAATTGGGATTGCATGAAAGATTGCGCTGACCAAGTTTGAGCTTGCCCAAAACAAAACATTGGCTACATTGGCAGAGTTGTAGTTTCTGCTTAACAGCTTACAGGCAGAAATTGCTAAAGGATAGTTGGATGGCAGTATCTCCAAGATGGCTTCAACAAAATTAACCAGATCCTTTAATTCACCAACCTTTTGGGGTAAAAGAGATGGGCCATACCACACTTCAAGAACTGAGTTTACCAGAGAAGGGTCGATTGAAACTGGACTGAGTATGTTACTTAATAGCTGCTGGACTCTTTGTTTCTTGATGTCACCAATGAATTTTCTTGATAACGGCTCAGAAATGGGGAGAGCATGGGCATCATCCAGATAACCCTCCAACACGTTCCTGATCTCAATGACAGGAGAATCTTCCCTTGATAGTGATTCATCAGTGAGCAAAAACATGGCATGCTCTCTCAAACAATGCTTAAAATATTCAGGAATGGCAGACTTCATTGCCCTGTCAATGGCTAAGCGAGCTTCATTGCGATCATTCTGAAATAGTTTATGAAGAGCAAGATTGAGATAACCAAACATTATGTCTATCTGATTAGGATCGGAATTCGAAGCCAATCCTTGTGAGCCACATGAGTTACCACTATCCACAGCCTCCAATAAACTATTTTGGAGACACTTATCTTTCCAAGCAGAGTGAAACCAACGGGCCATAAGTTCCTCCGCAAAATTAAATCTTTCATTCTGGAGGGCATATTCAGCATATTGATTCCATATACACTGAATTCCGGGGACTTCTTTCGGCCAGTTACTGAGAGCTTTCTCAAACCCTTCAAAACTCAGATCTCCAAAATCATGGTTCTGTATCCGTGCTGATATTTGAACAAGTTCTAAACAGGATGGGTACAATTTAATATATTTATCCAACAAGTTTCTTAAGCATTCTAAGCTGCCATGTGCCACCATGCACCTAATATGGTTGACTGCAAAAAGCTGAGCTGATCTCAGATTAATTTCACTTTTAAGTGATTCAGTATAGATGTAAGAATCAACAGAATCCACTGCTGCTTCCACAAGCTCAACAGCTCTCTGCTTGTCATCATCTATAAGATGAACAGAAGGCCATTCAATCTGAAGGAGTTCTTTCTCACATTCAAACCTATGTACTACAGCATCAGGAAGTTTCCTGTAAATAACCAAATACACACAACAAATCCAGAACACACACTTGTCAGAAAATGTTAAGCATGCCAGGATATCTGAGAGCGAAAGAGAATAGGGCTCATCAGAATTTGTCATAATAGGGAAGAGCCCATAGCTTCTCTCGATGGCCTTCTCAACATTCCCAGACATGCATAAACAATCCAACATCTGCAAAAACAGGTCTAAGATGCATGAACTAGCATGCATTCCATCCCTGTCAGAAGCAGATTCTTGGCGACAAAGTGCTTTGAGGGCAGCATCATATGCAACCAACCGGTCATCAAGCTGCATCCGACTGTTGATGTACATAAGCCACAGTTCATAAGATCCTTCATTCTGTTTGAGCTGAAAAACAAGAGGAAGGTGTTTCCATGTGAAATTTTAACGTCAGAACTCTAATGGAGAAGCAGAAGAAAATGCTTAAACTAGATAGACTCTGGAAATTGAAACACAAAAGCAGACAAATAAAACAAAAACAGTAAAAAAAAAAATGACAAAAACAAGAAAATGAAAGAAGAAGAACGATGGTAAGAAGGATTCCTATACAAAAGAAACATTCTGCATCAGTTTCCAAATAAAACCACATCATGCATAGTTTTTAGTCCTCCATATTTTCTAAATTTAACACTCTCTTTGTTCTTACATCTTTACCAGCAGGAAAAGAAACAAAATTCAACTGAGAGGATAGAGCTTGGGATGATTACCAATTCCCAACACATTTATTGTTCAAACAAGTTAAGTAGCACCCTCTCATATATGCAGTTGACAGATAGGCAAAACTCAAAAGGAAAATATTTACTATTGACATCTGGAACAGTTAATATGCATTGGAAGCTTAAATATAACCACTTATCAAGCCAACCAAAAGAAAACATATTACTGTAGAACAGGACATAGAAACTCTCACATAAATCATCAACACTGTTCATCTCCTCCATGCCCCCAATCAAAAGAGAGAGAGAGAAATGAAACAAAAATCACCAAGATAGAGTATGTAAGGTGACAGGAAAGGGAATTAGAAGATCAACAACATTTACAACAATAAAGAAACTCTAGCATATTAGAAAATGAATGACCGGTTAAAGCAGTCACCCAATCATACAAGCAACGTAAAAAAATCATCTTCATTTCCAGCGTTGTTCGTTCAATTCCTTCATACTGTATCACACCCGAGGATAACAACCAATAAGCTAGTATCATAGATTAATTAAAAGGGATTTCTACTCCACCCTCTAGTACTAAGCAAATGAAATTGATAAATCACCACTGACCCAAAAGCTTAAACTAATAGGAAATGGTGAATTTAATCACTCAACCATTATTCTAACATATGTAGACCTAGAATCCCACTCAACAAGTAGGGCTCAACACGTGGAATTTTAATTTTTAAATGGGAGGTAGAGTAGATATAGTCTTTGAACTCAAGACCACCTGCTCGAATACCATGATAAGCTACCACTTATCCCAAAAGCTTAATCTAATAGGAAATAATGAATTTAATCACCTAATCATTATTCTAACATGAACAATGTATCAACACAATTATGAATCAATCATGATAAATTTCATTATGAAGCAATGCTATGGAGAATGAGGAAGTCCCATCAGGTGTGTAGACGCCTACCATCAATAAATATTATTAAGAGTAACGAACAAAAACCAATATAAGATAGAAACCTCAAGTGTTTTTTTAGAGTTACCAACTTGAATAGCAACACCAATAGGGCTGTCTCCACACATGCAGAAACTCCCCAATCTTCATAGCATACTCCATATAAGAGAAGGAAACAAAAAATAACATACCGCATAAGAGAACATGTCATCCTTCCCAACTGAATTCCTAATGCTATAGTAAATAAGCAGATAAGCAATCCAAAATGTTACAGCAGTTGGATCGGTCTCAAGAGCTCGTGACAGCACAAGGAGAGCCTGCAAAACTCAAAAATATGAGACGACACTTGACATGGACTGAAGTTTTTTAACATAATTATGAGACACTGAAGGTCAAAACTCCAACGCATGACACAGAAGTTACCTTTTCCACACCCTCAATTTTGTTAACCTCCTGATTGAGAATATTAAGAGCCATTTCCAGGGATTGATCATAATCAGCCAAATCTTGTTCAAGTTGATTCTAAGTATACATCATATGAGAAAAAAAGTTAGTATGAATGAGACACCAACAGACCAAACAACACCAATAAGACAATTATTCAGATATAATATGGGGAAAAACTTCAAAGGCTCTAGAGATTCAAGCATAAACATAATGGCTTAAGATGAATATCAACATAACAAAGAACGAGGGAAGAAAGAACAGAACTCAACAAGAGAAATCCCAAGGAAAATCATAAGACCTCTCATTTTATTAAGTATAGCCAAGATTATCTTGTTATTATCTCCTCATTTATGCACTTGAAGCTTTTTTCTATCAATAATATTATTCTTACTTATCAAAAAAAAAAAATTATCTCCTCACAGAATAATAAGAAAGAAAATGACAAAAAGAGGTAATTCTAACAGCAGTCTCACACAGGAAATCAAGAAAAGAAAGATCCAAGACAATTTGGAAGTCCTCACTCCTAAGCATCAAATATTTGATTTTTAGATTGTAAGGAACACTTCTTAACATATCCAAAAGTATCTTGACTTATGAGAATTCTGAACCCCACAAAATATGTGAAAGCGCAACATATATTTGCTCAATAACTAAATTGTAGGTTGAAATAGAGCTAGTTGAATATTCATCTTTTGATAGATTATACTCTCTTTCGACTCATTCTTAGAGAAATCAATACATGTTTGATTTGTAGGCAACATTGTTTTATTTTGTTGGTACAGTTGTTTAGGGGGCATTTGGTATGGGGTAATCTTTTAAGATTCCTGGGAATGTTATCAATATTCATAACATTCCCATAATTGGTTCCCACTAAATCCCATCTCTGTTTAAAATTCATCTTTTGACCACTTGAAGTTGCAATCACCAAAAATATACAGCAGTAATATGCAACTTTATCCATATGAATCAAGAGAATAATCTAGAAATAATAAACAAACCAATATGCCATTTCTACTCTGGAAATACGATGACTGTCTGTTCCAATTCCCATAAATCTCTATACGACCATCACTGCCATGCAAAAATGGGCCATCTACAGGAAAAGGCTTTTGACGCAGATTTGATATTGCTAAAGAGAGACTAAAACACTTTTGCCACCATCGATCATTCCTCCCTGCTAGAACAGACTCATATGACTGCGGATCAGCTTTAAGCATATCCAACCCAACTAGATAAGTTGGTGAAGTCATATCATCATGATACTTGGGACCTTTTGTTGCACCACTACACATTCGTTGATTTAAGATTAATCCAACCCGAGAATCTGCAGAAATATTATTAACCAACCTCAGAATCTGCACAAATATGATTTCAAGAACGTAAGCTATAGAATGCAAGTTTCCAAAATAACTGAAGGGATTTACATACCAGCACTATCAGAATCATCATGCTGCTGCTGATGGATTTTTCCATTAGAGTAGTCCTTAACATGTTGCCAAGGACATTCATCATTGTTGCATTTTCCTCGAAGCTCATATGTGCAAAGTGGCCAAAATGGGTCAACTACAGGACTGTAGGTATAAGAACCAAATTCTCTTCCTCTTAAATCTTTAATTGAGTTAGCTATTGCATTGCTCCTCTGAATCTCATCAGAGTTAACACAAGCACCCTCTTCATTATATATATCGTTATCCTGACTTTGATGATTTCTGGTCTGCAGTTTTATTAAACTAATTGGCAACGCAACCTTCAAATGACCAAATGTACTCCTCAAAATTAAATGATGAGAAGAAGACATAGAAGCTGGCAAGCGGTGACCTTGTCTAATAGATAATCTGCAATCCTGAGAATCAGCAGAGGAGTGAGATTTCAAAGAAATTTTTTCAGTTTGGTTTTGTTTCCGGATGTCAAGACGAGCCTCAGAGATACTTCTTTCTTGCCTATGAGTGCCTGGATTTGAGAAATCAAGAAGAGAAAGAAAACAATGAAGTTACACATTGACCAATAAAAAATCATTTTACTCTATCTTGTTTAATATCAAAAGGATCCTTATAACTGAGGACGATATACATATTATCGAGCCTTGGTTAGAAGTTTGACCACAGTTTCTAAAAGCTATAGATAGTTTTGATCTGATTAGATTGAGAAAAATAAGTACGAGTTACAAAGTTCATAATTGCCAGGACACCTCGGACCAAATAGCATGATCAAAGTATCAGTTGCCAAAAAACTAATCATACTAAATTTTCAGATACAGTTAGCCACACACAAATCTTGCATTCCTTAAATTAAAAGTTGCTTTTAAACTGCAATACATGATAAATTGGGCAGATGTTGGTCTGGATAAAAAAAGTACAAATAACTTTGTCCAATAAAAAGTACATGAAGGACTAGTAAATTTCTTAATGGATTTGGAAGACAATGAGAACCAAAACCACAAGTATACTGAGTATATAGCTTTTTATTCTCCCTCAACGTAACTCCATAATAACATTTATACTCATTGATCCAATCACCTTCAACAGTAGTACATATGGTAAATGATGAGAATTTTATTTAAAAACAAAAAGGAAATTATACAGCACCACTTGAAAAAAGAAATTTAAGAAAATAAATAAATAAAAAACAGAAAAAGAGCAAGAATGAGCATATGGCAGAACTAAAATTAATTAAACAACTGGCATGATAAAAAGGTCTCTACTTTCAGCATGACAAAATCCGTTAAGTAATTATATGCAGATACCAAAAGACCACGTCAGATATGTCCATCCAAAGGAAGTTACCTCCAAGATCAGATTTTCCATCTTTCTCTGCCCCCGGGAATGGACCGTTACCAATCTGTGTTTTACCCCTTCCAACATCATTTTCCGCCCCTTGTTCCACTACAGATTCTGTGTTGTCACATGAACCACTATCTTTTGATATAGTTCTTGTCCCTAGCCGTGCAAATAGTTCAGATCTTAGTGTTGCTTCAAGAAGCAAAGTATCCTGGGAGCTATCAGTTAAAAATTTTCTGTGTGACTCAGTATTAATGTCATTTTGCCCCTCTTCAAGATTTCTCTCTTTTATATGGCTTTCAATGTTGGGTTGAACAGATTCAGGATCAAATGGAAATGTCTCTTCATCTTCATCTACTGAATTATTTGGATCATTGAATGGAGAGCAAACTCCATCTACAGTATTCTTGCCACTAAGAGGCAATAGCTCTGATGTACTAGCATCTGGTTCACTGCAAGGTTCAGGCTCCAAATTTTGTCCATTGACATGCCAATGAGTTCTATTGGTGGGAGCACTGTTGACACATTGGATATTTGAATCACACCCTGGTTGATCAAAACCATCAAATTCAGGCTGCATCTGATGGCTGGACATGGGTGTTTGATTCACATTTTCAGACATGTTATTTGAGGGATCCAACCCCATTCCAGCATGTTCATGCTGCATTGAGGACCACAATAAACTGGAATTTTGCATAAGATAAGATCGCAAGTTTGCTGAATAGATTTCCCTTCTGCCATAAAGATCAGTACATCTAGCATTAGCCTCAACCAAAGCCTTTTGAGCTTTACGATAAGCTTTAAGAGCATTTCTTTCTTCAATTTCACATTTGTGTCTGTGTTCTTGTGCTTCCTCCAGATCCTTGTCCAGTGATTCCTCCTTTTCAACTAAAGATTGCATATTTATGTTGCTATGTCCTGAGACATTAGCATTGCCCAAATGATTCCAAAAGCTTGCATTGTTCAGTGATTCCTAAAATACAATAGATGATTTTTACTTTTATTTTATAAGTAGAATAAGTGAATAATAATAACAACTAGAATGAAAACAATCACCAAAAAAGCGAAAAGCGCTGCAAGCAGATGCGCATCAGAGGTCTGCAAATCTGGAGCTCAGAAACAAACCTGGCAAATGTTGTTGAACAAGGACTCAAGTGTCTTATCACCGGCCTTGACTTCATGATGGTCACTGCCTCTTGTTAAATTGTTTTGAGTTGTTGCTTCATTTAAGAAGGAAACAGATGGTTGATGGCCACCAATCTTACTTGGATGACTCAACTTAACAATGCTCTGTAATGTTAAAATAATATCAATAAATAAAAACAACATAAAGAAAAAGTCTGAACTATGAAAAATTCAAACACTGATACCAGTGAGATTATCAGAACTTCATGGTAGATATTGGAAAAATACTTCGGTCTAACAACTAAAGCACATTATAGGTTATAGGGGTCATTAACACAAAGCAGTTGACAAGAGAAATTTTTATTTTCTTGCAGGCTTGTGAATAGTTTTAAGGATTACTGCTACTGCATGATTCTTGCGACGGAATTTCTACTATGTTCATATCTAGGCAGATCTATCCACTCCTTGTTGGAGCTGATAGATCTTTGTAAATTTTGATTCTTTTGTCCTTCTTGGGCTTTCTTAATAAAATGCATTATTTATCAACAAAAAAAAAAAAAAAATTGGGCGGATTGGACAAGAAATCAAATATTCAAAACATACAATGGAGGAGGATTAACTAAGAAGCAGCAAATATTGTTTGATGAGAATATTATCTTACCAAATTCTCTGGCAAAATATTGGAGGTAATATTTGCTAGAGGTGCAGTCTGGGTCGATGCAACACAAGGACCCACCTGCCTACTACCATCAGACGGATTGCAACCACTGTTGATGTCAACACCTGCAGAGCATAACCACTGCATTAGTTGGGGCATCTCAGGTTAAGTTACAGAGAGAGTATGCAAATTATTACCATCTTTCGCTCTGCTGGGTATACTTTCTGGTAAAACAGCAACCCGTTTGTCAATACCTGACTCTGCTCTAACTGAGGAAATCCCTCTCTGGCTACAATCAGCCTTATTCCTGTTCTGCATACTAGTGTTTTCCGATGCTGGCCCTTTTGATGGTAAAGTAGAATTTGTGGAAGGTATCTCTCGCTGGCCATCTGAACTTGGCTGGGTATAAAAAGACCCCCTAACTTTTAAGCGTTTCTTGTCAGGCTCTGTTGGCTCCAACTGTATAGAATCAGCACTAGTTGCATTAAATTTCCTAGCTGTATTGTTGTTTAGGTTCATAGCATTATAATCCCTATATGAAACTGAAGCAGATTCCTTATTTTGCTGGGCAGACTTGTGCTTCAATTCACTTTCCCGAAGTGCAATCTGTTGCCGCAAGTCCTGAAGTTTATGATTGTTCAAGCCCACACTTTGGTCAGACCCACGCTCTCGACTTGCAAAATTCTTGTTGAGGGTATTAAATTTTCTACCTCGTGATCCTTGATCACCAGATGAAGCCCTGGCACCTCTGGAATTGGCTCCCTGGATAGTGGTCATCAGTGGTGTAAATGTGCGACTTAAAGACAATTTTTTGGGCATTACTTTGTTTACATTTCTAGCAGTCTGCCTTATCATGTTCGATTTTGCTAGTGACGGAACAGGTACCCTTCGGTTGCCATTCACCACAGTCATATTGCCTTTAATTTCTATGGCTTTCTCCTGTTTGTCCTCGTCAGAATCACTGCCACTGTCATCATCATCTGAGAATCTTATAACAAGATTATTATTGTTGGGCCCCAAAGGGGCACGCCACCCAGGCGTAGCAGATTTAAGTGGCACTCGGTTTTTATCAAAGCTCTTTTGAGGAATTGGTGGTAAAGATGTTCGGGACTGGACATCAATGGAGCTTGCAGGATAATTACCAGAAATTGCCTTCCCTGAGAATTAGATATAAACCCAACAAAATACTTTTAAAAGAAGAATATTTATTCCAAAACAAAATTCAATTCCAAAAGGAAAATAAATAAAAGGAAAGAAATATGACCACTTTCCAAACCCTAAGAAAGCTCCATGAAATATTGAAATTTAGAAAGAGGTCAGATCTATAGCCTCAAATCTAACCCCACCAAAACAATGTACACAAAAGATACGTGAGGGGATCAGATTATTGCAAGTTTAGAAGAAGATCAAATGTATGATAGTCCTGATCTTGTAGCAGGTGCAAGAGAACAAAGATCATATGATCAGATGGTTTATTATGAAGGATCCACAGATGGAGATTTCATTGCTTCTCTGTCTTTCTATTTGTAATTCTCATTCTTTTGTATTTCTTTAGGCTACCTTGTATTCACAAGGTGGTTCTTCTGCTTCAATAAAATTACATTACTTATTACCGAATGCCTTTGTTTACCTAAGCTCGCACAAAAACAAAATTGAACAATCATATTTCATATCCTTGTGTTTGGCTTGTAAGACTTACCCGGCTGAATGCCTTTGTTTGCTGGAGGAAGCAGCACGGGCCCTGCAGGCGGCGCAACAATACCAATAGGCTGTGCAGCAGTGCGAAGGGGATTTTCCTGTGGGCCAGAAATAATCCATTTGGAATTCAAAATCATCTTCCACAACATTTTCCAAAAAAAAAAAAAAAAAGGGAAATTAAGGAAGCTCCATATAACAACAACAACAACGATTTCACTACAACAAGATGAGGAAATGTAACATCATAATTTCATAATCATTAATGCTAAATCGGATTCTGAATAACAAAAAATATTAAGAATACCCTAAAAATTAAGGTAATCAATAAACTACGAACCAGTAAAGCTTATATAGTAAAGAATTAGCTATTAAATTAAATTAAAATTTTCTCACCCAGTACTTGACCTTAGGGCTGTTCGAAAAGAAAAATGTATTGAAACTTCTAAATCTCAAATTCCTTATCGTTTAATACTACTAAACCTGTAACTAGGCAGCTTATTATCTAGGGAAAAAAAATTAGGAACGAAAACGTGTTTTCCTCTATTTTCCTCTGTTTTCTCAGCAACCAAACAGAGGCCAAGTGACGAGAAATGGCACGTAAATACAAAATCAAGCATTGAACTCGATGGAAAACACAAAACAAAACAAAGTGACGGAAAGAAAAAGTAGCAAATAGTTTGTGTATTAACTAGGGATTTAGAGAGCAATACGTCGTCGTCGTCTTCGTCGGAAGATAGCTCGCCTTCTTCTTTGGCTATGGAAGGCTTGTGGGAGAGCTCTGTGCTGGGATTCGCATTTACGTGCTCTGATACAGTGGCTTTTGCCCTAGACTCATCGATCTCCTCCATTTCTCTATTTCTCTCTCTAAAAAAAAGTGTTTCTCTCTCTAGAAAACGGTTACGAGGTACGGTACAGTGATGAATCGCAGAGGAAAGAGGGCAGTGAGAACGCGGAAATGAAGGGAAGAAGCTCTGGGCGGTGTCGTCGCTTGTTGGAAAATGACTCAAATAGCCTTGGTTTGGTACTAAATTACAGGGAAAAGGGTTCAAGCTCTCGAGTCTCGTCACTAAGTCGTCCTTTGCAGAAGAAAGTCAATAGACGAGAAAAACCAGTTTCTTTGCCTGAAGAAAAGCTAGTGATTCTTTCCCCCTCTCAAAATTAATGAGATATTCTCTTCTTTTTTTAATATGCCAACAAAATATGGATGTTATCAAAAATGATGATTTATTTATTTAACTTTTTCGATAAAGATGGTCTATAGTTTTTTAAGCAATTCTTTAGCCAAAAAAATAGTTTTTTAAGCAATTCCATCGTGAACTATAAAACATGGTCTATTTATTTACTAAGTGATCAATAATTTAAAAAATATCAAAATAATCATTGCCAATCTTTATTTAAATGTTAATAACGTGGTAAAATTTAATCCAATCATTTTAATAGTATGTTTGTTTCGATAAAAAAGTGAAAGGAATGAAGAGGTAGAAAACCTTGCTCCTTCCTTAATTTGGTTGGACCGATAGGAGAAGAGAAAAGAACTAGGATTTTTCACCAGGCTCATAAAATTTTTTCTCCCTAAGTCAGAGAGAAAATGGGAGAAAAATTTGAGAAAACAATTATCGCTTGAGCGAGTTAACCCTCTAGATGACCACGTATATAATGTATGCTTGGGAACCAATGTTCATTTTTTAGGATGAGTTGGCCTTAGTTTGGGTTAAGTTTGTTGTTTAGATTGTGAAGATGTCAGGTGATCGGGCTCATTCACTAATATTCGATTTTGGGGTGAATTTCTAAATTGAAATTGTTTCAAATTCAAAGAGTGTCAAGTAACCTAGCATATAATGCATGATCATCCAATAATCTTCGTTTTTGGGTTATATCAAAGCTTAGTTTATTGCCAGAGTTAACATACTTTGAGCTGCATTGATTGAAAAGATATTGAGGGCATTCTCATCAGCCTCCCTATTTGGTTGAAAACTCAAAAATATAACGAAAAGCTCTGCAAAACACTTCGCATCAGTCTCCTCTTTCGGGCGAAATTCCGAAGCTGATGAACAGTAGCTCGCCCAACTCAAGGAGCTACTGTTCATCCTTATCTGAATAAAAAACGCTTTTTTTTCTCTCTCTTGCAAGCTATCTCCCACGTTTTCAAAGCTGGAGTTCGCGCCAAGAATAACGGTGCTCACAGGGAGAGGAAGACCAGCAGCTCCAGCCGACCGATCTTGAGGTATTTTGCTTCTATTTCCCCAAATTTCTTCATTTATTTGATGATTAGAGTGAAATTTTGCTGTATTGTGGTGATGGGTATGATACCCGGTTGTGTGTTTGTGATTAAAACTTGAGATAATTTTTCTGAGATGGGATTATTTGTTATTTGCTCATGGTGTTTATGGTTTTATCTTGTTGGTTGTAGTGTTTATCATTGCTATATATAATATATTGATGGGTATTCTTATTTTTTGTATTTTTCCTTACTGATTGTCTGTTTAGATATAAAGTTCAGATTTTTAATTATGCTAAAGCTTGATATAAGTTCATTGTCATTTCTTGTATTCTCATTATCCTCTGTTCAGTGTGTTTGAATTTTTCAGCTTCTTCCTGTTGTTGGGAACATCTTAGTTTGAGTGGTTAAATTTTAATTGTTAAAGAACATGAGTTGTTTTTGGGAACATCAGTTTTTGGTTTTTTAAAAAAACATTAGATAAATTTTAACATCTTCAATTTATTTCTTTTTATACCTTCATATAAAGAAGCCAAAGTCTGCATTCTTAATAGAAGCTTGGGTACTGTTTTGGTATTTAACATCTAGTTCTTCCTCATTTCTTCCATTTGTGAATTTATGATGCTGTAAAAAATGTGAATAGGCAGAACCATGGATAATTGGATATAAATATGTAACAGTGTTCAATGAATAGAGTTAGGTAGCAAAATATACCTGTTAGCAACCACTAGGTGTTTATCCTAATTTTGTTATGCATAAATTTTTGTTATGTGTTTATCTTGTTGCTTTACAGATAGGCTTACTATTATTTATTATTTGATAAGGAATGGATTCACTAACGAGAGAAGATGTGTTATTCACAAATCTTTTAGAAGAAGGGTCTAACATAAGTATCGATTTTATCATGGAATCTGGATAATTGGAATCCCCACAAGGTGAAGTATGTACCGAACAATTTCCATCCGAAAATCAATTGGGGTCCATTACTAAGAAACCACCACGGGGCGTTAAGTTCACCGTAGAAGAAGACCTTCTTCTTGTATCGGCATGGCTTAATACTTCCATGGATCCAATAGCAGGGAATTAGCAAAAACACAATGCTTATTGGGATAAAATTTATGAGTATTTCGAGAAAGAGAAGACATCTTGCATTAGCCGTACTGCAAACTCTCTAATGCATCGTTGGTCAACGATTCAATTTAAGACTAATAAGTTTTGTGGGTTCTTAGCCCAGATTGAAAGGAGAAATGAAAGTGGTTTGAATGAGCAAGACAAGGTATTTTTTTTTTTTTTTAAGTGATGTCAAAATTTAACGCACCAATACTATATATTCACTAATCCAATTTGCATTTGTTAATTTTTCAGATTTGTCGAGCAAAGGAAATGTTTAGAAATTTACTTGGTGCCTCATTCCAATTTGAACATTGTTAGAATGTCTTAAGGCATAACCCAAAATGGGTGGATCATATTGCAAAGGTAAAACCAAAAAAAAGATCAGCTGCAACATCTTTTGCTTCAGAGCCGATACAATTAGAGGAAGATGATGCCTCCCAAGCTGGCCCAGTCGACTTAGAGAGACCACTTGGTAGGAAGTCTGAAAAGGCTCGACTAAGTAAACGAAAGAGCAGTGATAGCTTGTGTGCAAATCTTGAAGGGATATTGAGTGACATGCAAGAAGCAAAGAAATTAAAATCGGATGAAAAAAAATAAAAGAAATTCTTGAGAGGGCATGTTCTCAAACTGAACAACTCATTCAGATTAGGAAAGCTGAGGTTGACAACGCTAACGCTCGGGACCAAGAGTTGATTCGGCTTAGGCAAGAAAAAGTTAAGTTGGAACGAACAAAACAATAAATGGAAATTATAATGATGGATATATCTAGCTTGGATTCTCAGCAACAACACTACATCCGTCAACGCCGCCTAGAAATCATTGAGCGTCAAACTAAGAGTACATAGTGAAACTTTGCAAGTTTTTTGTTTTTGTGTAATTAAGAGTACATATGCTCTCTAACTTGACTAACTTTGCAATGTTTTTTTGATTTTGTTGTGAAAGTTAGATACTATTTCTAACTTGTCAAAATTTGCAAGTTTTGATTTTTTTTGTTAAAAGTTAGATGTTTCTAACTTGTCAAACTTTGCAAATTTTGATTTTGTTAGTTATATGTAATTAAGTTCTGTTAAATAGCATTATGGATCATGCAAACAATGTTGTCAACAGCTTTATATATAAACTTGTTTGTAAACTAGCTTTGATGTTCATTTTTTATATTCTGCAATCTGATTGTTGTGGCTGTGTTTATGACTCTTTATACTAGCTTTGATGTTCATTTTGCCTATATTCTGCAATCTGATTGTTGTGCTGATTTGGCTGCTAAAGTTAAGTTGTTGGCTGAAGTTTTGGGCTTGCTATTAGCTGATCTTTGTGTGTCGTTATGGATTGGAATGGTTTATGTATCTCTTTCCCTTGAGTAATAAATGGATTTATTCAGAGGAATGAAACTATAGAGTTGATCAATTGAGGTGCTAGCCTAGGTGGTTGGATATGCCTTGAAGCATTTACTAAGGCTCAAGTTGTATAGATTTGTTTATTTATGTTTAATTAAACAATAGTACAAGTCAGACAATTTCATGCAGCTTTTGGCTGTCTCATCATGCTTTTACTTAACCTGGTTGGAATACATTTTCAAGCATTGGGCACTTCTCCACTTAAAACACAATATGCAACCATGGTGCTCTTTTTCGATTTAAATGCGGAATTAAAAACTATCCTCAAATAGCAAATGTTTGATTAAGCAATTATAAGAGCATAATTCAATTTGCAATATAGATATGATATTAAATCAAACACAAGTATATGTACGCAATTGAATAAGCAATGCAAGATAGAGATTAAATATCAGAAAATGAGACACTGCCAGGTACATCCAGGCGACTGGATTGAGTACCAGGCGACTAGATGTCCCAACTTAGTCGCCTGCTATGTGTGTCCAGGCGACTGAGTCTGGGAGAGAGTTTTTAAAGCTTGATCCAGGTCCTCGTACCGAGGCCGGTCTCTGCCATGAACACACTCTCTGACATCAACACCATCCAGTCGCCTGGACACATTATCCAGACGCCTGGATCTACGTTTTCTGGGTTTTAGTAAAACTGAGACACAATTCATTTTCTCTCACTTCTTTCATTCTCTCTCGATTTTTCTCACTCTCTCTCCTAGGGTTTTAGTCGAAAATCGCTCTCAATCATTCTCCAAGCCCTCAATCACTCTCAATCACATTCAATCACTCTCAAAACTCTCAAATTCCAAAAACCCCCAATTCAAAACCCTAACTCCTTTAATCCGAATGGCTCCAAAGAAATCCGTGAGTGAAGGACCAAGGAAAAGGCTCAAATCAAAGGCTCAAAGGGAGGAAACTCCATCAATAGACAAAGCCTTCCGTTCTTCCGATCATTCGGTAAGATTCCATGACGACATTTCTCGTAAAACGGTAGTTTTTGGAAAAATTGTTGATTTCCCTTACTTTGCTAATCACCACATTTCATCTTAAAGAGCTGTTTGAAGCTCAAGGATGGGTAAATTTCCTTTCTTTGCGTCAAATTCAATACACCACTCTTGTTAAACACTTTTACACACACTTTGAATTTGAACATAACAAAATCACCTCCTATGTGAAAGGTAAATCCATTTCACTCCCCCTTTCCACATTGGCCTCTATTTTAGAAGTTCCTCGCACCACTATTCAACGTTATACTACAAATAGTTGGATGCAATTCGAAGGGTATAACCCTTTAGAGTCAATTAGGCAAATGTGTAGAAATCCTAGCATTGAAGTACCCGTTAGACCTAAAATTTCCGAGCTTACATTAGAAAGCCGACTCATTCAACACATCATAACCCACAACATCCTTCCTAGGAGTGGTTCATACGAATACGTCTCTTATATAGACGCCTTCATCATATGGTGCATTCTCAACAAGGTCAAACTTGACCTTGCATTCTATGTTGGATGGCACATGGACGCTTGTGTCAAAAAGAAGAATGGTGCCCTCCCATACGGTCTTCACATCACTACTATACTCAATCATTTCGGAGTAAATGTAAGTGGTGAAAAAGAGACGCGAAATGCAATTCCAACGGATTTTTATGGTGAAACTACCATGAAACAAATGAAGTATGAATTCAAGAATAACACATGGGTTAAGAAGGATGCTCATGTGGTAGAAGAAATGGATGAAGAAGCTCAAATGGCTGAAGCTGATGCTCAAGGAAATGAAGAAGCAATGCAAGAGGATCAAGAGCCTCCAACCACACCTTCTAGCTCCTCTCGTGTCAATGAGGACAACTTCCAACTCATGTTTGGACGTTTGGACTCTTTGGCCACTAGCATGGGGAACCTCACGACAAGCTTGGACAACTTCTCATCTATGGTTACTCAAAGATTCTCAACTTATGATGAGAACTTTGCTAGTTTGGCTCAATCCATGGAGGAAATCAATGAGCGTTTGAGGAATCATGGCATATAGTTATTTGTTTCCATTTTTGTTTTTGATAATGCCAAAGGGGAGAAAAGATGACATTTTGTATGTACATATTATTGGTATTATGTATTTGACATTTTGGTTGTATATTATGTATTGGTTAAACCAAATCAATGGAAAGAAAATATTGAATGGTTGTTGGAAATACTTGAACCAAAATTGAATACTTGGTTAATGCTAACAACACATTATGATATCTTGCAATAATGTTGAGTAGCTGTTTTATTGGACCGACATAGTTAATCAATATCAAGCAAATGCAAAGTCGACATAAATACAAAATCATTGAAGACCAAATCATTGAGTTTTGTAAAGTTTATGATATTTCATCTTTATGGCTCAAACTTTAAAATCCAACTCAAAATAAATTTCAAAAATAAATCATTTAGTCCAAAATTCATTTTATAAATAATATTTATAGGACTAATGTATTTTCAAGGAAAATTAACCAAACTGCTCAAAAGGATTAAAATATAAAAGTTTGATTATTTAAAGAAAGCCAAAATTAGCCTAAGGTTGAAAAAAGAAGGATGCAGGCAACTATATCAGGGATCCAGGTGACTGGGTTCTTGATCCAGTTGACTGAAACTGGCCCAGTCGACTGAAACATCAACCCAAGAGTTTCTGCCTGATCCAGCGATTGGTACACTAATCCAGGCGACTGGATCAAGAGGTCTGGACTAATCCAGTCGCCTGGACTTCTCAATCCAGTCGACTGGATTGTTCTGCAATCTAATTTTTTCTGCATTCATTGTGCAGACAGCTCTAACACCATACATCTGGACATAGAAAAACACTAAGGTGAATCAAGTTGTCCTCATTTCAAGACTATATAATTCACATTAATACAAAAGTTTAAAATTACAAATGCCTAGTGGCAATTGTTTCAAATACTAGTATTTTACATGAATACAAAATTTAAAATTACAAAAGCCTAGGAATTGCTATGTAGTTGCCACAAGTGCTCCACAAGGTCAGATTGGAGTTGTGAATGAGTTTCTCTGTCTCTAATTTGATGATGACGTCGAATGAAATCCATAAATTCAAGTGTAGGAGCGTGTGACACTGGATCAAGGATGGTTGTATTGAATTGCTCATAATCACCACGTTCAACTTCATCGATATGACGCTCATCTTCAATGATCATGTTATATAATATTATGCAGGCCGTCATAATGTCTTTAAGTGTTTCAATTTGGAAAAAAGGTGCAGGTCCACGAACAATTGCAAAACGTGATTGAAGCACTCCAAACGCACGCTCCACGTCCTTCCTTGCTTCCTCTTGTTTTTTAGCGAAATGACTTTTTTTTTGTTCTTGTGGAGATGGAATTGTTTTAACAAATGTTAACCACGGAGGATATATGCCATCAGCAAGATAATATCTCATTGTATAGTTGTTACCGTTGATTAAGTAATTGACTAAAGGAGCACGCCCTTCAGCAAGCTCAGTAAATACGGAAGAACGTTCTAACACGTTGATGTCGTTATGAGATCCTGGTAATCCAAAGAATGCATGTCATATCCATAGATCATATGATGCCACAGCTTCCAAAATAATTGTTGGTTCATGAATATGACCAGTAAAGCTACCTTGCCATGCAGTGGGACAATTCTTCCATTTCCAGTGCATGCAATCAATACTCCCTAACATCCCGGGAAATCCACGGCTTTCACCCAATGCTAGCAATCTGGCAATGTCATTATTGGTTGGTGACCGTAAGTACTCTTCAAAAAAATTTAAAACCACAGCTTTAACAAATTTTTTTAGACATTTCATTACAGTTGTTTCTCCAATACTCACATATTCGTCACAGAAATCAGCCGTTGTTCCATAAGCTAGCATTCTTATGGCGGCGGTCATCTTTTGAAAGGAAGACAACCTGAGCCTTCCAGCAGCATTCCTTCGTTGGACAAAGTATGGCTCAGTCGCTTCTAGCGTAGACTTAATACGTAGGAAAAGAGAACGACTCATTTGAAACCTTCTTCGAAACATATACGGAGGATATAATGGTGGTTCAGCAAAATAGTCACGGAAAATCCTTTCGGTGGCTTGCACAAAATCACGAGGTATGAACGTGCGGCGTCGACGTGGTCTTGATCCTCCACCATTATTCAAACGTTCTTCTTCAATAGCAAAATGTAAAATCATCTCCACCTCATCATTAGTGGAGGATGAGGAGTCGTTAGCAATTATGTCAAATATAGGATGACGATCCATTAAATCACCAGACCACCTATTCTTCAATTTCAAATTTTATTTCACAGTACTCTGAAAAGATTGAACCAAAACATCATACATTAGATTAGTAATACAATATTTCAAATAAATTAAGAGCAATTATAGAGCCTAGAAGATAATCTTGTTCTTTGAAAATTCAATAGTGTTAAAGATAAGGATGAGACATTCAATATGTAAATGACTACAGGATATTCCTTTTGTGTGTGTGCTTGCACAATGTTCACTTCTTATGTTAAAATTGGGATACATAATACATTTGGCATATATAATACATTGACAGCTCAATGAGATGTGACTTTGTAAATTTTCTGTGGTTGTTTATAGGTGAGGTTCTAGTAGAAATTAAGGGCTTTTAACATATAACTTCCATTTACATTTATGAAACATCACCTATCCTTAAATCAATATATATTAGCACTTCCTCTAGTAGTATTTACTTCACTTCAATGTATTCTACATCGAATTTCTCAAGTCATAATTCGCAGCATATAAATAAAACCCATCAAACTCTTTGGAAATGTCTGCAACCGGATGCTGTCAAAGTATTCCACTGGAAATAAACATTAAAGCATAGCTGGCTTTTAGCCAAACCGTATACAAAATACAAATATCTCATCTTCTTAGTTTAGAGTTTTGGAGTTCAACAGGGGCGTGTGCTTAAGAGATTAAAGAATAATGGAAAGCTTACAGATCACCGGTGTTGGTGGCTGTGGGTGGCTTCTTCACTGATGGGTCGATCGCCGAAGACCTTGCTTTAGTGGCTGTGGACTCTTCTTCACTGACAGGCCGGTTTTCGAAGTGTGAGCATGTGAAAGACACCTACCGAGAGGTGTTTCATGTGGTTAGGAGGATTCCGTTCATCTGAACTTCTCAAGGTGATTTATTATTCGAAAATTTTGGCTGGATAGAAATTGGATTCTCACTGATTTATATTAAATTTTATTTTTATTTTTGGAATTTCAGATTCTGGGGAACCACCTTGAACCGATGGGTGTGGGTGGCGGCAATGGGAGGTCGCCGATCGGGAAAGAGAAAAAAAAATGGGTATAAGAAAGAGGGAGGGAGGAGAGGGGGAGAATATACCACAAGCGGGAACAGAGGGAGAGGGAGAGGAAAGAGAAAAATGAGAAATGATGGTATTTTGGGAGTTGTGAAAAAAATAAAATAAAATAATAAAAATATATTAAAAAATAGAATAGTAAAATTAGAATAGGAAGTCTGGTGTAGTTGCCCCTTAGCTAAACAAAAAAAAGTGAGTTTTTAAGAACCCAAATGACAAAAAAAAAGAGGAAGCTAATGAGAATATCCTAAGAAAACCAAAATAGGATATCACCATTACTAATATCGGCCACAATCATTGTCGTCATCACTACTACTCTCCTTCATTAATTATTATCATCAAGAATTTATTATGTAACCAACCATGATATATCTTAGATTCAATAAAGAAAACAAAAATCATTTTCCTCAAAAAAAATCTCATTGATAACAACAATTTACACCAAAACAAATCAGAACCTGAGAAAAAAAAAAAAAAAAAAAATTGAAATACACACGAGAAGTCGAGAAGCACCATGTCCAATATAGCAGACGTGGCCCAGGCCCACAACTATTTGGAAGGCAGCATCTCCAAGCGTCCCATATGGTTGTACGGAAGTCCACGTAACTCCAACTACACTCCCTCTGCAAAAGCAAAAGCAAAAGCCTCTCCCCTCTTCCCTTCCCTCCCAAACCCCACTATTCCTTCGTTTCTTCTCAAAACTCAAAAGCCCTAACAACACACTTTTCCTTTCGCTCAAAATGTCCAACAAACTGGACATGTCTCTCGACGACATGATCAGGAATAGCCGAAGATCCGGACCCCACAATGTCAACAATCCCCGTGGCCGAGGCCGCGCCTCCGGTCCCGGCCCAGACCGCCGCTTCGCCACCCGCAACTTGCCCAGAATGGCACCGTATTACCCTCCACAGGCGCGTCACTCTCTATCTACTTTTCTCTTTGTTTTAAGTCGCTAGGGTTTATATATAGGGAGTGATTTTTGATATTGTTATATACAGGCAATACAAATGATGAATCCGATATTGCCGCAACAAATGGTGTTAGGTGGTGGATCTATGAGTAACACAGAGGACGGTACTAAACTCTATATATCAAACTTAGAGTACGGCGTTACTAATGACGACATTAAGGTAGTTAGTTAGTTAATTATTTAATTAATGTTTTAATTACGCGCTTGCTTTTTTATTTTGACCAATCCGAGTTATGTTTGCTGTTTTGTTTTTTGTTTTTTGGGTTAATTGTAGCTATATGTAGTAAAGTATTGGGTCATTTGCAATTTTTACCTTAAACTACAAAATTTTGCAGTCAAGGACTAATTTGATATTAGTTTGCAATGTCCACCTCGCCGTCCAAAATGGATGTTAGAATTAATGAATCAGTGGCTGATTGGGGTGAAAATTGTAAGTTAATGAGGATTAATCTGTCATTAGGGTGTTGAATGCAAAAAATTGTAGTTTAGAGTTGATATTGCAAATTTGTGGAAATAGTTGTAGTTATTCCTATTTTTTGTTGTTGAATTTTGTTTACTATTCTTATGGAGTGTGTAATTATAGCATATGCGGTTTTATTAGTTTGTTCTTAGGTTTGGAAAAGTTTCTGTAAGGGTAAACTTAAGCATGTATTTGATTGAATAAGGAGGAGGAGCGAAGTTCTGGCATGTTTTGGGGAATTTTGTATGGTTCATTAAAGCTTGTCTGAAGTTAGAGAATCTAAGTATGTGGACATTCTATAGTGTTAAGGAAGTAGATGGGGTTTGATATTTGAACCACGTAGGGGTATTGGTGAACTTTCTTTTGGAATGTTTATGTGGGTGGTGAGGTGTGTTGATGTCTCCAGCTTGTCTCAAATATTTGGTTGAAATGGGTCATGTTTTAGAGAGTTTGGATAATCTATTCTATCTGGAGTGAGAGGGTTGGAAAGGTGGAGAATATCTCATTTTTCTGAGAATATGACAATGTACTCATCGTGATAAAAGGTTGAACTTGTGTAATTTATGTCAGTATTTTTTTTTTTAAGACAATGTTTGCTTTAAACTAGCTTAAGTAACTTAAAATTAGTTTGTTTTGTTTTGTTTGGTCGTTTCAGTAGATGGAACCTACTTTGCCATCTTCAAGGGTGTGTATGTTTCAGTGGGCTAGTTTTGAATTCTTAGCATTTAGTGCTAACAAATGATGATCCTACTCATCAAAAAATTCATCATTTCTTGATCCTTCTTGATTAAGTGAGATTTTAATGGCTACCCTTTTAGCTACCTTGTCGTGTATGGACCAATCTTATTATATCTTACACTCAGTTAATGCATTTTTTTCCCATTTTGTATGTCATACTTTATGTCTTCATGAATCATATAACATTGGCATCTAAGTGAAAGACAGTGAATCTCTGCAGGTGCTTTTCTCGGAGATTGGTGACTTGAAAAGATATTCAATCCATTATGATAGGAGTGGAAGATCAAAGGTATCTTTATAGCATTAACTCAGTCAGGCTCTTCTGTAGATTTTTTTTTTGTTCCAGTGACTTGGAAAGTTTGTTTTTGTTTAGGGAACGGCAGAAGTTGTCTTTTTACGCCAGTCAGATGCTGTAGCAGCTATCAAGAGATACAACGATGTTCAGCTTGATGGGAAGCCAATGAAAATTGAGCTTGTAGGAGTGAATCTGGTTACTCCTCCTGTTGTGCCACCTATTACACATAGCATATTAGGAAAACCAAATTTTGCATTCAGAAGGTATGGAGTTATGTAGTCAATACCGTTTTTCTCTGATTTTACATACTTCTCCATGAATTCCATCTGGTGGGCAGATTATTGGAGGTCATAATTATTGCAATCTTTATAGATATCTTTTTTTTGATAAGTGCAATCTTTATAGATATCAAACAAGGCATCTTATTTTCTGTGCTTTATTTCGTTTAAATGAGTGAAGAAAAGGTAGATGGATTGACTTATTTCCACGCTGTAATTGAGTGAAACAATAAAATAAGTGTTCTGTAATTTTTTTATATATTGAGGTCAGTGTGAAGGATCTTATGGACTTCACTCAAAATTTTATTTTGCATCAAAATAATCAGTGTAAGGTGCAAACATTCTTTTGGCAGGGAGTAATGTTTGTGCCAATGACAACTCTCTTTAGTGAAGTTTGCATCTCTAATTGACTGATGTGATGCAAATGAGAAAAATTTAAACAGAGCTTTATTAATTTTGGGGAATTATATGAATAAGCTTTGCTCCTCAATTCATTGTTGTTTAATTTTAACTTTGCTTTTGGTAAAACTTTATGCAATCTCTCTCTTTCTCTATCTATCCTGATCAACACAAGTTTGATTGTTTCTTTGGACAGTGGACATGGAAGGGCTGGTCCTGGGGGTTGGGTTCGTGGTGGTGGTGGCATTGGCAGTGGTGGCATTGGCGGTGGACCTGCAAGGGGCCGTGCACGAGCGAAAGGTCATGTTGAGAAGGTAACTGCAGAAGATCTTGATGCTGACTTGGAGAAATACCGCCTTGAAGCTATGCAAATAAACTGAAGTCTATTCATAGTTGATTTTTCTTGGTAACTTGCTTGGCTGAAGCATTTTCCAAGTTTGTTGGCTGTTTCTCCTGAACTACTGTATTTGCAGATAGTAGAAATACCAATTAGAGGATGCCAGTAATATACATATATATGGCACGGCTTTAGTTCTTGTTTACTTGAATTTAACAACGTAGTTGAGTTTGTGATGGATGCTCACTTCATAACTGGTTTTTGTCTTGCAATTGCCCAGGCTGTTTGTGTGCATGACCTGTCTAGTAATATAGTAGTTGAAAGTTCCACTTACCTGATCTGGAAATATTACATCCTTTTGGCATGGTCACTAGTGCTATTCCTTTGAAATTACTGATACATCATTGATGTTTGTTTGACCATTTGAATTATAAGCAGTTAGTTTTTTCTTCTCCTCTTTCTTTGACTCCTTTTGACACCGGTTTTCAATTAAGATCAATCTTCTCTGAGCTATGGCTGCAAATTAGGGCCGGCAGGCCCACTGCCTGGGTCGTCTAGTATCACTTTTAGTTAAGAACCAATTTATTACATGAATGGTCTGAAATGGTGCTTTAAGATAACTGATGATAATTTGGGGGCAGGGCTGGTGTATATTGTGACCCAGTCCACAGGACCCAGCTCAAAGGGTTATTTGAAATTGATTTATTGTTGTAAGAAGAAATCTATTACAGGGGGAGAAGATATTTGTTGTGGTGAATCGTGATTGCTGCATTCAGTCATTCACTACTATATTCATTGGTGGCCTTATGAGTTATGATGAAGTATTATCACCTAAAATTAGAAGTGAAAACAAATATGCATGTTTGAATTTAATTCTCATAAGACAAGAACGCTCACTTTTTATGTAAGCGGCAATTCAACAAAGATTCGTTGAAATAACGAATATTTTCCTAAACCATAATTAATAAATATAATTCCAAATTATCCCAATTTCTAATAATCTCACATATCTCTTGAGCACTATCATCCGATAACATAAATTTCTTATAATTAGCTATTACTTTAAATAGTAAAATGAAATTGACATTTGAATCTCAATTAATTATTGACAAAAAATATTTGGAAATTAAGCAAACAAAAAAACAATAATTTCTACATCTCCATATATTATACATATTTAAATCAAACCTATTACAATAAGTAATAATAAGTGATGTAGATGCATGAGTTAAGCGAATAAAACATTCCAGTTGAACTTAATTAAGTCCTCCATGCAATCAATGATCCAGTTGCTTATAAAGTGGGTGAGAAAACCGTTTTTAATAAAAATTAATCACTTAGCAGTTAGCACTGATCAATTAAGACTTTAAGAGAGGAAAAAGCCAAAAATAGGGTATCAATTAAGGAATTATTCAAACTCAAGAAGATCTTAGTGTTTCATTTATTAGTGCCAACGGAAAAGAGCAGACTTTTGTAATTGCTGAACGTGCAAGTTCCTAAAATTATGGACTGATGGGAGCCACGGTGCCCATCCCACAACCAAAGTGTGTAACATGACTCGACTACACAAGTGCACATGCATGTTATTCGTTGTGTCCGCCCACAACTAAAAAAAAAAAAAAAAACCCTTCTATTATAAATCAAACTCTAAAGATATACATGTAGCAAAAATTTTCAACAGCCATTTTACAACAGTCACCAGGGAGCTGGAGACGAAAAAGAAGTATAAATGACCACATATTTACAAAGACAAAAATAAAAAAAATAGATAACAAAAACAAAAATAAGGCACACCTAGGAGATGCCCCTAAAAACAGACACCCGTAATGCCCCTTCTACTACTCTCTTGCATCATTATGTCCTATCCACTAAAAAAATACAAGATTTGGAATATTCTCGCTGCTGTCAAGTTGAGGAACCTCTAAGACTTAACAATGAGATTATTACCCCAGGATGCCAAACAAAAATTACTGTAAAAGGTCGCCTTCAAGAATGACAAAAAGTAAAAGAAGGTTCAGACAAAATCTGATTCTGTACAAGTACTCTTCGAAAAATTTCCACAAAGTCTCCCGCAAATATGATGAACACCAACTGTTCCACACAAATATTGGAAATATTTCAGTACAAATGAAAACAAGTTGACATAATTCTCAGCACTTACTGTACAACTTGAAAAGAATTTTAAATGAGTTAACAATAAACAAGTGATTACATGCGTTTTTCAGTCTGTGAAGAAGGATTTAAGAAAATCTTCGAACCGTGGGAAGATAATACAGAGATAAGTTTTTGAGAAACATAAAAAGGTTGTTGAGCTAAAAAATAAGCTTGAAAATAGAATGTGAATGTGAGTGTAAGTGTCCGTTTGGTGTCAGATTATTTTCAATAGCTTATTTACTGAAAGTTGTGACAGAAAATTCAAAAATAGCTTATTTTCAAAAAAGCTAAAAAAGCTAGTTTATTTGCTAAAAGCTTAGACAAAAGTGGATATAGGCAAAAAGCAAAAAGCAAAAAGCTAGTCTATTACTGCCAAATTACAGTAATATATGGAGGTCATCTAGAAGTTGAGTAAATCTACACAAATGCAAAATTCAAACAGTTGAGGATAGATAAAAGTACCTGAAGATACACTGAAGCTCATGTTGCAACATCTATTGGCAGAATGATAGGCAGATATGCCATTGAATCAAGTAATTCAAAAAGTTTCCTGGACAACTGCTCCAGCAAACATTCAATGAAGCACCTTTAGTCCTAAACTTCGGCATCAAACCTAATATACTTTACCAAAGGGTGGTGCCTCTGAACACTTCATGACATACATGTATTGGAGATGGAGATATGGGAAGCAGTCACCATTTTCTAGTATCTCTGTGCAAAAATCTGTAGGCATTAATGACTGATTCCCGGGCTGACCTTACTGTTTTGGTTGAAACCTCATACTCCAATCTAGACTTCAATATTTTGCCAGATAGAAGTCCTTTAGTGGATCAGATTTCAAATTTCTTTTTCTTTTGCATGCTTACGCAATCAAGCATATCCCAGTCACACAAATAATTCCAGGAGCTGTAAGATCATGAGAATTATTGGTGGTGACATCAAGTCACCCAGCCATGTCTCCAAGCCAAGAAATAAAAACTTCCACATAACTACACCATCAGATTACAACCCAGTTCCAAGATCATTTGCCAGCTGAAGTATGCCACGCATCTGAAGATATGGATTCTCCAACAGCTTTTCATTATTGCTCTGCACCAGCAGGAGCAGAGAGCAAATATATAAGTGACATGTAACTCCACTATCTAATAAATAGTTTTACCCAAAGAAAATAGTATATTCATCCAAAAAAATAGCTGTACAAAATTATGACAAGAAAAAAAAATCATAGATCTTTGTAATTTTAGGTCTTAATTTGTGGCGTTGCTCTTGTATACTCCCCCGTGTGGGCTTCACTCATTTCTCTTCAATAAAATCTTTTTACTTATATAAATAAGGTTTGCAGGTTTGTAATATATATATTGATAACATAGGAGAACTTCACTCAGAGAATTGTACATCGTAGAGCATACTGGACAACAATCCCCACAGTTATCAAACTCCTACAGGCAACTGACCCCACCCGCCGGAACCAGTAATTGGGTAATCTAGGAGCATTCACCCCTGATGGGCACATAGCTATATTCACAAGGGGTTCCACAACTATATAGATGACTAGTAGGTAGACATGAGTTTATTCAGAAAACATTATGTATGTATAACAAATGAAAGATAAAACTGTATTTTTGTATTTTAATTTTCAGGGCTAATAATTACACATTTAACTTGACTGAATAAGGTCATCATACCTGCTGAGCTCTAACAACAAGATTCTGAAGCATGTGTTGGTACTTTTCAGGTTTTGCTGTCATCATTCGCTGCAAAATTCCAAACTTGAATGAGTTAGCCACAACTTGAAATCCAAGGGCATAACCAATGCATGGATGTCAGTAGAAAAAAAAAAAAAAAAAAAAAAAAGGAACTCTTACCTTCAAAAGAAAAGCTGAGGAGTAATATGCCACCCTTGAGTCTCTATCATCTAAAAGTTCCCTGCCAAAAACAAAAGTGCATTGACATTTATATGCATATAAAGAAAAGGGTAACACACTATAGGCTGCAAAGAAATGCAATCACCTGAAAAATTCTTCCCCACCAACTTCTTGGAATGCAACAGGATCTGCAGTGCATTTACCAATTAGAAGTAGCAGAAGGGTAGCCCGAATATCTGATGTGGCACCAGGGAGGTTTCCTCTTCCTTTGCTTCCTACAGCAACACCTAATGCAATGTTGTCTGTTGCTGCACCAGCAAGCTGAATCAGTGGCCAATAGAATAATGCAGCAGGAACACGTGCCACTAACTGCATAGGCACAATCGCATTTCCACGGAGAAGAAATGCTGCCATTGAGGCTGTCTCATGGTATAGAGGATTGCTGGATCTGCTATCAGCTTCTTTCCTTATATCATTTTGGTGCACATCATCTCCATATGGCATTGCGGTTGCAGGGGGAACTCTCAGGCACAACTGAGAGAATAGTATATCACACATCTGGCAAGGAAACATAATCATATGAAGATGGTACAAAAACAATGAGATGCTCATTAAAAAAAATGAAACAAAATAATTTCACTAAATTATTAAAGTATACGTAAAAAGCTTAATATAATCCAGAAAACCAAAAGCAAATCCTCCTCTGTAGCTCAAATTCAAATAAATCAGATTTCGGCCAGCTTGTTTCATCTACTAAATATTCAATTTATTAGAAACATATATAATAGACAAAATCCAAAGTAAACAAAAACTTTTCTACAGTTAGAAATAATGATTAAGTGATTAAATTCACCTTTTCCTATCAGCTTTTACTCTTGGGTCAAGTGATAGCTAATCATCTACTAACACATTATACCATAATTGATAGTGCTATGCCTAATTGAGAGTTTATTTTATTTTATTTATAAGTAATGATATTTTATTAAGAAAAAAGGTTATAATTGAGAGTTTATTAATGGCATGTAATGTCAGATTAAAGAAATTTAATTCCATGTAACAAATATGCTAATAAGCTTATGTCCATTGATGTATTTTTGGTTAATGTTTTCCCTCAAGAGCGTCAAGAGAGTAGAGATGAGTAATTTGTGCTCCATACGAAGTTATTTTGATTTATAAAGTTGTGTATCACCATTTTATTCTCCAAACATCCAAAAATATACAAAAATACTCCCTCCGTCCCAAAATAGTAGTCCGCATTTACATTTTTGGATGTCCCAAAATTATTGTCCACTACCAAAAAAGTCAAAAGCAAAAACAAATGATTTTCAAATGAGATGTACAATCTAGGACAAAAAACAGAAAAATGAAAGTTGACAATGCATTCAAAGCAAACTCCATAAATATTGTCTCTCCCAAAAGGAACAATAATTTTGGGACAGAGGGAGTATCAAATGTATGGTCGTCCAACAAAAAGAATTTTAGGAGGGAAAAGAGGCCATCTATTTTGAAAATATGTTCAGTAGTTCACATCCATCCTGTTTTTATACCATATCTATATTAATATAAAAAAGCTGAAACTTAGAGAAAGTTGAGCTCTTAAAAGCCTAGAATCGTCTAAAGTATGCCATGTGGCTGTCTTAAGGCCGGCCACAAGTTGTTTTTCCTTTAAATATTTTATTTATTAAAAAAAACTTAACTAATATTCCTATTAAACCAACAAACTATAAATTAATTATTTAATTAATCTCATTAATATTTAGGATTAATATTCTATTAGATATATCCTCATGATCAATTGTTTCACTTGGTTCTTTCAATGAACCAATTCTCTCTTTCATCATTTCACTTATTAGTTATTAATAAAGTGCAAGTGCACAACAAATACTACAATTCATAATGTATAGATTTTTGGTAAAAAGAAGCTATATACCTGTTTAATATAATTTATTTAACTAAATTTCTTGAAACAAATTATTTACTCCAAGTCAGTCGCTTAAAATTCTCTGGGTATTAATACTTTTCTCATTTACCTATTATTTCCATGTACATACAGATGACTTGAGGATTTAATATTATTACCTTACATAAACCATATTATTATTTATTTACAAATTTGATATAATAAAATCCCATGCATCGGATGGATTACAAGTTAGTGTAACTATAATGTCGGGAGCAGCCATAATATCTAATCAAAAGCTGTTCATGTTTGTCAAGTAATTTACCTTCAAAATATTGATGCGGTCTGTTTCATTTATCACCAAGGACAAAGCATTGCTCATTATGTCTATCACTGCATTAGCTTTGTTAAGACGACCATTTTTGTCTACATCCCCAGGATCAGTGCTGCTTGGATGCTGCATTTTGTTCTCATCTAACAAAAATTTGCATCGCATGAGAAGCCTCTCCAGAACAAATAGGAAGCCCCATCTTATGAAGTTGTGCTTTGACTTTAAAAGCCCACACAAAAGGCAAATGGGCAAAGGAACATCCGAAGCATCTGAAGAATCAGGAAGACCAGCAAGGGAAATTTTCTGCTGCAAGTTTTTAATATTGGACCAGATATTTGCATCCCTTTTATCACTTATTTCTGCAATAAGCAGATCACCTAACCATATGTAACCATTCCGGCGGTATGAAACTCTTTCTGAATGAAGAAGGGAATGTAAAGTGGCCCATGAGAGCTCCACTTTATTGCCAACACCATTTCTTGGAACGGCATCTTCAATGCTTTCCAAAAGCTTGTATGATTTGGTTATTTGTATCATACGGGAGAACTCATTGTCTAAATGAGTGAATGAACTTACTATTGTATCAAGTTTCTCTGCGACAATATCCAAGAGCTGAAATAATAGTATGGGATTCAGACAGCAGCAACTTTAAATTAAAAAAAAAAAATGGCAATTATATATATAAATTTCCACACAGAAATAAATCTGAACATATGAAGTCGATACAAAGCTGGTGAATATCAGCAAGCACATAAAATGATTACCAATTTACCATGCAGAAGTCCAACAAAAGACAAAACCAAAAGAGGAGCGGGGGAGAAAGAAAAGCAATATAGATGACAAAGCTAGAAAAAATAAAACATAATAGGGTAAAGAGACTCCCCTGTCCCTGATTTCAGTGTTGCATATGAAAAAATGGATTATGGCTTAAGACAGATTTACGAGCAAATAGAAATTCATGGGCCTTGGCCCAGGTGGTAGAGGCATTGACAGGTATAGGACCTTGGGTTCATATAGCACTAATCAAAGAATTATGAGCAACAGAAAAAGCAAATCCTATACTGAGATGCAAAATAGGCCTGATCATAGCTGAGCAATTCTTACATAAAGGCTCAATAGCTTGGATAGCCTAACCAAGTCAAGTTTTGATCTCATTAGAGGCTGAGCAGACTAGAGAGAACAAATTGCAACCTCTCCACATTTGGGGATGATCTAGTCTTCTGGAAGCTCATATTCAAGTTGCATCTAGTGCCTACAAGCCAATTGTTTTGTGTGTGGGTGTGTATAAGGAGTAAATTCGAATTTATAAATGTGTACTAATTATGAAACAACTAATAGAGATGATACTAGTCAAACAAGTGCTTCAAACTCTTGAAAAAAAAAATGATCTTATACAAAGACCAACCTACTTCACACACATTTGAGACATTACCATATTTAGCCGTTCACTGTTGGGATATTTGGACAGCTTAGAAGAAATTGAACTTCTCAAAATCTCCCCAATGCCTTCCACCCCTAGCTTAACAGAAATATAGAATGCTTCAGGTGCATCTGCAAGGGTGAGCAGGGCAGCAAGAGGTTGAATCTCATCATCACTATATTCATTGACACCCGTAGCTATGCACGTTTCATTTATTTGAAGCAAAACATAGTCAAAAAGTACCAAATACAGATTTCTCCTTTCTTCCCTTGAGTTTGCGAGGGAATACTGCATTGCAAAAGATTCTAGGTAAATAAACAAGTGGCTTAGATGAATTCTGGTAGTAAACGCACAACAAAAATATCACATGAACTCCTAATTGGGCTGTGGACGAAAAAAATAAGTGAACTTTTCAATGATTGAAGCATTTTACAATTTAAGTACAGAACCTTCAGAGTATGCGCAAATCATTGTGGCTATCATTTAGGACACTACCATTTCTTAAGGTCATACACTTCTGTAAGGAATATTTTATATACATTCAAAACATTAACTTATTGAAAGAAAAAAAAAAAAAAAAAAAGGAACATTAACATTTCAGTTCTCCCCAAGTTTATAGAGCAGGCACATTTTCTCTAAATGTGACATACATGCTAATTACTAGATAAATAGCTAAATGCTCCACTGTTATAAAGTTGGACATACATGCTAGTGTCCATAATATGCTGATTACAGAGGATATGGTGTCAAATGCCACCAAATTATTTCCATCTCTATCTGCCTATCATGCTTATCTTACTAATTGATTTCAATTTCCTAACAACTGATGTGCATACCTCAAGAAAAATAAACTCGATTCCTCCAATCAGATCAACCTGGTCTATAAGAAAATTTGGAGTACTCAAATCGGCCTCATTAGGTTCATCAGGAACTTGATAAAACATATTTGTTAACATGGAAATAAGCTTGCAATGAACTACTTCTGCCCATGAATTCTTCCTGCTAGTTTCTATAAATGCTTTAATAACCTGAAAACAGAGACAGAAAAATTATATCAAATGTTACACTCAAAATTATTGACATAAGACCCAATTATTATAATTAATAGAACAGAAAACTTGAATGGCCAAGTGGAGACTGCAGCACAAAACCATACAAATCGAGTAAGCTGCTTCATACAAATATACAAAGATAATCTCGCCATAGTCTAAAAAGGGAGATCAACTACAGCAAATTGGGTTAAGATACAAAAGTTGAAAGCAAAACAATAGTCAAGATTGGTTCAAGCTAATTAGTCAATTCAGGCTAGACCACCCCTCCCCCAAAATAAATAAATAAATCCAGAGAGCAAGTAGCAGAGCCCATTCCTGTTCCAAAAATGCATATCAGAAGCAAGGCCAAATCTGAAGCCCAATTGGATATTTTTTTCTTCCTACAACTATCACATGGCTCTTTGCTTAAAAAGAACAATGCATTTCCTGAGAGAGAAAAGTAACATGATAAAGATCTGGCCAATCAATATCTAATGAGAAGGTAAAATTATTATCTACCCCCAAAAGAATAAGGCAACAGGTGCAACATACATCAAAAGCAAAAAGGAAATATCTTGTATTACCCCACCCAGAACAAACACTCTATTAAGAGAATCTCACAATTAGACCAGTGAAAATGCACAATACCATCTCCATGAAAGTATTACATGAGTAAAAATAGCAAGGAAAAACCAACTAACCCTTATGTCAAGACCATTTATTCGGTTTCTCCGGATTTTGCCTCTATCACAGACAAAATAAAGAAAACAGCTTAGAGCAGATGCCCAGACAGATTCTTCATCCTCTTCTGTCTGTGAAGTAATATCAAAGGTATGAGATGGTGAAAAACTAAGAGAACAAGAAACACTTCACAGTTAAAACATCTTTTAATATTAATTAGATGACGAAAATATCTTCTTTTACTTTGATCCCCAAACCAAATTGGTCTATGTTTTTCCTACCAATTCCTATTTAGCATGCTCATTTATATTTAAAGTTTCTCATCTTCCCCCATTGTACAACCCAAATCTTGATGAATAATCAAGCTCCTCCTCACAATGCATCTTCTTAAAATGCACGAATTGTAAATGCAACTTATCTTAATTAAACAACCATTTTATAGTTCTAAATGTCACTGATGATTAATTGATCTGACAGAATTTCAAAAAAACAATGATCTCCAATAATTTTTAGAATCTCAACTATATAGATTAGAAATAAATTTAATCAAATTTATGAACGAAAAGAACAAAACCAATAAAAGCCAAACAACAGATAACATACACAAAATGTGTGGTTGGAACTGTCTTGAAACAAGTTACTGATCTCTTAAAAATTTCTAAAGCATAATGCTACCCACTCACAAAGCTCCTCATGCTAGAACATCAACACCAATAATTTGCTGAATTAAAATAGCTTCTACTCTGAACTTCATGATACATATCATGTTGCACTACTGAAGAGAAAATGAGATGATCACATAGTACAATTAAAGTCATCTGGTCCTCAAATTGTTACGTATAAAAAAATTTCAATTCCTCAAAAAAACTCGAGATAAATTAATGCCAATAAAAGTTGCTAGAATGATGTTATATAAAAAGGAACATTTATTTATGTCCAACCTTCCAGAGCTAATATATATAATGGCAGACCAATCGTACCTGAACAAGAAGAAGTAGAATCTCATATAAAATGTTTAAAATCCAGGACTCAAAATTATCGATAGCTGAGAAAGTGTCCAACTGCTTAACAGAATCTGCTTCACTTTTCCCTTGGATTGTTAGTTGAGCTTCATTATCAAAATAAGATTCTTGAGAATATTCTTCTTCTATAGTGGAAGCATTGTCAGTTATCATTGGCTCCAATAAATGAGCATGGACGCCAAGGTTCAGAATTAAATCAAAAGCACGAGCCCTGCAAGCTGGCTTTGGAGAACTAAGCATTTCCTGGAAGATAATTCAAAATATTATATTTTAGTAAAACTACAAACAAAATGAAGAACGCATCATAGAAATTAATATAATTGATGTATCACCTCAAGCATAGACAGAGTTAGAGGAGCCGCGGTCCCAGAATCTAAAACATACCTACAAAACAAAATTTTCAATGACCTTTTACCATATCAATCTACAAAATTATTTATCAAAAAAAGGAAATCAATCTACAAAATCATTCCACAAAAAAATGAAAACAAACTACTTGAACCAATGGACAACATCAATAGGCAGACGGTGGAAAGCTTTACTCAACCTTCAAAGATGTGGAAACCCAGTCTTATACGTATATATATTTATATATAAACATGCGCACACACACACTCTCACAAGTACTCAATGGATCTTGAACAGACGGCCTCACCCTCCATCCCATTATTATGGGAAGAGGAAGTGTCATTGGAGACATAATTGGCGAAACCTATGGTAAGTTCATTTTTTTGTAGTAATTCTTGACTCAATAAGTATCTGTTGGGGTACTTAGCCAACTAAATCATACAATTAAGACAGAACACAGAATAAGAAAGCTCATGGCCACAAATTTTGAGTTGAGATATTTGCACAATATTGCATTATATCTAAAGACCATTTTGCATGAAATATCAGATCTCTGTAATTTATAGAATGCAAGGTTTCAATCAAGAGTGAAATATGAAAATATACACAGTTAAATAACTCTAAATTCATTCATGGAAAAAACAAGGTCTATAAATATTCAAAGTTGGACATTCTATGCAAATCAAGAATATCATCTGCAAACCCAGTTTTGACAATTAATGCTATCTCTCCACAATTTTCAAATTGATGATGGTCAACCAAATTTTGTAAATATACAGCAGGATTCAGGATCAATCCATCAATTATCCAGGTATGGCACGCACATGTACAACCATGTGCACACACACACACACACAGGTCAAACATCAAGAACATACTGAACAATACCAGCCAACAAATGCATTTGAACATACATGTCAATGACAAGTTTGACAAGGACGCTCACAGCCACGTCCATGGACGGCTTTTGACTGTTATTACTTAATTTAGATGATAGTGTCATAAGATTTGTTGAAGATGTCTCTGAGCAAACTGCAGCAATAACGTCGCATACCTCAGCAGGATTCAATCGCAAAGGTTGTTGTTCACTGATCAACAACAAAACATTTGATAAGAGAGAGGGCAGAACAACAAAAAGTAATAATTTATAAAAACTAATGATCTAAGTTTCCTGTTCAGATATACATAAGCAGCAAGCAGTGCCCTCATTAAAAATTCAGTCAACTAACCAGGCATCAGAACCATGCTAACTCATCAATCAACTGCAATGTTTAACTTTTATATGAAAAATAACATAACCAAGCTTGAAATGACAGTGGGGGATAGAAGTCATATAGTGTCGGCCTGAGCTTTGCATTAATAACATATAATTTCATTAAAAATAATTAACAAAGATATTAATAAAAATAAAAAAAACAGAACACATCATTTTACAAGTAGATCATCCTGGTGCAGAAACAAGGAGAACGACCAGTTCAAAAGCACTAATAACAAAATTTATTGAGAAAAAATAGAGGTTCTCAGACAAATTTAAAAATAAAAAATAAATAATAATAAATAGGTAGTATTGAAAGCTGAGTACATCACTGACAAGACCACTATTGTTGGGCAAAAGACTTCTTCTTTTTTTTTTAATGTAGGGAACCTTTCCAAAGAAGAGGCATTTGGACTCGCCTCTAGGCAATAAAACCTACGGGCAACTAACCCCACCCATCAGAACCACAAAAGTCACATAGTTGTGTTGATAAAAACAGAAGGAAAATCATTCCTCTGTCAATTGTACCTGTAAGGACGATACTGGAAGAGCGGTTTAGCCCTTGGACGGAATGTGCTCACAGGAGAATCCTCCCTGAAAAAGTAGGAAATGTAATACTCAGAATTCTAGTCATATGATCAAATTATTTTATTAAACTATGTAAAGATTGATTTTATGTAGGTCCAAAACAATCTGTAAATTTTTTAGACAAGCCTTCACAAAACAGCTTCGCTACCACAAGTACCACAGGTTTAACTCCGATAATAAGCATTATAATAGAAACATCCTCAAAATCTCTTCTTATTTTTTTATTCTTAAAACATTTTCAACTATATGTGCAACAAAGAGGAGAACCAATGAAAATAGCACGAACTCAGACACAGGAACACATCAATATATATAAGCACATTTTTAAAGCCTATTGATTAATAAAAGCAAGTGTGAAGATCAAAAATGAAGACTTCACTCTCTCTTGTTTAACAATGTTCTTAGCTTTTGGGATAAGTTAGTACACAAATTTGTTATAAGTGATAATTTGGTACAAAACTACAACCAGAATCAGGTTCAAACATTATCGTACTTATTTTTGTAACACCCCCTCACCTTTTTAATATATTACAAAGACCGCTCTCAAGTCTCATGATGCTACTGCACTCACACCATCAACTTTATTTAGACTAAGAGGCAACCAAGTCATGTAAAATACATAGTAGGACCAAAAAAAGTTCAGAAAACATTATTTATGAAGTGGACTGGATTTACAAGAAAACGAAGGGAAAGAATAATAATGATTGGAAAAAAAAAGTACACTAAACATGTCAAAGCAATTATGTGAGAAAGGAAATGCCAAATTTGACAAGGGCCTGAATATGTCATGAAAACACATTATAGAACACAGATTTAATCCATGGACTCTAATCGTACAACAGATTTATGAACATAGGCATGGAAAATAACGATATTTCTGAACAGCAAACACGTCAAAGCAATTTTTTGAGAGAGAAAACATGCCAAATTTGATGAGGGCCAGGTCTAGTGCGTTTGGATGCTGTTATTGCTCTCAAGTGGGGCTGAGCATAGCCAGAATTGGTAGTTGTTGTCACTGGTAAAGGCTGCAATAGTTGATCAAGAAAAGGCATATCAGCAGTTCCAAAATATTTCCAAGGTTGGCCCTTCATTTTAGCTTCCATGTCTCCTACAAGTAATGCTGCCGCACCAACTTCTAGGAAATTATGTTTTCTCATGTCTTGGGGATTCATGCCTCGTTCACTGTATTACAGAACATGTCAATTACTCTAGTCACTTCTTTGAGCAAAAGAAGGAACATAAATAGACAAATTAAACTAAACACACATGTAAACATCAATTACCTTTCAGCTGGCAAAGATGTTGATTGATATTTCCCAAGCCAGCGCCATTTCAGAACATCAAGTGCAATGTATTCATGATCTACTTCATCAACTTTTTCGATCATTGGTAAGTTTGAAACAGATACAGTAGTAGCATCTTTCTTCTCTGAAGATTCTCCAGCATTTACAGGGCTTAATTGTGAATTGAAGGATCTCTTCAACAAAGATGACAATGTTGGAAGTGACTGTCTTGATGTGAAGGGTGCTCCAGCAAAGGCAGCTGGTTGGAAAGACCGTTTTGGAATATGTTGAGCCACTAGGGAGCGCACATAATTCAATGACTTCACAAGTGCCCCAGAAGCAAAACTAGATACAGGCAAAGGAGATATATTTGTAGATGCTGCAGATGCCCCTGCTTGTTGATCTAAAGGACGTGACAATGGCGACACTTTTTGGTTTGAACTAGTATCACACTCAGCAATTGTGTTCCCACAAAACCGATCTATCTGCAGTAATGTTTCCACACTTGGTTTGTATCTGCAGAGAAAAGAAGCAACTGTAAACTCCTAAAATCAAAAGGTACAGCCTAACAGAGATGGTTCTCAATCAAAAGGTATTCCTGTAGCAGAAAGAGACCACTCACCTCTTCCATAAACATAGGGGGTTTTCTAAAATCCACGTTAACAGATCATCAATGTAGTTCACACACCTAGTATTAGATATAATTGAAAACCAGATTATTCAAAGCACATACCTCAAAAGGTACCGTTTCAAAAGCGCCACACACCTTGCGACTACAGCTGGGCTGGTGCAGAAAAGGGAAAAAATCATATTAGTTGAGGAGAGCTAATGTAGTAACAAACATTACCCACTATATAATGCTCAAAGCAAAAGCAACAGAGCAATAGAAAAGAGACATAAATAGCAAGTTTTGCATATGGAATAAAAGTTAAAACATAAATATAATATATACCAAAAAGACCACATAAACATACATTTCTTGGGTGAGCATGCACATGCACATGATAATTCATACTCATCCAGCTCAAAGTAGATGTCTTACTCGTAGAATAAGTTCACTTTCATATATACGAAATACAAAATTTTTCATTTTACAATATTGCCCTAATAGAGGGGGCAAGTAAAGCACCTACACTCATTTTACATCTGCAGCTTCAATCTTAGTTAGCCCAGTACATAATAAAGTGCAATAATACTAGGACTCAATAAAGTGAAATCTGCACCATAAAGGCAATGGGAAATCACGCACAATGCCAAAGAATTTGTTTTCTTTATAGTCAAAGCAGTTTCTTAGTTGAGCAAAAAAATTTAAGAGTTATAAGTCCTTTTTTCATGTGCAGAGTCAGAATTGCAATTTCAGGGAAATCAAGCACAATGTCCTACTTTTAATTTATTCAGAGCTATCTTCATAACCAAGTATCTAATAGTTTCTAAGAGTATCAAATTTTTTTTTTTTTTTTAGTATTAAGCAACTGTGTATGTATTGATTAAGTAGTCTATAAATTGAGCATTCTAATTCCATTAAGGTAAGGAAGAATTAAGAGTCCATAACAATCTGAATATTTTTCAAAGATTAGGCCTTTAATCAACAGATTTTTGAATGTTTGGTCTTTTTGAAGGCATGTATGTTATCTTCCCACCCTTTTACATAATCTTTTTTTTTTTTTTTTTTTCTAAAAGTGCTCTGCATCACTGCTGCATCTAGCATTCCATATTTCTCTAGTTTTTTTTATTGGTAAAATTACACAGACGTGGTCTTGAATCCACAACCTCACTCTCCACCCATTCTTATGGGGTGTGCAAGTGCCATTTGAGCTAAAGATTTCTCTATTTTCTAAGGTGTAAAGCCCCTCAACCCCCCCCCCCCCCTCCCCCCAAATGAAAAATTGAAAGAAAAATAAGGGAGCTCTAAAGCCACTCTTTCAACCCTAATATTCTCCCACCTTTTTTTGTGTATAAGTTCTCACCATTTTTCTCTTGCAAGAAAGCCCTAAGGTTTGATGCCATTTTTCACTCCCCTATTTGTTATCATGCTAGTGAGGCTTCCAGCATGTATGTACTAAATCATGTCATACTCTTAAAAAAAAACTAAATCATGTCATACTCAAAAGTTATGTCCGCAATACTAAACGTAAAACGCCAAGATTTGATGCAGGACAGCTCCTTAACCTAAGTTTAAGGCTGCCGGTAATGTATGTATATATGTGTCTATTTCCATGGATGTATGTTACATACTAAGGTCATATCTACTTTTTAAAAAAAAAAATTGAAAGAAACATGTGTACGTCAGTACTTTTGAGAATCTCTCTACTAGAAGACATGTAGCCTCACATGGTTTTCTAATTCAACTCCAATTATACTAGCACGAAACACAATGAACAGACTCATTTTTCTTCTACAAAGCTGTTTATCATTTCATTATTCTCAAGTTCAATTCCAGTTATATTCAGTTGCATGTTGTATTCTACAGCGAAGAAACATCTGAATCCGTATAAGTAAAGCACCACATCATCATGACTGATAGCCTAAACTGACCAAAATATTAATAACTTTTAGTATAGGACTAAGGTTCACAGTAAGGAATCTCCAGAAGAAACGTAGAAAACAAAGTAAACTGTGTAACTGGAATGAGTATTACCAAATACACAACAATAACAAAATGGCTACAATAATTACCTGCGCTCCCTCTCTGCAATTGTATGGTCTAGAATAACGCTGTAAGCCAGGTCAGTCGTCGCAGGAGTTGCCAGATAGTCCTGCCATTGATAAATTCAACATTGAATTCTCAATCAAATCGGTTTTAGGTCAATGAGCTACACCCATAGTTCTCAGCTTATCAATCCTGCTTCGAGCCAAGACAAATGATATAATTTTATTCTGTGAAAAGTCTAACGACTTCAGTTTAATCCCCCCAACCCATATAACCAATGTTTTCAATTGGAGAATATATGTTTGTGTTTTATAACCAGTCTGCGCCAAACTAAGCATTAAATTCAAATCTTCATGGTACTCAAGTGGCCATATTTGGCAACATTTTCGAGCTAATACAAATTATATAAATTTACGCTACGGAAAAATGTAATGAATTCAGATTAATCCCCAACCCTATAACCAATGCTTTCAATCAGTGATCATATCTTTGTTTTATAACCAGTCAGCCTCTAATTAATACAATTTTACAAAGCATTTAATTCAACTCTCCATGCTAGTCAAGCGCCACATATGGCAACATTTTCAATGAAGGCCAGCAAGATTCTAGCCTCAGTTTCCAAAAATAATGAAGAACAACAAAAATGCCATGTAAATTGATTAAAAAATTAACAAGAACTAACAAATGAAGAATCACAATTGCAGCAATAATATAAATTCCGCTTGTTAGCTAAATTCAGTAATAAATCTTTAATGCACGGTTCATTTTGAGCTGAGCTGTCACATTTTGAAAACAAATAAAAACAGCAAATAAGAAACCTAAACTTTTTTTTTTTTTGTCCTTTCATTTTCTCAGCAACCAAGCAGAGCACAAAATACAAATCTCGAACTCAAATCCACTAAAATTTATAAAAATCAAATTCCACACATCGAGAACTCGGATTGCAAGGCTGAAACGAAATCCAACACTAGAAATTCAGAGAAAGAAAATTGACGAACCTTGAGAGTTCTGGAAGCTTCGGAGACGACGACAGCCGAGGGACCCGCATGGTGTGAGGTGGCAGCAGAGGAAGAGAAAGGCGACGATGAAGACAAAGACAACAACGACGAAGACGAAGAAGAACAAGAAGAAGACAAGCAATCGGCGACAGCTCGGCGTAGCGGCTCAGGCGGCTTCTTAAGCGACGAGGATCTCAGCCGCGAGACCCCGCCGGCACCGCCTAGCTGTAGCCGCGAGCTACCAGGGCTCCGTGATGGGCTGAAGCTCGAAGACATGGATTTCGAGGTGCACGGAATCTCAGTGAATCTCACGGTGAGCTTATTAAAATCGCTCCCAAGATTTATATAAAAAAAAATAATAATAATAATAATAATAAAATAAAAAAAGCAAAGCTGGTTCTCTTCTCTCTGAGTGTTTTTGGTTTTGCTCTACATTTGAAACTAGAAATTGAATAAACTGTTCGTTGTGTGAAAGTGAAACTGAAAGAAAGTCTCAAAAGAGAGAAAGAAAAAGAGAAAGAGAGAGAGTTTTTATTTTGGTGGAGATTTAGAAATGAGGGTCGAGGGGGATTCTCTTAAATTTCGCGAGTGTATTAGCTGTACGTATAGGCGTAGTTTTATGAGGCTTATTAGCTGTCATGCGCTAGAATTTGTCACTTTTAAGAATGAGGATTAAGGGTCAATTTGGGAACAATTTTTATTTTTCCAACTAGGGCTGAGTAAGAGTGTGACTGATGTACGATTAAGTTACTTTGGGCTTTTCAATAAATCGGAATGACCAAATTGCCGTTTCAACATGTCAAATTGGGGGGGCCCGTTGATTGTGGCCTTTTGGGGGAACAAGGGGAGCCACCTTAGTGCTTCTTCTTCTTTCATTTCCTCTTTTAAGAATTTGGGTATTCAAATTTTAATATAACAATAAAATAACAACCAAATTTTAGTTTCACAAATTTAAGGATAATTATGGATTTTCAACGGATTCGAGTTGATTATATGTATTATTTTTATTTTATCCGAAGTTATATTCTATGTCATCTTTTTAATTTAAACGTATTCAGATTTTATATTAAAATATTTAAATCTAAAATGATAAAAAATTATTTATAGGTTTTCTTTCTTTGTACATGTATATAAGAACCTATTATAATTAAATCTTACTTTTGTTGCATTAAATTTTGAATGTATATGTTTATTTCATATGTGATGGTTTCTTGTTTTTTGATTTGCACATTAAAACCTATATTGTATTCAACCAATAATTAAATCTTATTTTTATTTACATTGAATAGTATATTTTAATTTTTGACAATTTTGCATTACTTTGGTAATTTTGAATGTCCCTAAATTATCAATTTAGTTTTTAAATTTGTTAAAATTATATTGTAACCTTAGTCTTACTTACCAACAAATTAATGTATTTGGAACCCATTATAATTAAATTTATTTCATATGATGATTGGAGATGGTTTCATATGATTGTTTCTTTTTTTGACTTTTGCACATTAAAGGTATCCTATATTGTCACTTTTCAACCAAGCTTTTGAAATGGCCATTTTTATAACTATATCTTAACTTATTTTTATTATGGAAAACATTGAATAGTATATTTTAATTGATTTAGACAATTTTAGACATCTATTTTAGACATTGGTATATTTCCCTAAAGTTTAATCTAGTCCCTAAATTATCAATTTAGTTTTTAAATTTGTTAAAATTATCCAATTGTAACCTTAGTCTTACTTACCAACAAAGTAAGTTAACTATTGAAATTGTAAAAATCGTATTTTATTTGTCTTCTTTAGTCACTAAAGTGTATGCCGACAAATTTTAACATTGAATCGTTTAAAATTCTAGAGAGAAATTTGATACAACCAATAATTTATTAATAAAATCGAACTTTGGCATGTAATTCATGAACATAGGTTTGTAAACTTGTAATACACCCAATCATTTTGTTCCTAAGATAAATATAATAAATTATTCAAAATCCAATGATTTTGAGATGTTATTCGTGCAACTTGTCAAATGTAAATAGTTGTGTATGCTCATATTTGAAAGAATTTAAACTTAACCTCAATGAAAATCCTAATTATATTTTTTCTGAGGTTTGAATTTGTTTTCATCATCAAGGTCGTTCAAGATAAGATATAACTATCTTTTTTTTTTTTTCAAAATGGAGGACATATCACATACCTCCTGGTCCTCCTCCATTAGCTTCACTTGTGGGGCAAGAAGAACTTTCATTATCTTTTACTTATATATATCCTAGTGTATTAAAAAAAAAAAATATATTTAGAATAAAACTTTCATTATCTTTTACTTATATATATATATATATAAACATTTAGCCTCTTTAATATTCTCATTTTTTTTCCTTGTTCTTATCCCCTTATTTAAGTTGTTGGAAAAAAAGTTGTTGTGTTTTGTTCCCACTAGTTAGTTTAAAATTGCGACTCTTTGATCTTCTTTTTCCATCTCTTTATGATAGTCATGACCAATCACTTTGACTCAGTACTGAAAAAAGAATCCAAGATCATAAATTTTCATTAAGCAAACGGAATCAGACGCAATATTGGAAAATAGAAGAAAGTAATTGCGTTTTCCACAATCTTGTTGAAAAGAAAATACACACATACTTATAGATTTGGTCAAAATATAAAAGTCCAAAGTCATTGATTTTAATCTTAATTGAACAGAATACTTGTTTACTAAATCGCGAATTTATTACAGAGCTTTTCGATACGTCATTATCAAAGACTTTTTCAGTACATGTCGTCAATTATTCAAGCAACACAGAACGACAAAACAGTTACAGCCGTTTATAATAAATAATACATCGCGATTTTACAAAACGTCAAAACGACACAAGTTTTGGCTACATCCGCGATCGACCAGGCACAGTGATCTCATCAAAGAACCTAGCGAACAAGCGCATGCGATTCTGAGCGTACACGTGTCCATTCCATTCCCTTCTCACCAACTCTTTCCCCAATGTCAAAGCAGCCTCAAACGTTTCCTCGGCGCTATCGTGCGCCGAGTCGATGAAGCCCATTTCCACGGCTTGCTTAGCCGTAACCTTAGCCGCTTTTAAAACAACGTTGCGCCGATGGATCGGGGAGCCGATCTTGCAGTCGATGAGAGCGAAGAACCATGGTGGGATTACGAGGTGAATATCGAGCTCGCTCATGTAGAGGAAGCCTCTGTCGTTTCGCATGAGGATGTAGTCGTGGCTGAGAGCGAGGATGAAGCCGGCGGCTGAGGCGTGGCCTGAGACGGCTGCGATTGTGGGCATTGGGAAGGAGATGAGGTCGGCTACGAGGGATTGGAATTTGGAGACCATGAGTTCGCCGCGAGAATTGGAGGAGTCAGCGTTAGCCCAGGCGAGATCGTAGCCGTTGGAGAAGAACTTGCCTTGGGCGGTGGTGATTAGAGCTGAAGAAGAAGTGGACTCGGCTCGGACTTTGTGTAAAGCTGATTGGATTTCATCGATAAGTGTGGGGTTTAGTCTGTGTTCATCTAAGCCTGTTATCGTTAGGATAAAAATCCTGCCTCTTTTTTCTAACGTACACATCTCTCTCTCTCTCTCACAAACTCTGAGTCTCTGCGTTTGTGTGTGTTCTTGTAAGAAGTGATGCAATGCGATTATTGGTCGGAGCTTGTTACAGACGTGAAGTTACTTGTGGCTGCTCATGATTAGTCAAACAAACACCTACCTAATACCTTTTTTTATTTTTGGTCAGAACCTTAGTCTGACTTTGGTTAGCCATGGACTCACTGAGAACTTTGGGCTCCGGGTCAACAGTCCAACACAGATCTTAAAGGGGTTCTTGAGTCAAGTTCTGGAAGATGATATGATTGGGTTCTTGTAGGCCCAGTTCAGTTGCTTCTTAACCACCAAAAGAGTCACCCAAGGATGAGAAGTCCCAAAACTACAACAGCTGAACAGGTATATATACAAAAATGGGGATCACCTCTTACATGATTTAATTTCATAACAAGAAATTGCTACAGCAACTAGAAAAGAACGCTTTGGGAGACAAATAAATTCAAATTCAAAAGTGAGATGACTACTATTGCTCTCATTTATAATCAGTCAATATATAATCACAATGTATCATAAAAATAAATCCTACCAACGAGGTGGTCAGTACCTACGTAGGCCACGATCAAACATTTGGCCAGAAGGACACTCATAGACCACAATTGGTGCAGATGGCAATAGAAACACAGTCACGGCTAATATGGCCAGGCAGCCCACAACTGCGGCAAACAATATCACGGAAAGGATCTCCCACCTCGGATGCTAGCCTTGACTTGGGGCACTGACGGGCCACGTGACCTGATATGTTGCAGATGTTGCAAACAGGTTCATTGGGGCATTCACGAGCAAGGTGACCAGTTTTACGGCAATTGTTACAGGCCTTCTCATTAGAGCAATCAGCAGCAATGTGTCCTGCCTTGTAGCAGTTGTTGCATAGCCTTGCATCATGAGCTGGAAGACCAGGGTTCATGCAATCGCGAGCCAAGTGACCCGCCTTACCACACATATGGCAAATTGGATCGTTGGGGCATTGGCTCACAAGATGTCCGGGCTCTTTACAATTCCAACACATAGTTGTCGAGTTGCATTCAGCAGCAATGTGGCTAAAATAAAGTATCATGTAACAGTAGTAAAACAATCAGCACCTTTCTGCTAAAAGCAGATTAATCAGTAAAACAATTCAGTCATGTAAGGATCTGATAAAAAAAATAAAAGGATCCACAAAAATTAAATAAGGACATTCTCACCCAGGAAGTCCACAGTTGTTGCATACGGTCACATTTGGACAATCTCTAGCAAAATGCCCAGGTCGTTTACATTTATTGCCCAGATAATCTTGTCTGGACAGTAACAGCATAATCAGCTATGATATAGACCAAAAATTGCTAGTGGCAAACAAAAAGATCATAGTTTTAACACAGAGATGGAGTCCAACATGAAGAAATCAACTTTTGGCAGTTTCACAATGTGAAAGCTCATCGATAAGTGTTTTACACTGAAAATATTAACTTCAATACGCATTTATTTTTCATTAATAAGGAAAAAGAAGGGGGCAAAAACCAATTGTGAACCTCATCCTTGCACCAATGAATAACTGAAGTAAAATTATCATGAGCAAGTCACATCAATAATGCTTCAGGTTTTCAATGTACATACTAGATATTGAGAGCCCCCAAACTTGATATCCATATTGAGTTAGGAAATGAGAAGCCAATTTCATTTTTATTCATTTTTAAGTGTCTATGTCTTGTTTTGGAGTTTGATTATGTTATGAAAGCGGTATTTCTATCATTTTCTGTCAATTTGGGTGAAAAATATAACGTTGCAATTTAGTCCAAGGTACAAGAGGGTTTAGTACAACATTCTAAAAGTCAGGACGGTAAAGTGATATTCACAATTAGAGGGGCAATATTCTGAATTTCACCCTAGAAATTTTTTTTTTTTTTAACTTAATTAGCTTACAAGTTACAATCACAATGAAACAGTATGATTAGTGAAAAATAAATTTTGATGGCTATAGCATCAGAAATAACATAGTATGAACAAAAATAATAATAATAATTGTAAATACGAGATTATTTGACAAAAGCAAAAGATATTACCCTAGTACATGGGTAGTATATGAGAGAAATTTCTAAAAGAATAAGATATGAAAAAGAACCAAAATGTACATACAAGTCTAGTATATCTATTTAACCACAGTGAAAGCCTACCGGTAAGTACGGCGGTCCCTTGGATAAGGTGCATCACGGTAAGATGGACGCTCATTGCTTCGAAACCTCTTTGCTCGAGGTGGGCTTCGGCTCCTATCCACACTTATCTTAAAAACCTAGGCTCCGTTTGTTTCACCGTAAAACGTCATTTGGAAAACAATTCATTTTCCAAATAAGATTTTCTGGAAAACTAACTCATTTTCCTGTGTTTGGTAACGACCTTGGAAAACGTTTTCATGTGTTTGGTACGCACAAAAAAATCATTTTCCAAAACACATTTTCTAGAAAACGTTTTATGGTGTTTGGTATATACGTTATTTTCATAATCCACAAACATTATAATTTCATGGTTCCATAATTCAAAAAATCAATCAAACTTCTCATAATTCAAATGTCATAATCCACAAACATAATCATCCCACATGGCACGACAAATGTCATCTCGTATTTTGACCCATTCTCTATTTTCTCCTTGGATTTCTCTTTGTGATTGTTGGACTCTTCTACTTGTACTTCCATTTTCAAATTGTGTATCAAGAGCCACATCGTTCACAATCGAGTCTAAAGGGTCAACCCCAATTATGTGGTTGTGAATGATACAACATGCTAAGACTACATCCACTTGTGTTGGGAATGACCAAAAAGGTTCTGCATCTAAGACACGAAAACGTTTCTTCAAAATTCCAAAACAACGCTCAATGGTAGTGCGTAAAGAAGAGTGGCGAAGATTGAATAATTCTTTGCCATTTCTTGGAGGATTATCGCTAAACTCATTCAAATGGTAACGAACAGAACGATAAGGAGAGATAACTCCTTTCCTGACTCCATAACCAGCATCACCAAGATAATATCTACCTACAATGAAGAAGGGAAAAATAAAAAATAAAAAATCACTTCGAACATTACTATCCATAATAAAAAGAAAATCACTTTCTAGTCCTAGAATACCTTCTGGAATTTGTAATCCCCTTGGCCTATTGAGTGCGTCATTCAAGATACGTGAATCATGTGCACTTCCTTCCCAACCAGCTAATACATATGAGAATTTTACGTCAAAGGTAATGGCAGCAAGAACATTTTGTACCATTCCACCCTTTCGACCACGAAACCTTCCTTGCATTTCCGTTGGAACTGATGCACGAACAAGAGTTCCATCAATTGCTCCCACACAATCCTAATGATGACCACTATAAGTTATACTCTTTTTATTTTTATTTTTTGATCTTTATAAGTATAAAAAGGGAAAAATGAAAACCTTTAAACTCACCTTAAAATAGGGGTAAAACTTGCCGTTTTTCCTAATCTCCAAGGGGGTATCACTATCAGGTAGTTTGATCACGTGTTTGTGTAATTTCAAAACTGCTCCAAGGACATGCTTAAAGTATCGGTGCACCGTCTCAATCGATCTATAAAACCTCCCACCAACAACTCGAAACCTCACATTATGCCCAATAGTGTGTGTAAAAATCAATACTTGTTCCCTAATGGACATGTGAATGGTCTCTTGAAGTAAATTATTATGAGCTAGAATTTTACATAGCTCATAAAAAGCAATGGGTCTCATCCTTATTTGAGAGACACAATGCTGATCACCTCTATAAAGGATACTATTCATATATGCCTCTCTTTCATACTCTCGATTGACATGAGGTTCTCTGGGTATGACACTCCTAGATCTTAATTCTTTCAAAAGTACAATACCAACAGCAAAAACAGATGCAGCTGCCCCCATAATGGCAAGACGAAGTGATGGGTCATCCATCTACATTACAAAACAGATATGTTGATTTTCGTAAAAATAAAATTAGCCCTTTTTTTATTCAGATGATTGAAAAGGTTATTTACCCAATTGAGAGGGAATAATAAAGATCAAAGCAAACTTCCATAGGCAAATATATATACATATACAAATACCACCACCAACAACAAATGTCAAAAGACCACAAACAGCACACCCTTTCTAACTCCATATTCAGCAAGATTAGATTTATCCAGTCCAATTTGAAGAAGCACCCCAATTTGAAGCATTCTTTGCATACGGCTTTAATTCATTAAGACCATAAAAGATGCATAGCCTCCAAAACAGAACATTAATTTGACTCCCACAAGACTTGAACTCTAACAACAATTTCCACAATTTCCATGACCGAAATTGGCTCACAAGCATTTCCAAGTTTTGAAGTTGCATGAGAATGGATAACAAGATTTTGCATAGAGAATACTGATATGATAAAATACAAAAAGAGAAAAAAGTAAAAAGTAAACATAAATGTAATAATGATAGTCATAGACCACTCCTAAGGTTTATGCTTGGAAAAGTTTCCACCTTGGACCTAAAAGATTAAATAATATCGATTATAATTAGAATATGTGGAAGATGTTCAAATTCCCAAATTCACAAGGTACATTACATTATTCCCCTAAAAAAAAACAAAAAAGGCCAAGGTAGGATTCATGTCATATTGAAGCGGCTCCACTGATATTCCCTAATGTGAAATTAGTAATAGAAGATTCACATTTCTGCTATTATAGGCAATATCGAATAGTTTCCAATGGAAACACAAATTAAAAAATAATGAGGCAAAATAGCAAATAAAAGAGGGATATGATTGAATCAATAAAACCATGTCTGATCAGTCTATGGAAAATTTGAGAAGCACATACATCATCGTCATCTTAAGAGCATCAAACAGCACATGTGTAAGACCCAATAAAAGGATTTTATGTCCTATGTGTATCTACTGCAGAACCAATAAAAACAAAAGGGATTCCCACAGCCTCAGAAAGAATTGACCAAAGCTCTACTACAGTAAGAAAGCTTGTTAAATCTAACAAATATAATGGACAGTACATACACACATTGAATCTACTGCAGAACCAATAAAAAAAAAGGGGATTCCCACAGCCTCAGAAAGAATTGACCAAAGCTCTACCACTGTACCACAGTAAGAGTGCTTGTTAAAGCATCAAGGGAGACATACTTGAGCACTGCATAGTTAAAGAGACCCAACAGATATCCACAATGCAAGAATTCCAACAATGAGATTATGGTGCCTGATGTGCAAATCAACAACATAAAATTTCACTTGAACATTACAACATTAACCAAAATATTGGCCTCCACAAACTGGAAATCTGCAGGTCCAGAAACTGTTTCCACACATTGACCCATATATATAAACCCCACATTTGACAACAAACAGAAGGAAAAACTACAAACTTTCACAGATGAATATCCAAAGAGCATCGATTGCAACATATCAGTCCAATGGTGTCAGGGATTCGTTGAGTCCCCTACTTTCACTAAAACACAAATCAACTCTAAAATACCCATTTCACAAATCAAAAGCATCAATAACAGTAACCATGGATTTTGAACAAATATTGCTACCAACCAAAAAAAAAAACAGAGAAACAATCAAAGCAAAATACACACACCCATAACCATGAATTTTGAATTTTACCTGAAAACCTCACGGATAATCTGAAAAACCCTGCAAAATACAAAGAACCAGACACAAAATCAGATCATTGAGAAAGAAGTGGGGCTCGAGATGAATAAATTTGGGCAAAGAGAGATAGAGCTTGAGAAACCAAGGTTAGGGTTTGGTTTCTCAGCTCTCTCGCGATTGAGCAACAGAAGAGAGATAGAGCTTAGAGCTTGAGAGAGAGAGCTAAGAGAGAGAGAGGAGAGAGAGAGAGAGAGAGCTATGCAGAGAGAGAGAGATAGCATGAGAGAAGAGAGAAGAGAGAGCTTACCGAAGAGAGAGCTTCCTGTTGAGAGTGAGAGGCGCGCGCGAATGAGAGTGACGATGGTCTGTTTAGATTGTTTTACGGAAAACTTGGGCGTAAAACAAGTAGATGTAAAACAGTGTATTTTTTTATCAGTTTTCCATTGACCAAAAGATAGTTTTCTGTTGAGCATATTTTTTGGTGTAACCAAACACTGGAAAACATGTAAAACGTTTTACAATAAATGTTTTACGGTGAAACAAACGGAGCCCTGGTAGTAATTCTCTTTGAGATATGCAAAATGGAAAAGATCCAAAACCACTACCAGCTCTGGAGATAATGAATCCCAAACCAGCAAATAAGTATCCAACCTGGCAACTCAACATAAAACTAAAATACCATAATGTAACAATGACTATTTCCAGTCTCTCCAATATATAAAAAAGAAACAAGTTTTTTTTTTATATATATATTTTTTTTATTTATAATATAGGAGAACTTCATTCAGATTGTACATCACAAGCCATACTGTTAGGAATTTTAGGGGAATGCAAAAAGAATTAAGGCTTTGAGGCACGAATGAATCGCTGTCTTTAAGACTAGATTTGCCCCCTCTCCTCAGAGATTGCTAAGGGTTCAAGCAAATTAGTCTCCAGGATACAACAAAGCCAAGAATTAATGATAGCAATTCAATTAATTCTTTAGAACTTCTTAGAACATATAGTTTTCTTGCATATATTGACTGAACACGAAATTTATTTTAATTGCAAGTGTATATCAGTCAAGAGTCACCATTAAAAGGCACCATTTCCGCCTTTAACGGTCATTAACTGCCTCTAATTGCCGTGATCCAGTCGCATGAATTAGTGGTCCAGGCAACTGAGTCAGGCAGAAACTCCCAGGCACGACATCCAGTCGACTGGACCACTAATCCAGGCGACTAGATCAACCAAATGCATGTCATCCAGTCTATTGAATTGGTGGTCCAGTAAACTGGATTGGGCAGAAACTCCAGACTTCCCAAATCTTCAAATCCAGTCTACTGGATACTATTCCAGGCGACTGGTTTTTTGCAATTCTCTTATATATTACAACCTACTTAAATATTAAATATTTAACACATACTATACAACAATCTTCACTATTATCAAACTCTTACGGGCAACTGACCCTACCCACTAGAACCAATTGCTGGATAATCCAATAGCATTTACTCATGACTGGCTAAGCAGTTTATCCTCATACTTAGGGGGCAAGAAACAAGAATTATGAACCAACACATTCTTATTTCAACCTAAGTAAACAATCAAACATCAGTAGAAAATAGTGGAGTGAGAATACAAAGAGGGACAAAAACAGATAGAGTAGAGGGATAGAAGTACAGGAAGCAAACAAACCCCAATACATCAACATTAGCTGCTTCAAAATTAGACTGAGAAAACCACTGTAAGTTTTTGGGAGCTAATGGGAGTGAGAAATGAACAAAAAAAAAACTTGGAACTTTTCTTCACCCAGTCATGAAAACAACAATCCGTCCTCTCAACTCCTAAAACACTAGTAGGCTCATTTCAAAAACAACTATGAGGGAAACCAATACTACTGAAACAGAAGTCAGAATTTAGAATTTCAATTTCATAATTTCATTTAATTCTAATTCCTAAGTTATCCACAACAACCAATAAGCATAAGTGCATATCTACCCAAACAGAGACCCCAAAAAAAACAAAAACAATGTACCATTATTCCTAACAGATCTGTGAACCTCAATTCAACCTTGATTCACAATGTATCTTCCAAATCAAACATTTGAAAAAACCTGCACCTTTAAAATTTACCCAAGAAAACCTTAAACCCATTAATGGGGAAATAAAAAATTGCTTAGCCCGTCAGCGATAAATGCCCTCGATGGGTCAGTTACTCATAGGTTTTACTGCAACGAGTCCAAAAGATTTTTTTTTAAGAAAGATTCCTTATTTTATAAAAAATATATTTATATTAAAAAATAAAATAAAACTAAGGGAAATGAACAAAGCCAAATTTTTTTTTAAACTTAGCTTAACTCTTTCTTTTCTTGAAAACCAAATTGATTCAGCAAGCAAACGGAACGTAAAGGAAAGAAAGAAAAAAAAAAAAAAAAAAATTTCAGATAAATTTATTTGATCACCAAAAAGCCGCAAAACGTAAGAATTTACCGCCAAATATATTTCATTACGAAACAATCACAAATAATTAATATGAATAGAGTGGTATATTTGAAATGTGAAGGAGGAAAATATACCTTTAGATTATACGTTAGAACATGGACATGACATGGCAATGAATGAAACAGAAGCTCAGGAGCAAGGGAGGAGCAAAACCCTATTGGGTTTTAAGGAATTGGGAATTCCCCAAACTTCCAAAGCACAGAGGTTTTCAATTTCAAACCAGGTTCTTAAATTTGACGAAATCAGATGAGCATATACTTTAACAAACGACACCGTAATGAAGGTTGGTTGCCTTGGCCGTTGGACCGTATCCTTGGGCGTTTGCTACCTTTCTCAAGATACGTCTTATTCAAATTTTGCAAACGGATTTCTAATTTTCTCCCACGTCATTATTCTACAAATAGATTCCTATTATCTTATAAATAATCCAATCTAACATTTTATTTTTTTTTTTAAATTTTCGGAATCACGAAAATGAAAGTCATTTGCTAAATACGGATGAATTAAAACTCAATTGGTCTTATTTAATGGATCAAGAGATGAATTTTGTCTAACATTGTATGTCATTTCTTACAATTAAATATCCTTTTAACACCAATAGTTGTGAAACTATTTTATATTTGATTAGTAGACAATTGTCATTTGCCAAGCCTCTAATTTCTCATTCATCATTAACATCAAAGATACATGCCTCATCACCAACACTAACCAATGTAAAGTTACATTTTTCTTTTCTTTTTTTTTTTATTAAGAACGAGGGTGTTCAGAATTCTTTGAATCCATGTTTATTTTCTCAAGTGCATGTAGTTCCCTCATCCCACATACACTGGATATTACAGAGAGAAATCCATTGAGGGTGACCCCAAGATACTGGCTAAAAGTTTCAAACCCAAAACCTCTGGATTGCATATGATTAGAGATTATTAACAAGTAAAGAGACAAAAAAAATTCCTAATCTTTTTTTATCACTGTTGAGATGAAATGTTGAAGTAGTGTTAGTAGTGAACCATGTGAAAGTGATATTACTCCAATCACAACTTGTCACGTTACACGAAAAAAAAAAAATGATGATAATATATGTACCCCTAACATTACTCATCTTTGATTATGGAAAATCAATCATGTGTCACAATGGAGTGTGAATGGGTTAACTATGAGCGTTAGGTGTGCAAATACACACATATTAACTAAAGAAATTAAAATCATATTACACCTAAATCCTAATGTCTTTGTTTTAGTAAGTCATGAAACTATGAAAACATATACACATATTAACAATTAGTAATTAGAAAAAGAGGGGGGTGGGTGGAAATTTGATTTGCCCAGGGTGAATTTGGATTGCCAAACTGTTTATAGAACCGCAAATGATTGGCTAGTATTTCTTGAACGGTTGCCAAACTTGTTTACAAGATACCAGGATTTTATTTTTTATTTTTTTGATAAGTAGATACCAGGAATTTTGATGATATGCATGAAATCCATTTACCAGTAGATGAAGAATCACATAGATACATAGGTTACAACATAATTAAGCTAGAAAAACTAAAAGGTCAGATGTTTTACAATGGTGAGCCTTGCTACCAACATTTATGGATCTGCTACCTCAAAAAAGCATCAAACTGCACAACTGAGAACTCATCGGTCACACATCAGCAAACAATGATGCACTTGTAGTTGTAGGGCAGAGATGTTAGGGGTTGAGAAAATGGAGTAGTGCATACTAGTCTGCTGGCAAAACATCATTCCTCACAAAAAAAGGTAGCAAATGAGGCAGCTCACCAGCCCATTAATGTTCTTCTAACTCTGTCCACAATCTGACTTCTAGCTCGACTGCTTGCCAACGGGAATTCACGTGCTTCATCCAAGAGAAATTTGTAAACTTCCCACTGCCGGTCTGATATTGAATGCCGCACAATTTCAGCCTAAACCAACAATGAAGAGATTTATTCCAGAGAGAGAGTTTCCCATGTAAAGGAACAACATATGGGAAATTTCACCCAAAAAAATTTACACATCAAATTCTTACCGAGAAAATGTATATTCCTAACGTTTTTAGAGCGAATGTAACATCATAGAATACACGTGGCCTTCCCTTTCCAGATAACTCAACTGGATTAGCAACCAACAGTTCGGTATCAGGACCCCGGTTGGCAATAATCACCCGCAACGGGTGAAGCATTTCCTCTTTTAAGCGAGAACACAATGCAGTCTGACTCTCAGGATCCATGATCTTCTTCCCATCTGTTTGCTGAACAAACAAGTCCATGTTTCGGTAGCCTTTCACACTTGAACAAAATCTACCATAGACGATCTGAATAAGAAACAACAAGACAACCTTACATTGGTAAACTCCTTATTGCAAGCATAAATCAATAATACCCAACAATACAGCGTTGAAAAAGCACATTGGCCTAATAAGAAACGTGGAAGTGTTGCAACTTTAAGGACAAGCTATAATTCATTGATTGAACAAGCTGACCACAACCATCCAAGAAACCTCTTATCTCTATAACCATCAACACAGATGACAGCAAACTGACCAGACAGAAGGGGACATCTACAACAAGGGAAAAATTAATTTAGGTTCCTATGCATGCCAGCACCTCACAAGTAAAAGATTTGGCACTTTGTATAGTAATCTCTACATCAAGATGGCTAGAATCAGGCCTCATTATATTGAGGCAAACAGTCATAAGACTAATAACCAACCAGGGTCAAACAGCAAGCAAGGAACTCATGACTAAGTACCTGAATATCACAGTCCTTCAAAGTCCTCATAACATCATAAATCAGACCCTTTTGATCAAGACATTGAATCTGAAGCAAAGTATGCACTGGGCTCAGTAAATTATCAACAGTAATAGTTGCCTTATTTACTGTTTTCATACTTGGGCTGCGAGCTTGCAACACAGAGGTGTCCTTGTCTGATGGTTCACAACTAAATAATTCTTCAGCAACTGCCGGTGGAAGATTGGAAACCCCCCGCAAACGCTCATATTCAGGCCCTGCCAACTGAATTTCACAGGTGATAGAATTCTTTCCTAGAACAGCCATCAGATGTTCACACACATCATCTCGCCTCTGTTTTGTGTCCAAAAGCTCCCTGAAATGATACAGTATAAAATTATCATGGTTCATAACTGCCTATCTATAAAAACCCACTGTTAGTAATTACTGTCCCAAACACATCACAATTTGTACTTTCTGAAACCATTGTTTAATGTTGGGAATAAGTTCCATCCCACGACCTCACCCTCTGTCCCATTATTATGGGAGAAGGGAGTGTCAATTGAGCTATACCTCATTTCCCATCTACAGAAGTTTTGTCATGAAGAAAGATCCAATTAATGAATTGAAGCATAACAACCAAGACAAACAGAGCAGTCAATAAAAAAAGTTTCTTATATAGGAACCTCACAATATCAAGTCAAAGAAGGCTTTTTGGGCACGTCACGGTGGAAGATATATTTATAGTAATTTTTTTATAAGTCGGTCAAAAGTTTAAGAAATTTCATTTGCTAATGGCGGCCAATCCAGAAATGAGAATTTTAGGAAATCTCAAAGCAGAAATTATCACAGAAAATAGTAATAACAGGGAAACAAGCTTCAAATGAATTGCCAAAACATTGAGTACAATGTAACCCACCAGTCCAATAGAAATAGGTGGTTAGCCTTGTTAGAACAAAATTAACTCAATATAGAATCGTATTTTATCAATTCAAGTCTCAACATTTTTAAGAAGTGGAACATAAATCAATACAATGCCCCCCTAAAGATAACCCACCAGTCCAATAGAAACAGGTGGTCACTGGTCAGCCTTGTTAGGACTAGATTAACTCAATATAGAATCCCATGCATCAATTCAAATCTGGAATTTAAATCAAAACAATGCCCCAAAGATCCAACTTAAATCATAGACTTCATTTTGTACCACAAAACCAACTAAATGCTGCATATTTGGCAATGTAAAATTCTTATGAACCATAATATAATAACTCACATGCCGTCTGTGATGAAGAACAGGTCCAAAACTCTGCCATCTGGGGTTGGCATCACTTTTACTCTTTGAAATGAAAGTTCAAGCTCACAGAGCACCTTAGTAATATCTACATATATGCAAAACAATACATCAACTTATATAACAAAATAAAGTACATTATACAGAACAAGAACTAACGATCTTTTAGTACGTACCATGTAATGACCCTTTTTGGTCAAGGCACCAAAACTTTAAAAGGTATAATGGAGATGGCCAGCGACCATTTGACTGCTGATTGAAGCAATACGAAAACAAACAAGACGGGCATGCCGATAGAAGCCGGCTTTTCAAGCTTTCCCAATCAACTTTAACTGAGCTATGATGTGGAACAACCCACAATACTAGGTAACACCATCTCCCATCCTTTGAAGAATCTGCACAATAAATATATTTAAAAAAATTCAAATCATAGCAGAAAACAAAAACAAAAACAAAAAAAAAAAACGACACAGCCGTAGGTTTTGCATTTTGTAACTAATTATTAAACTTATTGTAATTGCACAGTAGATTTAGCTTTATTATGATTTGGCACTTGTTCATAACGATGTAAAAGTTAGAATTAATGTTTCTCAACAGAAATAATTCTTTCAACAGGAACACTGAATTTGATAGAACCAAGACATTCCTAATTTTCCAAGTGTGAAAATGATACATCATATCAACTTGAACCCGCATCGCTAAATATTTCTACAAACAAACACATATTTCAACAACAAAAAATTCAATAAAATCTAGCTTATGATATGTATCATTCATTTTTGATAATTAAAATAAATAAATAAAAATAAAAATAAAAACCTCCTCTGGTAATGGAAAGGCCGAACTCGTAGATAATTCTACAAAGATCGCAGCCGAGGCCAGCTTTGTCCGGACAATTCACCGTAATAATAGAGGGCTCGCCGGGCTTCTTGCCACGCTGGATCAATACGACGTCGTCGCTTGGAATGCCCATAGCTGAGGCCTAGGAAATGACGATGGTGCCCTTAGGCATATCCTCCTACTCCGGAGCTCGTTTTGTGCTGCGGCGAGTAGGTGAAATAGGAGGTTTGGCTTTGGTTTTTGGCTGGAAATGCTCTGTCTTGATTTGTGAAACAGCGGTGAGGCCATACATTTTTTTTTTTTTTTTTAGCTTTTTTTGAGATTGAAAGAGAGAGGGTGTTTGCTGTCGGCGGCTTGGGTGGGCCCCAATTTGATAGCAACGTCCACGTCGGAAAAGCACGGCAAACTATTAGCCACGTTTTCCAAGGGTGTTATGGTAATTGTGATTCCTGAGCACTAATCTGCTTTTTTGTTCATATTTGGAAAAGTATCTTCCTATTTCAGGATTATAATAAGTAAAATTTTAAGAGTCAAATATGGATGGGAGAATACTCTATTACCACTTCCAAATTATGGATAGGATCATGGGAAGTATGGTCTTATAAAATCATAATTTTACTTCTTACCTACTTTTTTTTTTTTTTTTTAGTATTAATGTGTAAATATGTGTTTATTCTTTTTCTTTTTCTTTTTAATGTTAAATAATGCCACATAAAGAATGACATGCCATTACATTAGAAGATCATTAATACTTAATATGTTTTGTTTATTCTTATATATGAAGTTCGCTCACATGAATAATAGAAGTTTATAAAATTATTCACAATACTAAAGAGATGATAATTTTATAAAGTTTTAAAAACAATAAAAGTTGAAGTGAAGATCTGTCAAAAGAGCCACATCAACATCTACTTAGATGATCTAATACGTCACCAAAACTCGAATTGCGTAGGAAATATTGGACGAAGCAACCATTAGTTGGCTACAAGCTTGCCTCTAGAGCTCGGACCTTAGATCCAAAGCTCGTAGGACAAGCACAACTAGAAAGACGACTACTCAGAGAGAGGATCAAGTGTAGAAGGGATTAATTTCCCAAACAATTGGATAGAGAATGATGATGTGTAAAATCAGCACGGTCGTTCGACGGATGCTCTCTTTGATAGAAGACCTGAAACAGTAAGAAATGATGACGACAATAGGAGAACACCGGTGGGGTGCCGGCCAAAGTTCCTCCGATGCCTTTGTCAGAGATTTGTGGAGAATGATTAACGGGTAAGTAAAAGTGTTTAGGCTAATAGTGTGCGTACCTTGTGTCTTTCTGTCTGGAGATTTATATAGATGCTCCAGAAAGTAGCCATTGAGCCTTCCTTAATTCCCCTCTTTATTGGATTTGAATGAGAGTTTTTATGAAGGCGGTTACAATATCTTGGGGATATTGTCATTAATGGGTCATAATGTCATTTAATTCCGTTTGTAACGGTGGTCCTTAATGAGCCGTTAGGGACTGTGTGGGAGTTCGTGCAGATGAAGTGAGGACGATGCTTAATGTCGTCCTTGCTTGTGTTCGTCTTGACGGACAACAGGGCCTGATGGTCGTTCGTCTACGTAGTCTGTTTCTTAGTTAGAAGGCTTTATCTGATGCCTTCCGTTCTAATGATACCTTGTTTGGTTGGTATAACGAGGTCAGCTCTGTCTATCGTCGTCATGGTGGTTGCTCGTGATAATGTTCGTCCGTCTATTGGGTAGCGAACCCATCAGAGAATATATAAACGTTCGTCCAACTCAAAGATGTAGAAGTCCCAACAACCTTTGAGGTACCAAACATGGAAGAGATGACGAAGAAGATTCAACCATCTCTAACTGGCGATCACCTCATAGACTCGACCAACTTCTCCAGTGTCGTTCACCCAACTCTACTTCATGATTATCCAACAATTGTTTATATGATCATCAAACCATTTTGGGGTTTATCTAACCGTTACTTATATGCTCGTCCAACCGTTCCGAGGTCAATCAACCTTCCAGACAGTGAAGACTGATGACTCACCAACCTCCTCCTCACGTGCACAGTACAATTTCGTGACTAATCCATTTGGATTCTTATCTTGACAGCTGCCAAAAACCTCACCAGTAATGAAAACGACCCTATCAATCACACCCACAACCAAAGCAATCCCACTAACCACGTCCATGATAGCAATATCAATGCCCATTAGTCCATTACGGTCATGACAATGCCTACAAATCCATAACTCCTTAACCACAGGCAAATATAAAGAAAGATGAGTTTATAATATTTCCTAAAGATTGATTTTCTATGGAATCATCAATAGCTTAAGCATTTAAGTGCTTACGGCAGTGCCATACCAGTCAGTGACACCCCAGTAAGGCACCCACCTGCTCATTATCAAAGTAAACGTACAATCATTTTAACCCCATCATTCCTCAATTTAATTAACAAAAAATAAAGAAACAAGATGAGACCCGTCAACCACCGAATCAACAGCAGATTGTCCTTCAACCACGACAATCAGCATTTTTCAAACAATAACACATAATTACATATTCAACGAAACTAAATTCATGCCAAGAAAAAACTTCGTGTGGTCACGATTTCAATTGAAGTTGACGCAGGGATAGATCACTTTGCATTTGGCGTTGGGTAAAAAACACTGTCAGGAACAAGTTGGCCCAGCATGACAATAACAACACGGGTTGAGAATAGACAGCCAGCCATTGTCATGTTTCCTTTTCCAATTACTTGAGTAATTAACACATTTCTATTATAGTATTGTCTAGATTAATGTTAAAATATCACTAAATGAGAGCAACTTGCAAGAAAATTAAATGATTAAAGTGCAACTTGAAAGTTTGATGATTGTGAAATTAAATTCATTCAATTGTTTGATGATAATCATGCAAATTATCTGTACCACAAAAATTAATTATCATCACTATTTTTATAACCAAAAAAAATTCGTCACATCAAATCAACGCTTGTGAATGAACCACACATCATGTCAACTGATAGAGCAATTCAAATTTCTTTCAAATTAAGCTCAAGCAACTGGGATCCCCGTCACCTACTTTCTTCAACGCTCAAAGATTCACAAACAAAACAGGCCTACACAGGTTGTTTTCAACCTTTGATTTTAAATATATGACTGTTGTCCATTTCGCAACGGACAACACAGTCAAATATTGCGTACTCTTCAGCTTAAAAAACAAAAAGTAAAATAAATAAAAACTCAATTTGTTAAATACTTTCACTTAATTAAATAAATACAAACACATAACAACATTAATCAATATAAAATTGTATCTAAATTTCATTGAACAGAGACAAAACGAAACCGCAAAACATGAAAAGAAATCCAATGCTTCCATTTCAGATCTCATTACACAAAAGTGCTTTACTTACGGACAGAGAAATATTTGGAAATGAAAAAAAAAAAAATCCATTTTTTTCCATTTCAAACTGAAATTCTCGTTAACAAGAAAAACCCAAGAAACCAGGTGAAAATACAATTTCAAGTTTTTAACCCCCAAAACCATACAAGGTCCTTCCTTGCCTCTTGAGGGCATAGACCACATCCATGGCGGTCACGGTCTTCCTCCTTGCGTGCTCAGTGTATGTCACCGCGTCACGAATCACATTTTCCAAGAAGATCTTAAGGACTCCTCGGGTCTCCTCGTAGATTAGACCGCTAATCCTCTTGACTCCTCCTCTTCTAGCCAATCTACGAATGGCTGGCTTTGTTATTCCCTGGATATTGTCACGGAGAACCTTCCTGTGCCTCTTGGCTCCTCCCTTGCCCAAACCCTTGCCTCCCTTTCCACGACCTGACATTTTCTTTTGGTTTTGAAGGTCTTTGAGATTTGGATAGTTGTACTGAGAATTGGGGATTTAGGGTTTTTGGTGAGGGAGATGAAAGGTGGAGGAGTGTTTTTATAGGAGAGGCTTTTGTGGGAAATGGGATTGAGCGGGACTGGTAGGTTTTTGAATTTGGTTGGGATGATGGGCGTCGTTGGATTTTGAGGTAATCGATGGATGAGAACAGCGATCCGTGTGTTTGGATTTGGGTGATTTTGGGGCGTTGATAAGATGAGGATCGACGGTTGAGGCTTTAAGAAGGATGTGTGACGCGGATCGTGGTTTTTTCTTTTTGGTTTTCTGTGCCTGTGTGGCGGGCTACATGAAATTTTGGGTTGGCGCTCGAATTTGGACATGTGCCGGTTTGTCCTGGATTGGGCCTGGTACTGAGGCCCCAGCTCGGCCCTAGAAACAATGATATAGTTGTTGTGGGTTACAATTGTGAAGCAATGTAACATGTGCTGATGTTAGAAATGACTAACCCAAAGAGAGCTGAAGCTTACACTGGAAATAATGCTTGAGAAAAGTCTTTTGTGATTTGTTTTAAAATGAGATACTTTAAATATTATTAATCCATTTGTTTGATCTCTAGTTTTACGCCATTAGTATGTAACAGATATAATAAAATTAAACTTTTGTATGTTACTCTTGGTATGTAAAAAATGGAAGCTAATTCCCTTACCTATAACATCTTGCTAGGCTTATGCTTCTCAATTCCATGGAAGGATTCCCATCTCCCTAGTCATTCCCTTTATACTTGCTAAGTATGACAAAGGATATTGTCTTTCTTCCTCGGACTGTGTGTTTGTTTTCTTTAATATGCTATTTATCCAATATATGGTTCTTATGAATAGGGTCATGCATTTGAGATTTACTATCTAAGTGTGAGTCCAGAGAGTCTTACCTTGATAAGATTTCTCATCATAACAAACAATAGTAATGTTATTA
>OU015769.1:34124437-34266353 GCA_907173295.1 Fagus sylvatica
CATTTCAGAACATCAAGTGCAATGTATTCATGATCTACTTCATCAACTTTTTCGATCATTGGTAAGTTTGAAACAGATACAGTAGTAGCATCTTTCTTCTCTGAAGATTCTCCAGCATTTACAGGGCTTAATTGTGAATTGAAGGATCTCTTCAACAAAGATGACAATGTTGGAAGTGACTGTCTTGATGTGAAGGGTGCTCCAGCAAAGGCAGCTGGTTGGAAAGACCGTTTTGGAATATGTTGAGCCACTAGGGAGCGCACATAATTCAATGACTTCACAAGTGCCCCAGAAGCAAAACTAGATACAGGCAAAGGAGATATATTTGTAGATGCTGCAGATGCCCCTGCTTGTTGATCTAAAGGACGTGACAATGGCGACACTTTTTGGTTTGAACTAGTATCACACTCAGCAATTGTGTTCCCACAAAACCGATCTATCTGCAGTAATGTTTCCACACTTGGTTTGTATCTGCAGAGAAAAGAAGCAACTGTAAACTCCTAAAATCAAAAGGTACAGCCTAACAGAGATGGTTCTCAATCAAAAGGTATTCCTGTAGCAGAAAGAGACCACTCACCTCTTCCATAAACATAGGGGGTTTTCTAAAATCCACGTTAACAGATCATCAATGTAGTTCACACACCTAGTATTAGATATAATTGAAAACCAGATTATTCAAAGCACATACCTCAAAAGGTACCGTTTCAAAAGCGCCACACACCTTGCGACTACAGCTGGGCTGGTGCAGAAAAGGGAAAAAATCATATTAGTTGAGGAGAGCTAATGTAGTAACAAACATTACCCACTATATAATGCTCAAAGCAAAAGCAACAGAGCAATAGAAAAGAGACATAAATAGCAAGTTTTGCATATGGAATAAAAGTTAAAACATAAATATAATATATACCAAAAAGACCACATAAACATACATTTCTTGGGTGAGCATGCACATGCACATGATAATTCATACTCATCCAGCTCAAAGTAGATGTCTTACTCGTAGAATAAGTTCTCACTTTCATATATACGAAATACAAAATTTTTCATTTTACAATATTGCCCTAATAGAGGGGGCAAGTAAAGCACCTACACTCATTTTACATCTGCAGCTTCAATCTTAGTTAGCCCAGTACATACTAAAGTGCAATAATACTAGGACTCAATAAAGTGAAATCTGCACCATAAAGGCAATGGGAAATCACGCACAATGCCAAAGAATTTGTTTTCTTTATAGTCAAAGCAGTTTCTTAGTTGAGCAAAAAAATTTAAGAGTTATAAGTCCTTTTTTCATGTGCAGAGTCAGAATTGCAATTTCAGGGAAATCACGCACAATGTCCTACTTTTAATTTATTCAGAGCTATCTTCATAACCAAGTATCTAATAGTTTCTAAGAGTATCAAATTTTTTTTTTTTTTTTAGTATTAAGCAACTGTGTATGTATTGATTAAGTAGTCTATAAATTGAGCATTCTAATTCCATTAAGGTAAGGAAGAATTAAGAGTCCATAACAATCTGAATATTTTTCAAAGATTAGCCTTTAATCAACAGATTTTTGAATGTTTGGTCTTTTTGAAGGCATGTATGTTATCTTCCCACCCTTTTACATAATCTTTTTTTTTTTTTTTTTTTCTAAAAGTGCTCTGCATCACTGCTGCATCTAGCATTCCATATTTCTCTAGTTTTTTTTATTGGTAAAATTACACAGACGTGGTCTTGAATCCACAACCTCACTCTCCACCCCATTCTTATGGGGTGTGCAAGTGCCATTTGAGCTAAAGATTTCTCTATTTTCTAAGGTGTAAAGCCCCTCAACCCCCCCCCCCCCCCTCCCCCCAAATGAAAAATTGAAAGAAAAATAAGGGAGCTCTAAAGCCACTCTTTCAACCCTAATATTCTCCCACCTTTTTTTGTGTATAAGTTCTCACCATTTTTCTCTTGCAAGAAAGCCCTAAGGTTTGATGCCATTTTTCACTCCCCTATTTGTTATCATGCTAGTGAGGCTTCCAGCATGTATGTACTAAATCATGTCATACTCTTAAAAAAAAACTAAATCATGTCATACTCAAAAGTTATGTCCGCAATACTAAACGTAAAACGCCAAGATTTGATGCAGGACAGCTCCTTAACCTAAGTTTAAGGCTGCCGGTAATGTATGTATATATGTGTCTATTTCCATGGATGTATGTTACATACTAAGGTCATATCTACTTTTTAAAAAAAAAAATTAAAGAAACATGTGTACGTCAGTACTTTTGAGAATCTCTCTACTAGAAGACATGTAGCCTCACATGGTTTTCTAATTCAACTCCAATTATACTAGCACGAAACACAATGAACAGACTCATTTTTCTTCTACAAAGCTGTTTATCATTTCATTATTCTCAAGTTCAATTCCAGTTATATTCAGTTGCATGTTGTATTCTACAGCGAAGAAACATCTGAATCCGTATAAGTAAAGCACCACATCATCATGACTGATAGCCTAAACTGACCAAAATATTAATAACTTTTAGTATAGGACTAAGGTTCACAGTAAGGAATCTCCAGAAGAAACGTAGAAAACAAAGTAAACTGTGTAACTGGAATGAGTATTACCAAATACACAACAATAACAAAATGGCTACAATAATTACCTGCGCTCCCTCTCTGCAATTGTATGGTCTAGAATAACGCTGTAAGCCAGGTCAGTCGTCGCAGGAGTTGCCAGATAGTCCTGCCATTGATAAATTCAACATTGAATTCTCAATCAAATCGGTTTTAGGTCAATGAGCTACACCCATAGTTCTCAGCTTATCAATCCTGCTTCGAGCCAAGACAAATGATATAATTTTATTCTGTGAAAAGTCTAACGACTTCAGTTTAATCCCCCCAACCCATATAACCAATGTTTTCAATTGGAGAATATATGTTTGTGTTTTATAACCAGTCTGCGCCAAACTAAGCATTAAATTCAAATCTTCATGGTACTCAAGTGGCCATATTTGGCAACATTTTCGAGCTAATACAAATTATATAAATTTACGCTACGGAAAAATGTAATGAATTCAGATTAATCCCCAACCCTATAACCAATGCTTTCAATCAGTGATCATATCTTTGTTTTATAACCAGTCAGCCTCTAATTAATACAATTTTACAAAGCATTTAATTCAACTCTCCATGCTAGTCAAGCGCCACATATGGCAACATTTTCAATGAAGGCCAGCAAGATTCTAGCCTCAGTTTCCAAAAATAATGAAGAACAACAAAAATGCCATGTAAATTGATTAAAAAATTAACAAGAACTAACAAATGAAGAATCACAATTGCAGCAATAATATAAATTCCGCTTGTTAGCTAAATTCAGTAATAAATCTTTAATGCACGGTTCATTTTGAGCTGAGCTGTCACATTTTGAAAACAAATAAAAACAGCAAATAAGAAACCTAAACTTTTTTTTTTTTTGTCCTTTCATTTTCTCAGCAACCAAGCAGAGCACAAAATACAAATCTCGAACTCAAATCCACTAAAATTTATAAAAATCAAATTCCACACATCGAGAACTCGGATTGCAAGGCTGAAACGAAATCCAACACTAGAAATTCAGAGAAAGAAAATTGACGAACCTTGAGAGTTCTGGAAGCTTCGGAGACGACGACAGCCGAGGGACCCGCATGGTGTGAGGTGGCAGCAGAGGAAGAGAAAGGCGACGATGAAGACAAAGACAACAACGACGAAGACGAAGAAGAACAAGAAGAAGACAAGCAATCGGCGACAGCTCGGCGTAGCGGCTCAGGCGGCTTCTTAAGCGACGAGGATCTCAGCCGCGAGACCCCGCCGGCACCGCCTAGCTGTAGCCGCGAGCTACCAGGGCTCCGTGATGGGCTGAAGCTCGAAGACATGGATTTCGAGGTGCACGGAATCTCAGTGAATCTCACGGTGAGCTTATTAAAATCGCTCCCAAGATTTATATAAAAAATAATAATAATAATAATAATAAAATAAAATAAAAAAAGCAAAGCTGGTTCTCTTCTCTCTGAGTGTTTTTGGTTTTGCTCTACATTTGAAACTAGAAATTGAATAAACTGTTCGTTGTGTGAAAGTGAAACTGAAAGAAAGTCTCAAAAGAGAGAAAGAAAAAGAGAAAGAGAGAGAGTTTTTATTTTGGTGGAGATTTAGAAATGAGGGTCGAGGGGGATTCTCTTAAATTTCGCGAGTGTATTAGCTGTACGTATAGGCGTAGTTTTATGAGGCTTATTAGCTGTCATGCGCTAGAATTTGTCACTTTTAAGAATGAGGATTAAGGGTCAATTTGGGAACAATTTTTATTTTTCCAACTAGGGCTGAGTAAGAGTGTGACTGATGTACGATTAAGTTACTTTGGGCTTTTCAATAAATCGGAATGACCAAATTGCCGTTTCAACATGTCAAATTGGGGGGGCCCGTTGATTGTGGCCTTTTGGGGGAACAAGGGGAGCCACCTTAGTGCTTCTTCTTCTTTCATTTCCTCTTTTAAGAATTTGGGTATTCAAATTTTAATATAACAATAAAATAACAACCAAATTTTAGTTTCACAAATTTAAGGATAATTATGGATTTTCAACGGATTCGAGTTGATTATATGTATTATTTTTATTTTATCCGAAGTTATATTCTATGTCATCTTTTTAATTTAAACGTATTCAGATTTTATATTAAAATATTTAAATCTAAAATGATAAAAAATTATTTATAGGTTTTCTTTCTTTGTACATAAGTACATGTATATGGTGAGATTTGAACCTATTATAATTAAATCTTACTTTTGTTGCATTAAATTTTGAATGCTATTGGATTAAATTTGGTTTATTTCATATGATGAAGATGGTTTCTTGTTTTTTGACTTTTGCACATTAAAGGTATCCTATATTGTCACTTTTCAACCAAGCTTTTGAAATGGCCATTTTTATAACTATATCTTAACTTATTTTTATTATGGAAAACATTGAATAGTATATTTTAATTGATTTAGACAATTTTAGACATCTATTTTAGACTTTGGTATATTTCCCTAAAGTTTAATCTTGTCCCTAAATTATCAATTTAGTTTTTAAATTTGTTAAAATTATCCAATTGTAACCTTAGTCTTACTTACCAACAAAGTGAGTACATGTATATGGTGAGATTTGAACCCATTATAATTAAATCTTACTTTTGTTGCATTAAATGTTGAATGCTATTGGATTGTATTTGGTTTATTTCATATGATAAAGATGGTTTCTTGTATTTTGACTTTTGCACATTAAAGGTATCCTATATTGTCACTTTTCAACCAAGCTTTTGAGATGGCCATTTTTATAACTATATCTTAACTTATTTTTATTATGGAAAACATAGAATAGTATATTTTAATTGATTTAGACAATTTTAGACATCTATTTTAGACATTGGTATATTTCCCTAAAGTTTAATCTAGTCCCTAAATTATCAATTTAGTTTTTAAATTTGTTAAAATTATCCAATTGTAACCTTAGTCTTACTTACCAACAAAGTAAGTTAACTATTGAAATTGTAAAAATCGTATTTTATTTGTCTTATTTAGTCACTAAAGTGTATGCCGACAAATTTTAACATTGAATCGTTTAAAATTCTAGAGAGAAATTTGATACAACCAATAATTTATTAATAAAATCGAACTTTGGCATGTAATTCATGAACATAGGTTTGTAAACTTGTAATACACCCAATCATTTTGTTCCTAAGATAAATATAATAAATTATTCAAAATCCAATGATTTTGAGATGTTATTCGTGCAACTTGTCAAATGTAAATAGTTGTATGCTCATATTTGAAAGAATTTAAACTTAACCTCAATGAAAATCCTAATTATATTTTTTCTGAGGTTTGAATTTGTTTTCATCATCAAGGTCGTTCAAGATAAGATATAACTATCTTTTTTTTTTTTTCAAAATGGAGGACATATCACATACCTCCTGGTCCTCCTCCATTAGCTTCACTTGTGGGGCAAGAAGAACTTTCATTATCTTTTACTTATATATATCCTAGTGTATTAAAAAAAAAAAATATATTTAGAATAAAACTTTCATTATCTTTTACTTATATATATATATATATAAACATTTAGCCTCTTTAATATTCTCATTTTTTTTCCTTGTTCTTATCCCCTTATTTAAGTTGTTGGAAAAAAAGTTGTTGTGTTTTGTTCCCACTAGTTAGTTTAAAATTGCGACTCTTTGATCTTCTTTTTCCATCTCTTTATGATAGTCATGACCAATCACTTTGACTCAGTACTGAAAAAAGAATCCAAGATCATAAATTTTCATTAAGCAAACGGAATCAGACGCAATATTGGAAAATAGAAGAAAGTAATTGCGTTTTCCACAATCTTGTTGAAAAGAAAATACACACATACTTATAGATTTGGTCAAAATATAAAAGTCCAAAGTCATTGATTTTAATCTTAATTGAACAGAATACTTGTTTACTAAATCGCGAATTTATTACAGAGCTTTTCGATACGTCATTATCAAAGACTTTTTCAGTACATGTCGTCAATTATTCATGCAACACAGAACAACAAAACAGTTACAGCCGTTTATAATAAATAATACATCGCGATTTTACAAAACGTCAAAACGACACAAGTTTTGGCTACATCCGCGATCGACCAGGCACAGTGATCTCATCAAAGAACCTAGCGAACAAGCGCATGCGATTCTGAGCGTACACGTGTCCATTCCATTCCCTTCTCACCAACTCTTTCCCCAATGTCAAAGCAGCCTCAAACGTTTCCTCGGCGCTATCGTGCGCCGAGTCGATGAAGCCCATTTCCACGGCTTGCTTAGCCGTAACCTTAGCCGCTTTTAAAACAACGTTGCGCCGATGGATCGGGGAGCCGATCTTGCAGTCGATGAGAGCGAAGAACCATGGTGGGATTACGAGGTGAATATCGAGCTCGCTCATGTAGAGGAAGCCTCTGTCGTTTCGCATGAGGATGTAGTCGTGGCTGAGAGCGAGGATGAAGCCGGCGGCTGAGGCGTGGCCTGAGACGGCTGCGATTGTGGGCATTGGGAAGGAGATGAGGTCGGCTACGAGGGATTGGAATTTGGAGACCATGAGTTCGCCGCGAGAATTGGAGGAGTCAGCGTTAGCCCAGGCGAGATCGTAGCCGTTGGAGAAGAACTTGCCTTGGGCGGTGGTGATTAGAGCTGAAGAAGAAGTGGACTCGGCTCGGACTTTGTGTAAAGCTGATTGGATTTCATCGATAAGTGTGGGGTTTAGTCTGTGTTCATCTAAGCCTGTTATCGTTAGGATAAAAATCCTGCCTCTTTTTTCTAACGTACACATCTCTCTCTCTCTCTCACAAACTCTGAGTCTCTGCGTTTGTGTGTGTTCTTGTAAGAAGTGATGCAATGCGATTATTGGTCGGAGCTTGTTACAGACGTGAAGTTACTTGTGGCTGCTCATGATTAGTCAAACACCTACCTAATACCTTTTTTTATTTTTGGTCAGAACCTTAGTCTGACTTTGGTTAGCCATGGACTCACTGAGAACTTTGGGCTCCGGGTCCACAGTCCAACACAGATCTTAAAGGGGTTCTTGAGTCAAGTTCTGGAAGATGATATGATTGGGTTCTTGTAGGCCCAGTTCAGTTGCTTCTTAACCACCAAAAGAGTCACCCAAGGATGAGAAGTCCCAAAACTACAACAGCTGAACAGGTATATATACAAAAATGGGGATCACCTGTTACATGATTTAATTTCATAACAAGAAATTGCTACGGCAACTAGAAAAGAACGCTTTGGGAGACAAATAAATTCAAATTCAAAAGTGAGATGACTACTATTGCTCTCATTTATAATCAGTCAATATATAATCACAATGTATCATAAAAATAAATCCTACCCACGAGGTGGTCAGTACCTACGTAGGCCACAATCAAACATTTGGCCAAAAGGACACTCATAGGCTTGGTGACCCCTTCCACCACAATTGGTGCAGATGGCAATAGAAACACAGTCACGGCTAATATGGCCAGGCAGCCCACAACTGCGGCAAACAATATCACGGAAAGGATCTCCCACCTCGGATGCTAGCCTTGACTTGGGGCACTGACGGGCCACGTGACCTGATATGTTGCAGATTTTGCAAACAGGTTCATTGGGGCAGTCACGAGCAAGGTGACCAGTTTTACGGCAATTGTTACAGGCCTTCTCATTAGAGCAATCAGCAGCAATGTGTCCTGCCTTGTAGCAGTCGTTGCATAGCCTTGCATCATGAGCTGGAAGACCAGGGTTCATGCAATCGCGAGCCAAGTGATCCGCCTTACCACACATATGGCAAATTGGATCGTTGGGGCATTGGCTCGCAAGATGTCCGGGCTCTTTACAATTCCAACACATAGTTGTCGAGTTGCATTCAGCAGCAATGTGGCTAAAATAAAGTATCATGTAACAGTAGTAAAACAATCAGCACCTTTCTGCTAAAAGCAGATTAATCAGTAAAACAATTCACAGTCATGTAAGTATCTGATAAAAAAAATAAAAGGATCTACAAAAATTAAATAAGGACATTCTCACCCAGGAAGTCCACAGTTGTTGCATATGGTCACATTTGGACAATCTCTAGCAAAATGCCCAGGTCGTTTACATTTATTGCACAGATAATCTTGTCTGGACAGTAACAGCATAATCAGCTATGATATAGACCAAAAATTGCTAGTGGCAAACAAAAAGATCATAGTTTTAACACAAAGATGGAGTCCAACATGAAGAAATCAACTTTTGGCAGTTTCACAATGTGAAAGCTCATCGATAAGTGTTTTACACTGAAAATATTAACTTCAATACGCATTTATTTTTCATTAATAAGGAAAAAGAAGGGGGCAAAAACCAATTGTGAACCTCATCCTTGCACCAATGAATAACTGAAGTAAAATTATCATGAGCAAGTCACATCAATAATGCTTCAGGTTTTCAATGTACATACTAGATATTGAGAGCCCCCAAACTTGATATCCATATTGAGTTAGGAAATGAGAAGCCAATTTCATTTTTATTCATTTTTAAGTGTCTATGTCTTGTTTTGGAGTTTGATTATGTTATGAAAGCGGTATTTCTATCATTTTCTGTCAATTTGGGTGAAAAATATAACGTTGCAATTTAGTCCAAGGTACAAGAGGGTTTAGTACAACATTCTAAAAGTCAGGACGGTAAAGTGATATTCACAATTAGAGGGGCAATATTCTGAATTTCACCCTAGAAATTTTTTTTTTTTTTAACTTAATTAGCTTACAAGTTACAATCACAATGAAACAGTATGATTAGTGAAAAATAAATTTTGATGGCTATAGCATCAGAAATAACATAGTATGAACAAAAATAATAATAATAATTGTAAATACGAGATTATTTGACAAAAGCAAAAGATATTACCCTAGTACATGGGTAGTATATGAGAGAAATTTCTAAAAGAATAAGATATGAAAAAGAACCAAAATGTACATACGAGTCTAGTATATCTATTTAACAACAGTGAAAGCCTACCGGTAAGTACGGCGGTCCCTTGGATAAGGTGCATCACGGTAAGATGGACGCTCATTGCTTCGAAACCTCTTTGCTCGAGGTGGGCTTCGGCTCCTATCCACACTTATCTTAAAAACCTAGTAGTAATTCTCTTTGAGATATGCAAAATGGAAAAGATCCAAAACCACTACCAGCTCTGGAGATAATGAATCCCAAACCAGCAAGTAAGTATCCAACCTGGCAACTCAACATAAAACTAAAATACCATAATGTAACAATGACTATTTCCAGTCTCTCCAATATATAAAAAAGAAACAAGTTTTTTTTTTATATATATATTTTTTTATTATTTATAACATAGGAGAACTTCATTTGTACATCACAAGCTATATTGTTAGGAATTTTAGGGGAATGCAAAGAGAATTAAGGCTTTGAGGCACGAATGAATCGCTGTCTTTAAGACTAGATTTGCCCCCTCTCCTCAGAGATTGCTAAGGGTTCAAGCAAATTAGTCTCCAGGATACAACAAAGCCAAGAATTAATGATAACAATTCAATCAATTCTTTAGAACTTCTTAGAACATATAGTTTTCTTGCATATATTGACTGAACACGAAATTTATTTTAATTGCAAGTGTATATCAGTCAAGAGTCACCATGAAAAGGCACCATTTCAGCCTTTAATGGTCATTAACTGCCTCTAATTGCCGTGATCTAGTCGCATGAATTAGTGGTCCAGGCAACTGAGTCAGGCAGAAACTCCCAGGCACGACATCCAGTCGACTGGACCACCAATCCAGGCGACTAGATCAGCCAAATGCATGTCATCCAGTCTATTGGATTGGTGGTCCAGTAGACTGGATTGGGCAGAAACTCCAGACTTCCCAAATCTTCAAATCCAGTCTACTGGATACTATTCCAGGCGACTGATTTTTTGCAATTCTCTTATATATTACAACCTACTTAGATATTAAATATTTAACACATACTATACAACAATCTTCACTATTATCAAATTCCTACGGGCAACTGACACTACCCACTAGAACCAATTGCTGGATAATCCAATAGCATTTACTCATGACTGGTTAAGCAGGTTTATCCTCATACTTAGGGGGCAAGAAACAAGAATTATGAACCAACACATTCTTATTTCAACCTAAGTAAACAATCAAACATCAGTAGAAAATGGTGGAGTGAGAATACAAAGAGGGACAAAAACAGATAGAGTAGAGGGATAGAAGTACAGGAAGCAAACAAACCCCAATACATCAACATTAGCTGCTTCAAAATTAGACTGAGAAAACCACTGTAAGTTTTTGGGAGCTAATGGGAGTGAGAAATGAACAAAAAAAAAACTTGGAACTTTTCTTCACCCAGTCATGAAAACAACAATCCGTCCTCTCAACTCCTAAAACACTAGTAGGCTCATTTCAAAAACAACTATGAGGGAAACCAATACTACTGAAACAGAAGTCAGAATTTAGAATTTCAATTTCATAATTTCATTTAATTCTAATTCCTAAGTTATCCACAACAACCAATAAGCATAAGTGCATATCTACCCAAACAGAGACCCCAAAAAAAACAAAAACAATGTACCATTATTCCTAACAGATCTGTGAACCTCAATTCAACCTTGATTCACAATGTATCTTCCAAATCAAACATTTGAAAAAACCTGCACCTTTAAAATTTACCCAAGAAAACCTTAAACCCATTAATGGGGAAATAAAAAATTGCTTAGCCCGTCAGCGATAAATGCCCTCGATGGGTCAGTTACTCATAGGTTTTACTGCAACGAGTCCAAAAGATTTTTTTTTAAGAAAGATTCCTTATTTTATAAAAAATATATTTATATTAAAAAATAAAATAAAACTAAGGGAAATGAACAAAGCCAAATTTTTTTTTAAACTTAGCTTAACTCTTTCTTTTCTTGAAAACCAAATTGATTCAGCAAGCAAACGGAACGTAAAGGAAAGAAAGAAAAAAAAAAAAAAAAAATTTCAGATAAATTTATTTGATCACCAAAAAGCCGCAAAACGTAAGAATTTACCGCCAAATATATTTCATTACGAAACAATCACAAATAATTAATATGAATAGAGTGGTATATTTGAAATGTGAAGGAGGAAAATATACCTTTAGATTATACGTTAGAACATGGACATGACATGGCAATGAATGAAACAGAAGCTCAGGAGCAAGGGAGGAGCAAAACCCTATTGGGTTTTAAGGAATTGGGAATTCCCCAAACTTCCAAAGCACAGAGGTTTTCAATTTCAAACCAGGTTCTTAAATTTGACGAAATCAGATGAGCATATACTTTAACAAACGACACCGTAATGAAGGTTGGTTGCCTTGGCCGTTGGACCGTATCCTTGGGCGTTTGCTACCTTTCTCAAGATACGTCTTATTCAAATTTTGCAAACGGATTTCTAATTTTCTCCCACGTCATTATTCTACAAATAGATTCCTATTATCTTATAAATAATCCAATCTAACATTTTATTTTTTTTTTTAAATTTTCGGAATCACGAAAATGAAAGTCATTTGCTAAATACGGATGAATTAAAACTCAATTGGTCTTATTTAATGGATCAAGAGATGAATTTTGTCTAACATTGTATGTCATTTCTTACAATTAAATATCCTTTTAACACCAATAGTTGTGAAACTATTTTATATTTGATTAGTAGACAATTGTCATTTGCCAAGCCTCTAATTTCTCATTCATCATTAACATCAAAGATACATGCCTCATCACCAACACTAACCAATGTAAAGTTACATTTTTCTTTTCTTTTTTTTTTTATTAAGAACGAGGGTGTTCAGAATTCTTTGAATCCATGTTTATTTTCTCAAGTGCATGTAGTTCCCTCATCCCACATACACTGGATATTACAGAGAGAAATCCATTGAGGGTGACCCCAAGATACTGGCTAAAAGTTTCAAACCCAAAACCTCTGGATTGCATATGATTAGAGATTATTAACAAGTAAAGAGACAAAAAAAATTCCTAATCTTTTTTTATCACTGTTGAGATGAAATGTTGAAGTAGTGTTAGTAGTGAACCATGTGAAAGTGATATTACTCCAATCACAACTTGTCACGTTACACGAAAAAAAAAAAATGATGATAATATATGTACCCCTAACATTACTCATCTTTGATTATGGAAAATCAATCATGTGTCACAATGGAGTGTGAATGGGTTAACTATGAGCGTTAGGTGTGCAAATACACACATATTAACTAAAGAAATTAAAATCATATTACACCTAAATCCTAATGTCTTTGTTTTAGTAAGTCATGAAACTATGAAAACATATACACATATTAACAATTAGTAATTAGAAAAAGAGGGGGGTGGGTGGAAATTTGATTTGCCCAGGGTGAATTTGGATTGCCAAACTGTTTATAGAACCGCAAATGATTGGCTAGTATTTCTTGAACGGTTGCCAAACTTGTTTACAAGATACCAGGATTTTATTTTTTATTTTTTTGATAAGTAGATACCAGGAATTTTGATGATATGCATGAAATCCATTTACCAGTAGATGAAGAATCACATAGATACATAGGTTACAACATAATTAAGCTAGAAAAACTAAAAGGTCAGATGTTTTACAATGGTGAGCCTTGCTACCAACATTTATGGATCTGCTACCTCAAAAAAGCATCAAACTGCACAACTGAGAACTCATCGGTCACACATCAGCAAACAATGATGCACTTGTAGTTGTAGGGCAGAGATGTTAGGGGTTGAGAAAATGGAGTAGTGCATACTAGTCTGCTGGCAAAACATCATTCCTCACAAAAAAAGGTAGCAAATGAGGCAGCTCACCAGCCCATTAATGTTCTTCTAACTCTGTCCACAATCTGACTTCTAGCTCGACTGCTTGCCAACGGGAATTCACGTGCTTCATCCAAGAGAAATTTGTAAACTTCCCACTGCCGGTCTGATATTGAATGCCGCACAATTTCAGCCTAAACCAACAATGAAGAGATTTATTCCAGAGAGAGAGTTTCCCATGTAAAGGAACAACATATGGGAAATTTCACCCAAAAAAATTTACACATCAAATTCTTACCGAGAAAATGTATATTCCTAACGTTTTTAGAGCGAATGTAACATCATAGAATACACGTGGCCTTCCCTTTCCAGATAACTCAACTGGATTAGCAACCAACAGTTCGGTATCAGGACCCCGGTTGGCAATAATCACCCGCAACGGGTGAAGCATTTCCTCTTTTAAGCGAGAACACAATGCAGTCTGACTCTCAGGATCCATGATCTTCTTCCCATCTGTTTGCTGAACAAACAAGTCCATGTTTCGGTAGCCTTTCACACTTGAACAAAATCTACCATAGACGATCTGAATAAGAAACAACAAGACAACCTTACATTGGTAAACTCCTTATTGCAAGCATAAATCAATAATACCCAACAATACAGCGTTGAAAAAGCACATTGGCCTAATAAGAAACGTGGAAGTGTTGCAACTTTAAGGACAAGCTATAATTCATTGATTGAACAAGCTGACCACAACCATCCAAGAAACCTCTTATCTCTATAACCATCAACACAGATGACAGCAAACTGACCAGACAGAAGGGGACATCTACAACAAGGGAAAAATTAATTTAGGTTCCTATGCATGCCAGCACCTCACAAGTAAAAGATTTGGCACTTTGTATAGTAATCTCTACATCAAGATGGCTAGAATCAGGCCTCATTATATTGAGGCAAACAGTCATAAGACTAATAACCAACCAGGGTCAAACAGCAAGCAAGGAACTCATGACTAAGTACCTGAATATCACAGTCCTTCAAAGTCCTCATAACATCATAAATCAGACCCTTTTGATCAAGACATTGAATCTGAAGCAAAGTATGCACTGGGCTCAGTAAATTATCAACAGTAATAGTTGCCTTATTTACTGTTTTCATACTTGGGCTGCGAGCTTGCAACACAGAGGTGTCCTTGTCTGATGGTTCACAACTAAATAATTCTTCAGCAACTGCCGGTGGAAGATTGGAAACCCCCCGCAAACGCTCATATTCAGGCCCTGCCAACTGAATTTCACAGGTGATAGAATTCTTTCCTAGAACAGCCATCAGATGTTCACACACATCATCTCGCCTCTGTTTTGTGTCCAAAAGCTCCCTGAAATGATACAGTATAAAATTATCATGGTTCATAACTGCCTATCTATAAAAACCCACTGTTAGTAATTACTGTCCCAAACACATCACAATTTGTACTTTCTGAAACCATTGTTTAATGTTGGGAATAAGTTCCATCCCACGACCTCACCCTCTGTCCCATTATTATGGGAGAAGGGAGTGTCAATTGAGCTATACCTCATTTCCCATCTACAGAAGTTTTGTCATGAAGAAAGATCCAATTAATGAATTGAAGCATAACAACCAAGACAAACAGAGCAGTCAATAAAAAAAGTTTCTTATATAGGAACCTCACAATATCAAGTCAAAGAAGGCTTTTTGGGCACGTCACGGTGGAAGATATATTTATAGTAATTTTTTTATAAGTCGGTCAAAAGTTTAAGAAATTTCATTTGCTAATGGCGGCCAATCCAGAAATGAGAATTTTAGGAAATCTCAAAGCAGAAATTATCACAGAAAATAGTAATAACAGGGAAACAAGCTTCAAATGAATTGCCAAAACATTGAGTACAATGTAACCCACCAGTCCAATAGAAATAGGTGGTTAGCCTTGTTAGAACAAAATTAACTCAATATAGAATCGTATTTTATCAATTCAAGTCTCAACATTTTTAAGAAGTGGAACATAAATCAATACAATGCCCCCCTAAAGATAACCCACCAGTCCAATAGAAACAGGTGGTCACTGGTCAGCCTTGTTAGGACTAGATTAACTCAATATAGAATCCCATGCATCAATTCAAATCTGGAATTTAAATCAAAACAATGCCCCAAAGATCCAACTTAAATCATAGACTTCATTTTGTACCACAAAACCAACTAAATGCTGCATATTTGGCAATGTAAAATTCTTATGAACCATAATATAATAACTCACATGCCGTCTGTGATGAAGAACAGGTCCAAAACTCTGCCATCTGGGGTTGGCATCACTTTTACTCTTTGAAATGAAAGTTCAAGCTCACAGAGCACCTTAGTAATATCTACATATATGCAAAACAATACATCAACTTATATAACAAAATAAAGTACATTATACAGAACAAGAACTAACGATCTTTTAGTACGTACCATGTAATGACCCTTTTTGGTCAAGGCACCAAAACTTTAAAAGGTATAATGGAGATGGCCAGCGACCATTTGACTGCTGATTGAAGCAATACGAAAACAAACAAGACGGGCATGCCGATAGAAGCCGGCTTTTCAAGCTTTCCCAATCAACTTTAACTGAGCTATGATGTGGAACAACCCACAATACTAGGTAACACCATCTCCCATCCTTTGAAGAATCTGCACAATAAATATATTTAAAAAAATTCAAATCATAGCAGAAAACAAAAACAAAAACAAAAAAAAAAAACGACACAGCCGTAGGTTTTGCATTTTGTAACTAATTATTAAACTTATTGTAATTGCACAGTAGATTTAGCTTTATTATGATTTGGCACTTGTTCATAACGATGTAAAAGTTAGAATTAATGTTTCTCAACAGAAATAATTCTTTCAACAGGAACACTGAATTTGATAGAACCAAGACATTCCTAATTTTCCAAGTGTGAAAATGATACATCATATCAACTTGAACCCGCATCGCTAAATATTTCTACAAACAAACACATATTTCAACAACAAAAAATTCAATAAAATCTAGCTTATGATATGTATCATTCATTTTTGATAATTAAAATAAATAAATAAAAATAAAAATAAAAACCTCCTCTGGTAATGGAAAGGCCGAACTCGTAGATAATTCTACAAAGATCGCAGCCGAGGCCAGCTTTGTCCGGACAATTCACCGTAATAATAGAGGGCTCGCCGGGCTTCTTGCCACGCTGGATCAATACGACGTCGTCGCTTGGAATGCCCATAGCTGAGGCCTAGGAAATGACGATGGTGCCCTTAGGCATATCCTCCTACTCCGGAGCTCGTTTTGTGCTGCGGCGAGTAGGTGAAATAGGAGGTTTGGCTTTGGTTTTTGGCTGGAAATGCTCTGTCTTGATTTGTGAAACAGCGGTGAGGCCATACATTTTTTTTTTTTTTTTTTAGCTTTTTTTGAGATTGAAAGAGAGAGGGTGTTTGCTGTCGGCGGCTTGGGTGGGCCCCAATTTGATAGCAACGTCCACGTCGGAAAAGCACGGCAAACTATTAGCCACGTTTTCCAAGGGTGTTATGGTAATTGTGATTCCTGAGCACTAATCTGCTTTTTTGTTCATATTTGGAAAAGTATCTTCCTATTTCAGGATTATAATAAGTAAAATTTTAAGAGTCAAATATGGATGGGAGAATACTCTATTACCACTTCCAAATTATGGATAGGATCATGGGAAGTATGGTCTTATAAAATCATAATTTTACTTCTTACCTACTTTTTTTTTTTTTTTTTAGTATTAATGTGTAAATATGTGTTTATTCTTTTTCTTTTTCTTTTTAATGTTAAATAATGCCACATAAAGAATGACATGCCATTACATTAGAAGATCATTAATACTTAATATGTTTTGTTTATTCTTATATATGAAGTTCGCTCACATGAATAATAGAAGTTTATAAAATTATTCACAATACTAAAGAGATGATAATTTTATAAAGTTTTAAAAACAATAAAAGTTGAAGTGAAGATCTGTCAAAAGAGCCACATCAACATCTACTTAGATGATCTAATACGTCACCAAAACTCGAATTGCGTAGGAAATATTGGACGAAGCAACCATTAGTTGGCTACAAGCTTGCCTCTAGAGCTCGGACCTTAGATCCAAAGCTCGTAGGACAAGCACAACTAGAAAGACGACTACTCAGAGAGAGGATCAAGTGTAGAAGGGATTAATTTCCCAAACAATTGGATAGAGAATGATGATGTGTAAAATCAGCACGGTCGTTCGACGGATGCTCTCTTTGATAGAAGACCTGAAACAGTAAGAAATGATGACGACAATAGGAGAACACCGGTGGGGTGCCGGCCAAAGTTCCTCCGATGCCTTTGTCAGAGATTTGTGGAGAATGATTAACGGGTAAGTAAAAGTGTTTAGGCTAATAGTGTGCGTACCTTGTGTCTTTCTGTCTGGAGATTTATATAGATGCTCCAGAAAGTAGCCATTGAGCCTTCCTTAATTCCCCTCTTTATTGGATTTGAATGAGAGTTTTTATGAAGGCGGTTACAATATCTTGGGGATATTGTCATTAATGGGTCATAATGTCATTTAATTCCGTTTGTAACGGTGGTCCTTAATGAGCCGTTAGGGACTGTGTGGGAGTTCGTGCAGATGAAGTGAGGACGATGCTTAATGTCGTCCTTGCTTGTGTTCGTCTTGACGGACAACAGGGCCTGATGGTCGTTCGTCTACGTAGTCTGTTTCTTAGTTAGAAGGCTTTATCTGATGCCTTCCGTTCTAATGATACCTTGTTTGGTTGGTATAACGAGGTCAGCTCTGTCTATCGTCGTCATGGTGGTTGCTCGTGATAATGTTCGTCCGTCTATTGGGTAGCGAACCCATCAGAGAATATATAAACGTTCGTCCAACTCAAAGATGTAGAAGTCCCAACAACCTTTGAGGTACCAAACATGGAAGAGATGACGAAGAAGATTCAACCATCTCTAACTGGCGATCACCTCATAGACTCGACCAACTTCTCCAGTGTCGTTCACCCAACTCTACTTCATGATTATCCAACAATTGTTTATATGATCATCAAACCATTTTGGGGTTTATCTAACCGTTACTTATATGCTCGTCCAACCGTTCCGAGGTCAATCAACCTTCCAGACAGTGAAGACTGATGACTCACCAACCTCCTCCTCACGTGCACAGTACAATTTCGTGACTAATCCATTTGGATTCTTATCTTGACAGCTGCCAAAAACCTCACCAGTAATGAAAACGACCCTATCAATCACACCCACAACCAAAGCAATCCCACTAACCACGTCCATGATAGCAATATCAATGCCCATTAGTCCATTACGGTCATGACAATGCCTACAAATCCATAACTCCTTAACCACAGGCAAATATAAAGAAAGATGAGTTTATAATATTTCCTAAAGATTGATTTTCTATGGAATCATCAATAGCTTAAGCATTTAAGTGCTTACGGCAGTGCCATACCAGTCAGTGACACCCCAGTAAGGCACCCACCTGCTCATTATCAAAGTAAACGTACAATCATTTTAACCCCATCATTCCTCAATTTAATTAACAAAAAATAAAGAAACAAGATGAGACCCGTCAACCACCGAATCAACAGCAGATTGTCCTTCAACCACGACAATCAGCATTTTTCAAACAATAACACATAATTACATATTCAACGAAACTAAATTCATGCCAAGAAAAAACTTCGTGTGGTCACGATTTCAATTGAAGTTGACGCAGGGATAGATCACTTTGCATTTGGCGTTGGGTAAAAAACACTGTCAGGAACAAGTTGGCCCAGCATGACAATAACAACACGGGTTGAGAATAGACAGCCAGCCATTGTCATGTTTCCTTTTCCAATTACTTGAGTAATTAACACATTTCTATTATAGTATTGTCTAGATTAATGTTAAAATATCACTAAATGAGAGCAACTTGCAAGAAAATTAAATGATTAAAGTGCAACTTGAAAGTTTGATGATTGTGAAATTAAATTCATTCAATTGTTTGATGATAATCATGCAAATTATCTGTACCACAAAAATTAATTATCATCACTATTTTTATAACCAAAAAAAATTCGTCACATCAAATCAACGCTTGTGAATGAACCACACATCATGTCAACTGATAGAGCAATTCAAATTTCTTTCAAATTAAGCTCAAGCAACTGGGATCCCCGTCACCTACTTTCTTCAACGCTCAAAGATTCACAAACAAAACAGGCCTACACAGGTTGTTTTCAACCTTTGATTTTAAATATATGACTGTTGTCCATTTCGCAACGGACAACACAGTCAAATATTGCGTACTCTTCAGCTTAAAAAACAAAAAGTAAAATAAATAAAAACTCAATTTGTTAAATACTTTCACTTAATTAAATAAATACAAACACATAACAACATTAATCAATATAAAATTGTATCTAAATTTCATTGAACAGAGACAAAACGAAACCGCAAAACATGAAAAGAAATCCAATGCTTCCATTTCAGATCTCATTACACAAAAGTGCTTTACTTACGGACAGAGAAATATTTGGAAATGAAAAAAAAAAAAATCCATTTTTTTCCATTTCAAACTGAAATTCTCGTTAACAAGAAAAACCCAAGAAACCAGGTGAAAATACAATTTCAAGTTTTTAACCCCCAAAACCATACAAGGTCCTTCCTTGCCTCTTGAGGGCATAGACCACATCCATGGCGGTCACGGTCTTCCTCCTTGCGTGCTCAGTGTATGTCACCGCGTCACGAATCACATTTTCCAAGAAGATCTTAAGGACTCCTCGGGTCTCCTCGTAGATTAGACCGCTAATCCTCTTGACTCCTCCTCTTCTAGCCAATCTACGAATGGCTGGCTTTGTTATTCCCTGGATATTGTCACGGAGAACCTTCCTGTGCCTCTTGGCTCCTCCCTTGCCCAAACCCTTGCCTCCCTTTCCACGACCTGACATTTTCTTTTGGTTTTGAAGGTCTTTGAGATTTGGATAGTTGTACTGAGAATTGGGGATTTAGGGTTTTTGGTGAGGGAGATGAAAGGTGGAGGAGTGTTTTTATAGGAGAGGCTTTTGTGGGAAATGGGATTGAGCGGGACTGGTAGGTTTTTGAATTTGGTTGGGATGATGGGCGTCGTTGGATTTTGAGGTAATCGATGGATGAGAACAGCGATCCGTGTGTTTGGATTTGGGTGATTTTGGGGCGTTGATAAGATGAGGATCGACGGTTGAGGCTTTAAGAAGGATGTGTGACGCGGATCGTGGTTTTTTCTTTTTGGTTTTCTGTGCCTGTGTGGCGGGCTACATGAAATTTTGGGTTGGCGCTCGAATTTGGACATGTGCCGGTTTGTCCTGGATTGGGCCTGGTACTGAGGCCCCAGCTCGGCCCTAGAAACAATGATATAGTTGTTGTGGGTTACAATTGTGAAGCAATGTAACATGTGCTGATGTTAGAAATGACTAACCCAAAGAGAGCTGAAGCTTACACTGGAAATAATGCTTGAGAAAAGTCTTTTGTGATTTGTTTTAAAATGAGATACTTTAAATATTATTAATCCATTTGTTTGATCTCTAGTTTTACGCCATTAGTATGTAACAGATATAATAAAATTAAACTTTTGTATGTTACTCTTGGTATGTAAAAAATGGAAGCTAATTCCCTTACCTATAACATCTTGCTAGGCTTATGCTTCTCAATTCCATGGAAGGATTCCCATCTCCCTAGTCATTCCCTTTATACTTGCTAAGTATGACAAAGGATATTGTCTTTCTTCCTCGGACTGTGTGTTTGTTTTCTTTAATATGCTATTTATCCAATATATGGTTCTTATGAATAGGGTCATGCATTTGAGATTTACTATCTAAGTGTGAGTCCAGAGAGTCTTACCTTGATAAGATTTCTCATCATAACAAACAATAGTAATGTTATTAAAAAAAAAAAAAAGTCAAGCAATGTATATAAAAAGAATCCCCCTCTTATTAATTTGGCATATGAAACATGTAAACTGTAAATATAGCATGCTACATATGGCATCATCCCATGTAGATATCTCATAGTTTAATTGAAAAATAGTAAAATTCATATTATACAATGAAAATAACTCAAACTTTAGAGCTCTTTTTAACTATAGCATAAGATGTAAATACTATTATAGTAATATATATAGCATGTGTCCTTCCACCTCTTATTAATAATACTATTATATTGGGCCTTGATAAAGAAAAAGATGTAAATAATGAATTTGGTAAGGATTTTAAAATGATTTGTGGAGGTGATAAAATTGGAAAGGAACAGGCGATTCGTTGAATCAGAAAAGCCTTTCGGACCAGTCTATGGACTCAGTTCAGTCAAGACCAAACTGGTCCATAATGTTCAGTCTATGCCGAATAAAACAATTGTTCAGGCAAACCAATAGAGATATTGTTCGGCTAATATTAAAATGATCCAGGATTTATTTGAAATGAATCATTTAATGTGAGAAATATCTTCCATGGCATAACTTTAAATGCAGACGCTGGTTTCAATGAAAAACAGACTATTGTATGTGGTTGTCAAAAAACCCATAAATATTAACAGAAAGAAGATTCAAGAAAGTAGAAGGAAATGAATAAATATCTAAAATAATACCTGGCATTAGAGGGGATATAAATAGTTGAACATGCCCTATTGATGAGGTACGCAAATATTCTCCTCTAAAGCTTTATTCTCTGAATTAAATGTGATTTTATTCCAGTTCATATCTAACAAAGACATCGGAGGATTAAAAACCAACCTCCATTGGGTTGACCAAGGATCTGAGACATTTAACCTGTGTTTTCAGGTTGGTGAAGTAATAAAACAGAGATTATGGATTATTTCATTAAAGATGACATTTCCATATTAATCAACTTTTCTTACGTGGAAAAATTAACACTTCCAATTTGAAAAAAAAAATATATATATTAAAAAGGAGGGCAGTACGCAAATTATACTTTTAAGACAACAAAGTCATCCCCATAGCAACGTCCAGCTCGCCACAATAAGTACGCTGCTTTAGAAATTGGCAAGCAAAACGACGACGGCTCTCTAAATTACGAGGACACCCTAGTCATTTCCTCACGGACACTGGATTCTTCCAAACACATACTTGTGCTTGTTTTGTTGGAAAGAATTTTGGTGAGTCGAGAAGAAAGGAAGAAAGTCGAGAGAGAATGAGGAAGTTCGATCCATGGCCCGTGTTCTTCAAGCGCGAGTGGAACCGGAACTGGCCGTTCCTGGTTGGTTTCGCAGTCACCGGCGCTATCATCACCAAATTCTCTCTCGGCCTAACTGGTACTCCCTTTAGAGGCCCTGCTAATAAGCTATGCAATTTAATTTAGCTAATAATTTTATTTCATTTTAATCAAATTTGCTTCGAAATCTGTTTGCAGAGGAGGACGCTAAGAACTCTCCCTTCGTGCAGAGGCACAAGAAGTAAGTCCCAAATCCCCAATTCCACAATGATAATATATTCTCATCTTATTATTTATTATTCATATGATTAGTTTTAATTTGACAGTGATTTAATTAGTTGATTATAGGATCTACATTTGTTAAACTCATTTTGGATCTGTGTCACAACTCATGAATTAGGTGTATAGTTTATAGTTATATCATCATGTAATCAATACTTGGCACAACCATTTACTTTAGGAACATAATGTAATTTTTTATTTTTATGATTTCACTTAATTATGGCAAAGCGAACTGACCAATCGAGACATGTAGTTATGTATGCGTCTAATGTCGTGGAAAAAATGTTCAGATGTAATTGTAATTTGTACGACTCAATCACTTAAACAACGGTAAGATTGAAAGGTAATTATAGGTTCTGTGTGAAATGTATGGATCCTCAAGGACCTCAACAGCTTCATTGAAAAATGTGTGTTTGGGTTTGTTTCATTCGCGCAAAAATGATTTCTTGTGTAACTGCTAGATTTGGAGGAAATCAGATAAGACAGTGGCGTGTGTACTCTAATGTTATTTGGGCTATAAGCATATAACATGCGTGCTTTCGCTTAAGCTGCATTCATTCTGGATAGCTGTAAGTACATGGTAAATGGATTGGTCACAAAAGCAAGGGATAGAGCCAGCTCAATGGTGCTTAGCTTATGAATTTGCTGTTAGTATACATGGTGGCAATCTTTTGGTTAAACTATCATTTACAATTTGAGTCAGTGAACGTTCTAGCCCTGCTTCTTACTTTTGTTGACAGCAATGTCAATATCGGGTGACTTATACTGTGAAAAATTCTATCTGGTGTTTGCATGTCAAACAATGCTTGTATATGAATGACGTAAGTACTGTAGACGTCTCCTATATCTGATTAAAATTATGTCCTGCCATTTTTAACAATGATGGAGAAATTTTTGTCTTTGTGTGTGCTTGTCTAGGAATGCAATTTGTTCATAACTGTATATCTTTGTGATTTTAGGTGACTTGGCAAATGTTTGGCGCCTGTGCTAGATCAACACCCTTTGGACCAAAGGAGGAAGGGCTTTTCTAAATCTTGTTTCTTTTTCGTTTTTCACTTTCTGCTGAACATTTCGTCGGTGGCTAAATGGATAATGTAGGTCTAGTTATTGGAGAAGTCAAACTAGGTCTTGTTGAAAACCTAGGCTGGTTTATTTGAACTTGTTCAATTTACTCTGCTGCTGTTAAGAGGCTGAAATGCAACTGCTAAGCATGAGATGAATGCACTTCGTTTTCTCAAGGCCAAAATTTGTTTTTTGGGGCATGTATCATGCTCTGGATGATCAAGGAAATTGTTAATAAAAGTCACCACAGATGATTGGTATGTCATTGAATGGCACAGATAATCAATAATACCTTGCTAATTGTGCCAAAGAAAACTTTGAAAGTGAGACAATAGATGCTTTGATGAAGCTAATGTTGTGACTCATAACAAAGATCCAATCCAAGAGAACTTATAAGATGTGATGTTGCCAAGGTATTGCTTTTGGGTCATGACTTATGATATGTGGCAAGTACACCATTAATTATCAGGAACGCAGGTTAAAGTTCTGATTTTATATATTGATACGTATTTTTGGACCTTGATGTTACCGATGGCACCATTAGAACACCATCATCATCGGTTTGATTGTGCCTTTTGTTAGCAGATGACAAACATATTTCGACAGATGCTTAATTGAAATAGACCGTCAAGAATCTGTTCAAGAGGTTGTAATACCATGTAACAAAATAAAGGGCGGTTTTTCTTATTAGCAATATAGTATATTTGAATGTTACGGCTATAGTCCAGTTTAACAGACAAAGAGAAAACTACATTCTTTTTTTTTTTTTTTTTTTTTGGTAAGAAACACAAAAGGTTAGGAAAATACCTTAACGAAGGGATAATCCTTTAGGTGAAGTATATCGAGTAATATTATCTTTTTTAAGACAATTAAATTCAATGTAATTATCTGTTTGAATTTAATTGAGAAACCTAATGTATTACATCTAAGAAATTATACTTAAATTTCACCCTAAATGGTTTATTTAAATTAAAATGGTAAAAGACCTCATAGTGTGGGTTTTATCTAAAGGTACAAACTTTTATCTTAAGTACACTTTTTTCAATATAATACATTAGATTATTTAATTAAATTCAAACAAACACATATTTGAATTAAATTTAATTGTTTATTTTTCATTGATGAATTGGAAAAATTAATGTACTTGGTGTGAAAAACTTTGCCTCATTATGGGTTAAATTCATTCTTTTTAGCATGCACTTATTAAATAAGTTAGACAAGTTATATATGAAAAAAACGAATAATATATATTAAAAAAAAAAAAAAAACGAATAATGAACTGAAGAAAAAGGACCTTAGAAGTGGTGAGTGGTGAGATGTGTTGGATTATCGGTCACTTGAATCTCTTCCACCCAAACATTTAACTCCTCCTCGTAACGACACAGTTCAACACTTCAACTTCAATAGAGAAAGAAATGGCGGCGAGAATAAACCAGTCGATACAGAACACTCTGTGGCTCTTAAACCCTTTACACCATCCACTCACTTCCAAGTTAATCAAACCCACCCTCCATTTTCGTCCAAACCCCTTATTCTCATCTTCTTCTCGATCACAAAGAGCTTTATTCTGCACGTGCACAAGCTCAAGCTCTGACAAGAATCTTCAAGATGGTGGCGAGCCCTTTGTTTTAACAACTCCGCTTTATTACGTCAATGCCCCTCCCCACATGGGCAGCGCCTACACCACCATCGCCGCCGATGCCATTGCCCGCTTTCAGGTTCCCTTTCCCTTTTGCTTCATTTTCTCTATATGGGGTTTGCAAAAAATTGGTTTTGGATGCTATTTTTTGTGGAGCTAATTGTGTAGGTTGCAATATGTATGAAATTAAGAGAAACAAAAAAAAGTTGGGTTTTTAATGGTTTACTGATTGAAGCAGCTAATTGACACCAAGTGTCAAAGCAAAAAAAAAAATAGCTTCTTTAGCTCAGCTCTTAAATAGCTTTGTGGTTTTATTTGAAAACTCTATGTGTATATATATATATTTTAAATAGTATATGGGTAGCATTTTTTTAAAAGAAAATCAGGGAAAAATGTGCTTTGTTGTAATTTTATGTTGTTGAGCAATTCTAGTGTTGCACTATGATGTGAAGAGCAAAGTTTTTATGGTTCGTATCTTGTGGCAGAGGCTGTTAGGAAAGAAAGTTGTATTCATTACCGGCACGGATGAGCATGGAGAGAAAATTGCTACTGCTGCTGCAGCCCGGGGTTCCGACCCGAGTGAACATTGCGATGTCATTTCAGAAGCATATAAGACACTCTGGAAAGATGTAAGTTTAATCCAAGATAGAAATTAATATCCGTTTATTGAAGCTGACTTGTTGAATGTTCAAATTGCTGTGCAAATTTGAACATTTTTTTTGTGATCTCTTTTGTTATGTTGTTTACTTTCTGCCTGCAGTTAGACATATCTTATGATAAGTTCATTCGTACAACTGAGCTCAAGCATGAAGCAATTGTGAAGGAATTTTACTCAAGGGTTCTTGCTAATGGTGATATTTATCGGGCTGACTATGAAGGACTTTATTGTGTCAACTGTGAGGAGTATAAGGTAATATTTTGCATTTGAACTTGTAGATGTGGATGAAGCAACCTTATTTTAATTTAATTTCCATTATCTGCTTATCTTCTTTTTATTCACAACCTTTTGGATTAGTGATGGGGTTATTGCATTACCTATAGTTGAGCATTTGATAAAAATAAAGTGAGTGGTTTTGTGCTTCTGTACTGCAATAGTGTAATATCTTTAGCTCTGTGAATCTACAGGATGAGAAAGAATTGCTTGATAACAACTGTTGCCCAATGCATCTGAAGCCGTGTGTTTTGCGGAAAGAGGATAATTACTTCTTTGCACTATCAAAATATCAAAAATTATTGGAAGAAACTTTGACACAAAATCCAAATTTTGTGCAGCCTTCATACCGTTTAAATGAGGTGAGGTATTAGGGAAGTTTGTAAAAACCTAGTCTAGTGTGTCCTAAATGGTTTTCCCTTAGAGATACTGTACTTTTTTCGTTGGGTGCTTTCAGCTTGATTAGTTTCCTGCTAAAACCTGAGCTTGCTGATTGAGATTCTTGTAGGCTTAATAGTTGGCATTTTGTGTATATACTGCTGTAGTAAATCTGTAATAGCTATTGCTGTGATTATAGATACGGGACAAAATGCATTTGGTAGTAATTAGCATTCAATTGCTAATATATTCCTTAAATAAGTTGTTGCGCTGAGCCTTAAAATAGGTTTCTCCGTGAAATCCCTGTTTTAAAGGTGTTGCTGCTGTCATATGTCGATCATGCTGCGCGGGGGAATCATTTTTATGAACTAACGCTGAAATATCTATCTTTCTCTCTCTCTCTCTTTTTTCTTTAGAAACTTATTATTGAAACGTTATGAATATCCTTTTTGTATTTTGCTATATGGAATTTTTTATTAATCACTTCCTTCCATAATCAATTTTCTTGTAAAATTTCTTCAAGGTGCAAAGCTGGATCAAAAGTGGCCTAAGAGACTTTTCCATTTCCCGAGCATCAGTGGATTGGGGCATCCCAGTTCCTAATGATAACAAGCAAACTATATATGTGTGGTTTGATGCATTACTAGGGTAAAGTTTTAATTTTTTAATTTGGAATCATATCATTTGCTAAGCTTCTAAGTTCCTAATATGTATGATAATTTTTTTTGTGTGTGTGTGTGTGTGTGTTTATCACCACAAACATGCAGCAGACATCAGTCAACTGCCAACTTATGACAACAGTTGTTTGTAAATTGAAAAAAAGAGAGTTTATGACAGCTTCTGCTTTATATATTATTAGACACACTATGTAATTGGGCAGTAAAATTATTTTGGTGAAATCTTTATCTATTAACTTTTATTGAATACTTTTTTTTTTTTTTTTTTTCCTGTTGAATAGATATGTTTCAGCACTATCAGAGGGTGCGGAGCAACCTAATCTACAAAGTGCTGTTTCTTCAGGTTGGCCTGCCTCACTACACTTGATTGGGAAGGTATAGCATCTTCTATGCATTTAAGATTTTTTTCCTCAGAAGTAGATTTTTGTGAATGTTTCATAGATTTAATTGGCATGCCATTTACAATTGCCACCAAAATGTGATCTTGTTTTCCATGTTAGTAATTCCAATTGATCCCTTACCAGGTTCCACCTCTTTGTCTCTGGAATATGGTTTATCGTGTCACATGCTCTCTGAAGATGCTTATTAGAAAGTTCGTGTGGTTGACCACCTAATAGCTGTACTAAATTAATCATCTTTGTATTAATTATTAAAACCTAATATAAGCCGTAAGACCCCTTGGTCATCCATTATTTTTGCACATAAATCTCTCTCCTGGTTATTGGTATTCCTTGTAGGTGGCGTATTTAAGCATTTGACTCCGGATCATAGATGCTGTGAAATCTGTCATATTTTTGGCACAAATTCTATTAGATATTGATAAAAGCAAGATAGTTTTTGAGGTATAATTGGTGCAGGGGTAGGGCGCACCACTTTCATGGATTTGCTTTGCATAAGTTCCGATCTGGTATAATTGAAGCATTGCACATCATTTGTATGTTTGTATATTCCACAGATTGAATCTTGGGGTGGAAAATTTTGCCTATTAGATACTGAACCCATGTAAATTTTCTTGGTACTAGGGCTTGGAAAGTTGGTCATAGTGATTTTGCTTGTCTCATTTTTATGTGTCTTTGTTATTTAGACATATGTGGTTTTTTTTTGGGCACCTTTTCTTTTCATTTTGTTGTTTTCAGAAGCCTTGTACAAATATTTAATATCTAACTGTTAATTATGTTCCTAATTTTTGGTTATAAGTAATTATGTTCCTATAATTCTAATGGGTGGATAAGTGGTTTCCTACACTTCTATAAGGAATCCAACAGTGTTGTACTTCTCTAATATTTTTCTTGTTCTTCTGTAGGATATTTTGCGTTTTCATGCGGTTTACTGGCCAGCTATGCTAATGTCTGCAGGACTAAGTCTTCCTAAGATGGTGTTTGGCCATGGTTTTTTGACAAAGGTATTTGAACTGAGAGTATATTTCATTTTTCCCTCTATAGCTATACATATAATTTCTTTGTGCGCTACATCTTCCTAAGAGAGCTGTGGTTTTGTAATCTTAGCACAAGTATTTGGACCTTTTAAACTCAGCTATAATCACATAAATATAGATTCAGAGCCTACATCATGCCTAAGGAGTTCTGTGCTTCTGCCCTGTCTTGGCTACTTTGCTTTTAAATTTGGTTTTCCGCATTGCATCCAACGTGCGTGAAGGTTTTCATAGGAACCTACACATCCAATATTTAAGATGCCATGAAAAAATTATGGTGGATTTTCTGGGTACTAGATTTGTAGACACAAGGTAGGCTTATTTAGTAATTCATTGCAATATTGGTGTTGAAATATATATTGAAAAGATCTATTTGATAGGAGTGCTTTTGATAATAAGATCTATTTGGCATGGTTTGGATTAGAAAAAAGTTATAAATTGTAGGAAATTTTGTGCCAAGAGGTTAATACCACATATACCACAATACTTTCATGGTGCCTGTAATGATATGTAATCAAGATGCAATTAAATAAGTTATTTTAAGTATTATAATATAAAACAATTTTTTTTTTTCATTGTTTGTTCTTAGCAATAGGCATCCTCTTCCACTATCACAATTCTAGTTGTCAAATGCCATGCCTTCCACTGGAGCATGATCTTCCTCACCTTGCAAACTTGTGATACCTATATTTTCCATCAGTCACAATCTAGTAATACTTTACTGAATAACAAATGTCAAAACTTCTGTTCATGTGTAACAAATTTAACTTGTGCTAAAATATTTTCTTGTCATGGCCGTTTAACAGTTTAATTTGCTTCCCCCAGAAATGGGCCAGTTTCAGTTAACGGTTAATTGTGATTGTAGTGTCTTGTCATTATGTATTTTGAGATTGTAGTTGTGCACCTGTTGGCGTGTTTTTACAAAACGTTAGGATTGAAACTTTTGGAAGTTAAAGATTAATTGATATTCTTTCTTCTTATTTGTGCTTTTGCCTCAAATTACTCTAGGGTAAATTCTCATGGGAAAAATATTGATCTGGTATTTATCTTGAAAACAGAAGCCCAAATTGATGAGGCTCAATTTGGATTAGGATCCATATGATAATGGACATTTCAATAATGGTCTTAAAGAATCACATCAAACTGTTCTTGAATTTAAGGAGAGTGTTCAAATGAATATAGTAATAGCTCATGTTTAATTATTTACTGTATTGGTAAGTTTGTTTTCTTGTTTCTAAGTAGAATTCTATGTTTAACATTCTCTCTCACTCTCTCTCTCTTTGTGATGACAGAAGTTCTCTTGCACCTTCCCATTCCTCGCATATATCATATCTTGCCAAATTAATTTGCACCACTTGTACATTGTTTTGCATTTCATTTATCCATATATATTTAGCTAGCGAAAGATGGGCAGGGGTTTTCTTATATAATGCTTTCAATTTCTCTGAACCACAAGTCTTACAATTAGGTTTCCTTAGTTGCTGTTGTCTCATATATTCAGATTTCTTAAAGTCAGATACTGGGAACATAAAATTTTATATGCTTGTCCTACTTAAATTATCAATAGTCATGTGAGTGAGCTAGAGTTTTTAATTTGTCTCATATACCTAATTTTATTTCATGCAGCAATGCTTTTTATTTGTAAAATTATAGGATGGCATGAAGATGGGGAAGTCACTAGGAAATACACTTGAACCAAATGATCTGGTTCATAAATTTGGCCCTGATGCAGTCAGGTACTTCTTCATCAGGGAGGTGGAATTTGGTAATGATGGGGACTATTCGGAAGACCGTTTCATCAATATTGTCAACGCACATCTTGCCAATACCATTGGTATATCTACTCCTGCTTCTTATAACCACTCTTTGTGGATCATTAGGGTTGCTTTTATATTTGTTTGAATTGTGCAGCTCATAGATACATTCATATATATGACCATAACTATTCTTTGCAGGAAATCTTCTTAACCGTACTCTTGGACTTCTAAAAAAGAACTGCCAATCAACTTTGGTGGTTGATTCAATTATTGCCGTTGAAGGAAATGCATTCCAGGATACTGTGCAGAAGTTGGTAAGATGTTTGTCAAATTTATCCAAGTATGCATTAGTTTTGTGGAATTACGTGATGAACTGACTTTAATTAGTAACCATGGATAGCCTTTTGTGATTGCTGCACTTCTAGCCTGGTGTCCTTGACACTGGCAGCTGCTCGGCATCCTGGCAGAATATTCTGAATTTTGAAATAGCGAGCTAACTCCACTACTACCATATTTTTCAAGTTTCCTCTTAATAGAGAAAGCAGTTGTAAAATATAATTTATAATTACATTTTCCTGAAGCTTCTTTCTGTGTTTGTAATTTCCTGATCCCTTGTAGCTTTTCCTCCCCTCCCAAGAGATGAAAACTTTGCATTGTAGATGTAATGGCTGAATGCCATGATAAAGTGGATGTTATGTACTCATATTGTTACGCTCCATATGCACAGAGACATAGTGAAGTTTTTAGGATCAACTGCTGATCCTTTTCACCAGAGGTAGAAAAAAAGTAATATTTCAGCTGGCATGGAACTAGAACAGTGCTGCAGACAGACTATTGTTTCTCACATGCAAATGTGGGTTCAAATGTTGATTTTCATGTCTATTTGTATCTTAATTTGTTTCTTCTTGTATATATATTTTCATAAATGACTAGAGTTTCTAATTGAAAGGTCTTATGAATAGTATTTGTGCTTATGGTTGGTCCTATGATATTAATAAATAAAGGTCAACTTGCTACCTTGGTGATGCATGCCCATGGGCTCTCTTCTATTGGTTTTGGAGATCATTGTCTGTGATGAATTGCTTTAAACCTTTTGTCCCATGCCTTCTGACATTCCCACTCTCTACTTTTGTAGGTTGAAAAAGCTCAGGTTAATTATGAAAACCTCTCATTATCATCAGCGTGTGAGGCTATTCTAGAGATTGGTAATGCTGGAAATTCCTACATGGATGAGCGTGCACCATGGTCTCTCTTTAAGAAAGGGGCTGCCGCTTCTGAAGCAGCTGCAAAGGTTTTCTATTTGTACACAAATTATTAAATTAATTAAGCATTTAGTCTCAAATTAACTCAGAGTTTAATTTCATGTTTAGTTCATCTAAAAACAATGGGGAAATTCCAAATAACTGGAATTTTATTGGACCTCATACAAATTAAGTTTAGCCATTTAGGGTTTTCTATATTATTGATTGCCAAGACTTTATTCTTCTTGATGTTGGAGCAGGACCTTGTGATTATATTGGAAGCATTGCGAATTATAGCGATTGCATTATCCCCAGTTACACCAAGCTTATCTTGGAGAATATATGCACAGCTTGGCTTCTCAAAGGACCAGTTTGACACTGCAAGATGGGTCTCTCTCTCACTCTCCTCTCTCTCTCTCTCACACACACAGAAACAAACATATATATAACTGATGCATCAAATCCTTCCATTTTATTCTTAACTAATTAAAAGGTTTTCAATTGTAGAGTGAGACCAAGTGGGGTGGGCTGAAGGGTGGTCAGGTAATGGCTCAACCAAAACCAATCTTTGCAAGGATTGAAAACCGAGTGGAAGAGGAAGATGGGGGTGAAGCAGCTAAGAAGGTAGTGAAAAACAAGGACAAGGTACCTCAGGCTCAAGGGGTTGCAGAGGCTTAGGGAAAGATACATAGTTGCCCTTTCCTGACCACAAATTTCTTGAACTTTATTGACTAAATTGTCATTTGTAAGAGTTCTTGTACTTATTTTTGGCAATAATTTTGTGTTAGATCGCTTCAGATTAGATATTTCCAATAAAGTTCTCCAGTATTTCATTTGGAGTTCCATGTGAGCAATAACCAATTCAGGTAAGAAATATGTAAAAAGGTGTTAATCATGGTGGTGAAAATTCTCGTGATGCTTGAACTTATTAGGGTACCTCAAGATGTCACGTAATTGATCTGTGATTTCATCGGAGTTTTCATATTATCACCTAAGCTTGCCTCCATGTAAAGAATTTTTGGGCTGCAGGACCTCATATAGGGAAATGAGCAAAGAATTATGAATTATGGTCATTCAAAATTTTGATAAATTCAGAAGTGTGTGTACATATATACTCATTCTATTATGGATTATTTATAGACTTGTTACTCAAAAAAAAAAAAAAAGTTCTATAGACTTTGTTTACATGAGGAAGGTCGATTTTGGAAATAACACATTGAAGTAGAAAACTCAACTTGGAACACCTCTGAAAAGAGCGTTGCAAAACACCTTTTATGTGCATTCTCGACTTGGCACGTTCAGCATACCCTTAAAACGTGTTTAAGAAAAATTAACTCTTTTTATTCCTTCAAGGCTCAAGCAGAAGTTTGATCCTAGTACATGTTTTTACCATCTTACAACAAACCTGAAAATTGCACTGTTAAATTCCCTTAAACAGACCAAGTTTTCCTCTAAGTCATATTATCTGACAATAGTTACTTGATTGACACACGCCAACTTTCACTGGGTTAGTAGTACCTAAAACTCAAGAGCTTCTGATAATGAAAAGAGTTTTGGATAGTTGTTTTGAATCTTTGCATAAATCGTGAATATTTATGCTTCTATATGGTACGTGTATTTGGAAATGATCTGCATCTGCCAGCCTAAATAACCAAAAGAGCCAAAGCATCTGTGTATTCTAATCAATATTGGGGAAAGTGGACACTGCCTTAGAACCACAAGATACTTTAATAAAATACTATTCAATAAAAAGCAAAAGGAATGAACGAGAGACCATAAACTGAAAATTGCTTCTTTCCTCAATATCAATTCATATAACATCCAAATGCCCACATAGGGAAATTCCTGGTTATTAGGAAAACTACATTATAAAAATAAGAGCCAATACCATACAAGGAATAAAAGAACAAATACTGCATGCAAGTAAAAGCCGGATGTCAAGAATTTCTCAAACTCTCCTGCTCTTATAACCCGGGTAACAAATGTGCCCCTGCATCCTTGCAGTTCATTGCTATAATGGAGTTTCACTTCTTTCGGGGGACTCCAAGCCTAGTCCGGAAATCTTCCTCCATGAGGGGAAGGCCATCGCGCAGCTTGATCTTTGGTTCCCACCCTAGAAGCTCATTTGCTTTTGTGATAAGTGGCTTCCGCTGGCGAGGATCATCAGGTGTGTTCTCAATCATCGTGATCTCCACCTCAGGATTGATGAGCTGCAGGTGTCATGATTAAGTATCAGTTTCCATGTTCATAAATTACTAACTTCTCTTGTTCTAAATTAATATTTGGTTTTATGTCTAATGGTGTGATGTTTGTGCGCAAACAGCTTGTAAAAAGAGTTGTTTTTGGATCAAAGAGTTCCATAAATTGATAGTCCTTTATAAAGGGTCATCAGTAGAATTGAGAAATATAATATTTGCTGGCAGAGAAATGGAATGTGATTATATCACAGTTCAAGCAGAGGGAAGCAAGGAAAATATATTCTTTAAAAAAAACTGACCTCCTTAACATTCTCCGCAAGCTCAATCATTGTAAATTCACCTAAAACAAAGAAAACAAAGTTAATATTGGTCAAAAAATAACTTCATAGCTGGAACAACACCTAATAAAAATGAATCACAGATTTTGCATAAATAACCTGGATTCCCTATATTGATGGGCCCAGTGTTATCTCCTTCCATAAGTCGAATAAGGCCATCAACCTTCAACATTGGAAATAAAGAGTTGTGGGTCAATAAGATACAGCCAAAACCCAAATGGTACTAAAATTAAATTAAAGCTAAAACAATCTCAAATAGCAAGATCTTGCATACCATGTCAGAGACATAACAGAAACTCCGTGTCTGGGTTCCAGGTGCTTGAACAGTCAAGGGCTCACCACTGGACAATAAATAGTGACACATTCAAAAGGTGCATATGACAAAATAAATGTCAACTGATCTAACCTCAGGTAAGGAACATTGATGGAAAGTTCTCATTGGAAATGCAAGAGGGTCGGGGAAGTAAAAAGAAAAACTCAATAAAATGTTTGTTGAAGAGACTGGTAATGCTCTAACAAAATTACCGGATTGCTTGGGCAATGAAATTGCTGACAACACGCCCATCATCTATATTCATGCGAGGTCCATAGGTGTTAAAAATTCTAGCAATCCGAATCTCTGTCATTGGATCATTACAACTAGATAATGTAAGAATTTACATTTTAGTAATGCATACAAAACATAACCACACAGTCTTCGTAAATTCTAATAGCAGAGGGACGAAAAAAACGAAAGGAAAAGGGGAGTAGATTTTACCAATCCCATGCTGCCTATGATAATCAAACATCAAAGTTTCAGCTACTCGCTTTCCCTCATCATAGCAACTCCTAACTCCTGTACATTTATACAAAAACATAGTCAAGATAATTTGAATCTGCTAAAAGTTAGTGTAATTAGTATGTGTTGAATATACCAAGAACTTTACTAGTATTAACTTTGTGAGACTTCACAATTTATACAGATGACATTCATATTGAAATGCAATTGGATTTAGTCAAAATAAAAATGCAACCTCAATTAAATGGCCCACAAAGGAGAAGGATTTTTTTTTTTGGGGTGGGTTGGGGTAATGCATTCGCATTTCCTAGAATATAAACAATAGAGAAGCACTCGGGAAAAAAAGCCTCAAGATTCCAGCAAAACTAAATATGCAGACATACCAATTGGGTTAACATTTCCCCAATAGCTTTCGTCCTGGGGATGCACAAGAGGATCTCCATACACCTCAGAAGTTGATGTAAGCAGAATCCTGCATGTCCATTGTCATATATTTGAGTAAGGCAAGAAAATATTCATAAATGGCTATATCAGTAAGATGAAATACTAATCTCAAACCTTGCTCCCACTCGCTTGGCAAGTCCCAGCATATTCAATGTACCAATCACATTTGTTTTTATTGTCTGTCAAATATCAAAAGCTTACAAGTCAGATGACCATATAAGTAACATTCACAGTAAATTGATACTCATTGAAAAGTGGGAGAAAATTAAAACTTCCCAGAGAAATGGTAAGAAAGAAACAGTAAACATGACTGCCACCTGTGTTCAGAAAGAAATAAATACAGATATACAAACCTTCACAGGATTGTATTTGTAGAAGATGGGAGAAGCAGGGCAAGCAAGATGGTAAATTTGGTCAACCTCTATCAGCAACGGCTCAGTGACATCTGCCAGAAAACAAACCCAGAATATTAAAAATAAGAACACCATCTGGACAGAATGTAGGCATGAAGTGTTGAACTTTAGGGGGGAAAATAAAAGAAAAGATCTATGGTACAACATCCATAGATTTTTATTTGATTTTATTATTATTGGTAAGTTAGGCACACCAATGGGTATTGAACCCACAACCTCACCCTCCACCCACACATTCTTGTGGGAGGAAGTGTCATTTGAATCTGATCTTATTGGCATCATAGATTATAAGAAACTTAGAGACATAATTCAGATTTCAGAAACTGCAACGGTAGCAATGAAAAACTAAGATAATATGCAAAAATCTCAAAAGAAAAAGGAAAATTCAGAAACAATGCTACAAGAATTGCCTGCATCAAGCTACTCCCTAATTGCCATAAAATTTAGCTTATGCTTCATTTTCCTTTTCCCTACTAAATTATTGGTAAACACTGCAATTCTTAATTGGCCTACTGGATATATGAAAATTTGATGCCACAGGATTGGGGTAAAACTTTTTTCTCTTTAACTATAATGCACATGTCTATCAAACAATTTTGTCTTTTTTTTTTTTTTGGTGGTTGTTTTAATATTCAGTTTTCTTTATTGTCAAATTAAGTTAAACTTCAATAAGCCTATTAGTAACACTAACAACATCTTATACTCAGTAAACAAAAAAAATGCATCGTTTTAATCTTGGGTGTTCACCACTTAACAATTTAACATATGAAAACATAAGGAGACAACATACCATGACGGATAAGCTCAAATCTTGGATGACCAATCCATTTCTTAAGATTGTCCTTTGAGCCAGTGAAGTAGTTATCCGCAACGATCACCTGAGTAAAATTGAAAAAAATAAATAAACATTTATATGACACAATAATACACACATAAACTGAAACTATGATTCGATTTGTAGTATTCATATAATGCACACACACAAAAGAAAATAAAATTACCTCATTCTTTTCGTTTTGCATCAACCTGTCCACAAGATGAGAACCAATGAATCCAGCCCCTCCAGTAATCAAGATTCTCATATTGGACTGCCATCAAAAGAGACATCATCTTTAAGATCAATATAACATAAGAGATTCATACCAATATGACAACAAACAAATGCCACTTTAACCCAAATACTCAAAAGTAAAATACTAAATAAAAAAATCCCATCATTACCTGAAAAAATTTGGAATTTCTTAAGGGTGATGGGGATGGAGGTGGTTTTGTAGCGCCATTATTGTCTCCGTTTGAAGCCTCCTTAGCCATTACTGTCAGATCCTTTTTGAATTCCAGAGCTACAATCAAAATTCTCAATTTATCATCAAATTCACAAAAAACCCACAAATTATACACTCATTCAATCCTAGTCAAACCAATCCACATACTCAAATTCTATAGATTTAGCCCTGCATCATCATCAAAACCCAAAACCCAAAAAACAAAAACAAAACTATCCTTACCTGATTATGTGTTATGAAAATTTCTCAAAACACTGATTTAGTATTTGATGTGTACAAGTGAAAGATGCGAGCTTTATAAAAAGAATGTAATAGCACGAAACGGCATTAAAAAAAAAAAAACGTGCTACCAAACTGAGGAGAGAGAGAGAGAAAAAGAAATCTTGAAAAACACGAAAAGCAGAGAAAATTGAAAGCTTGTAACCAACGAAACTAGACACTACACCTAACGATTATCAGATCTGAATCTCGTTCTCTAAACAAACATCCCAAGTAAAAAACAAACAAACAAACAAACATTTAATTACCTTAAGAGAGAGAGAGAGAGAGTGTGAGAATTAAGCTTTCTAAAGCAATTGCAAAGTCATATAATAATTTGCATATATATAATGAATCTGTGTTTCACTCAGTAACCGAAAATCGCTATCGAATTTTCTATTCCGATTTGTTCTGTTATTAGTCACTGCCCGCCACGTCATCCTTAATCGTTTACAACTGGTGCACATGCAATTTCACTTGTTTTGGGTTTCGAATCTAGTGGAGTTAGCAACAGAGAAACTATGCTACATTCTCCAATAAAATGTTTAATTATTTATTTTTGTTATGAAAAGTCAACCAATGACTGAGTTATAAACCGTATGATTGGTTGAGCTAATTTCGTGGCTAACTAGAGGAGTACGGTTGTGGAATTATCCGCCACGTCAGACACAGCTCATTTTTTGACTGTCTGAGCTTGAAACATGGAAAGGTCTATGAGTTTACGGATCACAATTATCTTCTGAGCCGGATATGACTCATCATGCTTTGACCAGATAGATTAAATTGCTCAGTTTACCAAAATATGACTTATTAGCTGATTTTGGTAAACAGGTTAGATAGGATTACTGAGTTTTTTTCATAACGTATTTTAAGATTTGTTGAGTGAGAATTTGTGACTTTTTCAGAATCTATTCTAAGATTTTATTGGAGTTATAAGATGTGATGGGGATAAAGTCATTTTTATATAAATTATAATTAATATTATTTTGATTATAAACTAATTATAAGTTTATAAGTTTATACTTTAGCAAAAAAAAAAAAAAAAAGTTTATAACTTGATATTCATCAATTATCAAGAAAAAAAAAAAAGCATCACTAATTAAAGCATTTACAAAACTTTCATCGATTTCCAAAAGCCTAGTGGGCTAAGATGATCTAATTCAATTACACTTATTAAAATTCTTTCAAAAACCGATCTTATATTGGTTTAAGATTTAAAAAATTTCAATTTGATCCATTCAAGTTATCGTTTTGGTTTGTCCATTGGAACAAAAAAATTTGATATTGAACTATTTAAATTGTTTTTGGAATTATCATTATAACACAAAATAGATATACCTATATTTTCATCACATAGTATTATGTCGTATCAAAATACCAATTCAAAATCAAGTAATGCACTTTATTATCATCATTACATAACATGTCATATGCAGTAAAGTAAAAAAAAAAAAAAAAACCTTTGCTTATGCACCAACCTAAATTTTACGAAATTAATCAAACTTTAGGTCGAAATAGAATAAGGATGATTTGTATCGGTTAACTAATTAGTATGAAATTTTTTGACTGTTTTGATCGAAACAGAGCATTATTAACAAAACATGAGTTGCATGGTTTATGTTTGATATCACAATTAGAGTACAATGTTGTCGAAAATTGTTGAATCAACGTCAAGAGTTTTGTGATTTTGTGGTACTGCCGTACTGTCCACTTCTCCTATAAAAGATAACTTAGATTCAAATTCCACATTACAGTTTCCTCTTGATGGCAGGTAGTTCTATTTAAAACATCATTTAACATATAGATGGGACCCTAAACACATGCTTATTGTTTATAGCAACCTTTATGACTTTATATTTTTAGTCTTTTTTTTTTTTTTTTTTTGCATGAAGTCATGGAGTATTATACAAAAATAAAAATTGCACCCGCTAAGTTTAATGAATTGTCATTTTAGTTGACATTTTTAGAAAATGATGGTATCATTTTCTAAAAGGGTTGGACAAAGTGTCATTTTTTAAAATATGAGGGGATACTATCATTTTGCAAAACCTCATGGGAGGTCGCTGTAATTTGCCATTTTTTAAAACATAAAAGGGTCTAAAGATGGATATTTTATTATAGCATCTCCAATAGAGGAGCTAAAATATGTTTTATCCACATTTTAGAGAGCGAAATCTAAAAATCATGCTCCAACAATAGAGTAACTCCAGCAGACTCTCTACTCTTTCACTCACAAGTGGAGAAAAAAGCCTCTCTCTTCTTACTTTTTCAAATATACTCTCCAATTCTTTCTTTACTTTATTTAAATATACTTTATTTATTCTTCTATCTCATTTAAATATTATATTTTTTATATATTATTTATCATTTTTCTATTATTGTTGAGAGAGGGAAAATGAAATTATAAATAAGTGAGAGTAAAATTATATTGTTGTAGAAAGCTATTGTATTATTTAGAACTTTTAAAGAGATTGACAAGAAGATACTTCAGTTCCAATTTTTTACTTTGGTTCTCTACAAATGGAGAAGAGAGTTTGTTGATTTTGGTAGTCCACACTCCACACTCTCCAAATTGTATAATTGCTACAATGACTTTATACACCTAGAGAGTTTAAAATGAGGTATAGAAAGAATATAGAGCTAGTATGCTCGTAGGGTCTCGTTACTCGAAGGGGGGTGTTTTGGGGGGCATTGAATCAGTGACAGGCTGACAGCCAAAAGAGTCGTTTATGAGAAGAATGCCTATATTGGAAACTTAAAACAAGTTGTGGCTGTAGTTTAGTGGTAAGAATTCCACGTTGTGGCCGTGGAGACCTGGGCTCGAATCCCAGCAGCCACATTTGTTTTTTTTTTTTTTGCCAGTTTATTCTAAAATGAGAATGTCACATTTTCTCTTTGTATTTATTCTTTTTTGCCTCTATTCATTATAAGCTAAACATTAAAAATCTTGTAGACACTACAAAATCTATAATTTAACAATACTGTTACATTATATTGATAATATGTTATACTAAAATGAATAATAAAATTTTAAATTGTAACAACCAAATAAATTATGAACATAAAAACATAAAATAAATGAATATGAAAAGTTGAAATAATAAAATAAGTAACAAATAAAGTAGTTGGAATAATATGTTTCACACACACCTAACATAGGTATAGGATATGACAAGTATTGAGTTCTTTTATTTATTTTATTTTTATAGTCATTTTGGGTTTCTAATTACTTAATTAGTTGAAAATGATCAAATTTCCCAATTTGAAATAGCATAAAAGTAGAAAAGTGGACATACTTAAGTAATTTTCTTAAGAATTGCAAATCCGGCCCGGTGGAAACAACCCGTCTAAGTTGATCGGGTTGCACAAACCCATTCAATTTTACAGGATTTATCCGGTTCACTAGCATAAGTGGTTTAATTAAACACTCAAACTGGCTTAGGTACCGATTCACTGGGTTAATAGTCCAACCGATCGGTGTGGCCCAGGTTTAATAAGTATGACCATAAGGACGAATAGTGTACATTTTTTAAATGTCAGGGACCAAATACGTGCGTTCCAAACATTAGGGATCAAACGTGTAATTTGTGTAAACATTAAGGACTAACAGTGCATTTCACCCTAAAATTTATAATAAAATTTAGGTACAATAGATATATATATTTTAGCTAAACAATAATGTTACAACCATAACGATTTCGTAACATTTTCATAATATTATCTAGATGACAAAGTTGTTATTAATTTATACATGAACTCACCATCAACACCACTTTATTATCTACCATTTACTTTTGTCACCATTGTATGCAATTTCGTGAAATACATTGAAAATCAAAATATTGTCACTAACTCACTAAGCTTTATTATTAGCCAAATTAAAAAATTTAGGATTTGATTTTAAGTAGTAACTTATGAGGGAAATGCGAACCACATCCACATGACATGGCCCTTGGCCCATGGGCCCACCATTTGGCTTAAAATGTCCAAAACGAAATGCGTGAGCGCTCTTTTCCGTGTGGAAATTTTCGTCACCGCCACAAGGACAGAATTTTGTCTTCGTCCCCCAGATCTGTTTAGCGGTCATTATTCCTGGCGTGTCCGCATCTGATCCACCAAAAGGTACGCTTCTCTCTCTCTCTGTTACTCGTTGGATTGTTGGGATCACAGGCGTTCGTGCATATGTTTTTGTTTTCATTTGAATCTTCATCGTTAATTTATGATTATATGATTGTTTGATTGATGATGTTTTTTTTGTTCTGTCCCGGTTGTGATGTTATCTTTTTCTTTTGTTATCGGCGGAAGAATTCTATAATTCTATCAAGTATTAACTTTGTCCGTCTCTTTTGTTTTCGCTTGGGGCTGGGGACTTGTGTCGATATAATATGGATGACAATTACCAAATAGAGCATACGCGGTCGCATAGCGGAGTGGATATCGCGTTAGACTCCGAATCTAAAGGTCGTGGGTTCGATTCCCACTGCGATCGCCACCGCTCATTTTTACTTTATTTATATATTTTTTGCCTGGTTTGTTCATAGTAATGGTCACCTTGATGTCCAGTTTGTAGCAACTGCTAGGGCCTGACAAACATGTGAGTGGAGGAAAGATCCATTGGACTCTCCAATGCAGTAGGTTTATTTTTGGTTTTGGTGTTAGAACTGATTTGGAGGTTTTTATTGTTTAGTTTTATTTCAATAGAGCTGCTTCTAAATGATATGCTTAAGATTTATCAATAAAGAATGACACAAAATTAAGCTACGGAGAGAAAGTCCATTTGGTTTTGTTGATGCTAGAGTATACATGTAAGTGTTTAAAGGGCAGGTGCTCATCCGGTAGGGTAGTTAAAGGTCTCTATATTCATGAGAGGGGAGTGGATATGCCGATCCTTATAATGTTGATTTCGATTTTCGACTGACAGTGCGGCCCAAATAAATTCAGGTATTAGATGGGATGTTGTATTAGAAGCTTCTTTGTTCTCCCCTTTTTGGTTCTTATTGGATTAGAAGATGATTCAATTGGAGATATGAAGGCGGTTTGGCAAAATTCAAAATTCTATACTCTATCACTCTTGCTATGCCTTCCTGTCTAATGCATACATTGTTCTTGTGATTATTGCTTGCATATAGTAACACTTCTTTCTTTCCATGTTTGGGATCGTCTGGGTGACGCCAAGTGGGGTGATGGATTTGCTGTCTTGCTGGCCTAAGTGGTCTGGGTGGGTTCATGTGGTTATCTGGAACATGATTCCCCACTGTTTATTGTGGAACTTGTGGCGAGAACAGACTGCTCGAACTTTTGAGGGGTGTGAAAAAACTAGTCATGACCTGACGTTGATATTTTTTTGCACCCTTCTTGAGTGGGTGAATGTTGTGGGGCTTTTATCTGGCTCTTCCTTGTTAGAATTAATAGATAATTGTTTCTTTGCTATGTAATTTTGGCAATTCTGCTGTATACACTTTGTATACATGGAATGTGCCCTCTTTTCTTTTCAATGAAATTATTACTTATCAAAAAAAGTAAAACCTGCTGCCAGAGTCTTTTAGTAAAGGAGCAGTTGGAAAATAGATGATCTTCACGTACCAAACCATTTCTGCAAACACACAACAAATCACTGTTGTATTTGGAATTGAAAAGTAGATGATCTCATCGTTCCAAACCATTTCTGCAGTAAACACACTACAAATATCCATCGTATCCCCATTTGGCTTACCTGTCACGAGTGAGTAGTAAATTCTTTGCTAATAGCCAACAAATGAAGAAGCATTGTGGAAATCCATTGAGGAACCAAATTGACTTATGCCAATCTACCTCCTAGTTCTGCAGTAAACACATTTCACCATTGTATCCCCATTTGACATGAGTGGATAGTCTGTTCTTGATTGCTAGCTAGCAAATAAAGTAGTATTTAGGAATTCCCATAAGGAACTAAATCAATTTATGCCAATCTACCTCCTACTGCTTCACCTTGATCTTATTCCAAGTACAATTGCAGGTGACTTTCTCTGATTGAGAAGGAAGCCATTTGAGTATCTACTTTGTCCAATCGTATAGCTTGAATGGACATAAGGTCCTGTGATCTTGCAGGAGGTCAACACCATTGACCATCCTTCAACCCACTAGATACCTTGGCAAGCATTGTACTAGCAGCGTTGTAGATGACTCTATAACCCTATTTAAGTGACAAAGCTTCTTCTGGATGCTAGTTATTGTGCCAAAAGAAGACCTTATCTCCCTTCCCCACTGCATACTTCATAAAAGACCTAGCTAGCTCTCTAAGTTTGAAAACGTTCCTCCATCCCCATCAGCTTCCTTGTGGAATGTTCACTGACTAGAACCTTAAACAGTACATATTGATGATATTCAATACTTCTATCTCCACGTGGCTAAGTGACTAAGAAGATAGGTGTGTGAATTGATAATATATTATATGTACGAACTGGTGAATGGGGATTAGTGGGAAGTGGCACATCCTTGAACCCAAAACAATAGATTTTTGGTGATAAAAGAAATTCTGAGTTTTTAGTGTATGGTTCTATTGAGATGAGATGGTTCTGCTTTGCTTGTTGTTATTATGGTAAATGAGCATACTTTACTTTTTCTTTTCTTTTTTGTTGAGAAATAAATACTACAATAAGATGGGAAAACCATATTTTTAGTAACTTAGAATAATGCGACAAAGTCTTGATTTGATTACGTTATGGTATGTTAGAACCATCATTCCAAATGTTTGACAAAGAGTCTGATGCTTTGTTATTGAAAACAACAGCTTCTGTGTGTCTACCTTTACTAGAAGTAGTTTGATGATTTCACTAAAACGCATCTTCTTGAAAATTACTTACCAAAAAAAAAAAGAGTGTCTTCTTGGGAAGAATAAATTTCAATGCCCTTGCTTAGACTTATGAATAATGGATGGGACAACCTTGAGAAATAGAAGATGTGGAGGGTTTTGGACTTTTGGTTGAGGTTGAATCAAAATTTTAGGAGTGGAAAGGCTCTATGCACTCAATTACCATTTTGGTCATAAAAAACTTCATATTCACAAAGAGAACCCCACTCTGTCTCCCCCCAAAATTAGAAAAGAATATAGAGATGTAAAGTGGTTGAAAATCCTGTCCTCATGTATTGGTTTCTCTAACAAGCAATGTGTCATAATAAGACCTATTAGTATTTTTAAGGGACTGGTTATAGCCTAGGACTAGGTAATTGGTCTGAAGAACAAGCAAGTGCATATATGTCAATGATCTTTGCATTCTTGCCCATGTCACCTTTCCGTGTACTGCATCCATTTTCCCTTCCAATCAGTGTAGTTGTGTATTCAATGGCTTGTTGCTCTGGTTAGCATTTGTTTTTTTGGCATGGGAGGAATACTCTTGGTCGTTTAATATAAAAAAAACCTGTCATTGCTGCGTTTAGGGGCAATAGTCTTTTTTGCCCCATTATGGAATTGATGTGATCATTTTGGAGTGTACTGCTAATAACATGGTGACTAATTTGTGCTCCTGCAGGTGATTGATAATCAAGACCTGGGATTTTTCAACAATTTTATGTTCTGGTAATCGCTTGCCATTTCGTGATGGCTGATCCAAAATATGAAAGCAACTGCTAGCTTGGTGTCAAACCTGTATCGTATTAATAATGCTATCTATGGTGGTAATTTGATGCAACTACAATCTTTCCAAGTTCCGTAGCATGCCCAGTAAATTAACAACCTGGATTGAATATTTTCAGAAAAGTCAGGAATCCCCATAAATGTAGACCATCACAATTTACAAATTCTGCAAAGAAACGTAATTCCATTTAAGATTTAACCCACCAACTCGGCAAATCTGACCCAACCGATATATTGGGTTGGTTTTAGTAGATTGGATCTCACCTTAAAAAGAGAAAAGAAAAAAACTTTGGCTGACAAAAAATTTTCAATCTAAATAATACGACTTAACTCACACTATTAATAACTTGGAGAAATATGTGTCTTTAGGATTAAGATTTAGTTCTAATAAAATTGAAATATCAGACCTAATGATATAAATTATAATCATTGGATTAATGATCTTAGTTCAACACTCAACTCATCCCAACCCGATCATGTAGATCATAAATTGTGTCATTCCGAAACGGTTTGTAAAATCAATCATTAAGGAATAAATGAATGCAATGTATGAACTTCATAAAAAAAAAAAAAAAAATTTGAATTAGCATTTTACTCAATGAGTTTACCTCCCATACAAAGAGCAAAGTTACAACTTATAAGTAGGGATTTAATTGGTGAGATGCGGTGCGATTTTCTTCAGATTTATGCACCTACATCTTATAGTGCGGTTTTTCTATTATATGCATTTGCACTTATTAAGATCGGTTTTGACGCGGTGCGGTGTGGTTTGATGTAGTGCGGTGTAGGTGCGGTCTTGCAGTTTGGACTGGTCTCATTTCGGTCGGAATGGACCAGTCCAAATGTCAATTTGAATATAAAAAATCCACCTTTACAACAACTCAAAAATTTAGCTAACTATAGCATATAAATATAAATCATAATTTCCAATCTCAACCTAAATATTTAAGAAAAAAAAAATTATAACATACATATCTTATAGAATGAATCATAATTTTAAATATCACCTACACATAGCATTAGCATATAAATATAACATATTAGAGGTGTAATCGGAGAGGTGCAGTGCGGTTTTCTCCGGAGTGCAATTTTCCTATTACACGTACCTGCACCTACACCTTATATTGCGGTTTTCCTATTACAAGCACCTGCACCTATTAAGATCGGTTTTAGTTTGGTGCGATGCGATTTGATGCGATTTTTATGATTTTCTCAATTATGTCGGTGAAGCTTACACCCCTACTTACAATCTCTAAATAAAATCAAATCCCACACCAAAAAAAACACCACGTCATATCAATCACACAGTACGTACACAGTAAAAGGCTTACACTCAAATATTCTCCAATCTCATCTCTCTGTTCAAAGATGAAAACGAGAGCCGTTGATTATGAAACAGACGACCCTAAACCCCGAGAGCAAAGACGACAACCCTAGGAACATAAACCCAGCGAATCCCAATGCGATCGAGATGTCCGATTGTACGCAGAAGGCATTTGTGTCGGTACACGTGTCCGAGTTCCTCAAAGTCTTGGCCATCTCCGTTCCCGCCGAATTTGCCGACAGTAATAGGTACGCGAACACCTAGAGGATCATAGCCCAAACACCTTGTTTAAAATAAATAAAAATAAAACAAAAATTTAAAGTAAAAAAAAAAAAAAAAAAGATTTATGAAAGGGTTAGGGTTTTGGACCTGGTCGTGGCCGAAGTCGAACCAGACCTGTAGGACTTCAGGGAAGAGAGTGATGTCTCTGGAGATTTCCCAAACAGAAGCTACCATTTCGAAGAGAGAGTACACAGCCACTATTGCATTTGCCGCGAACACGAATCTGCGGGAATTTCAGTAAGTTTTGATTTCGTGAGAAAATTATGAAATTTAAGTCTCCGTTTGGCTACTGAGAAAGTGGAGGGAAAAAATTAAATAAAAATTAAAAAAAAAAAAATCGCATTTTTTAATTTTCTGTTTGTTTGGTCGCCTCGATATACTGGAAATTTTCGTGTGTTTAATCAGTGCAAGATTCTACAGTTTTCTATTTGTTTTATTACCGAAGCTGAATCACCTAATGCTTTCAAAAACAGTTCACTTTGCCTATTTCTCAAAAAATATTGGTAAAGTTTTCAATGTGTTTTACTTTTCAAAATTTGAAAATGAAATAAAGCAAAATGTTAAGATTAAAAAAAGAAGAAGAAGAAGGGGTTACCTGAAGGCGTCAAAATCGTACCAATGTGGAGAAGGTGAGGCACGGCAATTAGTGATCATGAAAACAGAGGAGGCGAGAGAGAAGCAAAAAGCGGCGAGGCGAAAGACGAGGATGAGGGAGTTGAAGCGGCGGAGCTTCTGTACGGTGACGGTGGAATGGAAGTGAGGAGTTGGCGTTGGAGTGTGGATATTGCGACGGGTCTCGCCGTTACGGAGTGTTTGAGGGGATCGCATGGTGGTGGACAAGGTGGGAATAGATCATTACTTTAGAAAACAAGAGAGAGAGAGAGAGGTGGTGGGAAATTGTTTGAAAATTTTTTATTGGTTGGGAGGGATGGACTTATTTTACGAGGGGTGGGAGTTGTGAGTCACGGGGGAGAGGCGAGAATTCCAGAAAGAGAGAGAGAGCATTACTATGACTATGAGTGTGAGTTTGGTGAAATTTCTAGGGGTAATAATTTCTTGTTTTTAGAGGCTAAACGGTGATTTTACACACTCTTTTTTTTCCATTTTATTACTTTTTATATTAAAGAATTGTTTCTTCCACCTTTTTCTTTGTCCCCATAAGGACTCATGGTGCGATCCTAGGCTACGCAATGGACAATGGTTTGTTATCATTTCGTTATATATAAAAAAATTGATCAAATAAAATGGATGCATACCAAACATTAAACTTGATTAATTTGTTGATAGAAGATGGGTTAAAGGTTTTTTTTTTTTTTATAAAATAAATAACAGTGAGTTTACAAACACAAAAATGATAGAGACGATATACTCATGTAAAAAAGATTGGATTTTGTAAAAAGAGATTATTGGGAGTTTTGGTTGTGTGGAGTTCATTTGTAATAATAGTCTATTGGGAAAATATCGTTTTGAAAAACTTGTTTTATTTTATTGAGATTGTTTTTTGTTGTTTTTTTTTCATTGATTTGTGTTTTTCATTATATCAAATGCCAAAAAATACAAGATTATGAAACATTCTGAAACTAACAAAGTATTAGTGATCAATTCATTTGAAAATAATATGATTAGAAAATAATCATAAGTCATAAGTGATAAGTGATAAGTCAGAACTTTACACTTGACAAAAAAGCAAAGTGTGTGATTAGCAAAACTCATGGGATAGTTTTGGTTTTTCACCATGGGAATGGGATAGCAAAAATGAACTTTTTCAAGCTGATAATTTCTTTTTTTCTTTCTTTTTCTCTCTTTTCTCTTTTAACATCTTTTTTCATTTCAAAATCCTTCTTACTTTTTCTGGCTTTTTTTTATTTTATTTTTTTTTACTTCTTTATTTGCATAGTTTATTATGTAAAATGCCACGCGCTCATTGAGCGTCCTTTCAAGCATTTATGTCACTCTGTTTGTGAGAGCATTTTTTTCCCAAGTGACTGGAATCTCGCATTCACGTGCTTTGATGTTGGGTTTGGTTTGACATAGCACTTCAGTATAGGATGGGCTTTGCGTCGCTTCGTCAATGCTCTCCTTTTTCTTTTTTCTCGGTATGAAATTGTGTGAAATTTGTGATCACATGCCAAAAGGGAAAAAAAAGAAATCGAGATAATTTTTTAGCCTCGCTTGATTGATTGCTTTCCTTATTCTATCCCTCCTTTTTCTTTAATTTGTGAGTATGGGAAGGACATGTGTGTATTCTTCATTATTATTTTTCCCCTTTGTTGCTCCACCATTGAATGTGTTAAATCCCTCCTCACCATACCTTGATTCACATAATATCTCATCAAAATTGGCCATCTGTTATATTTTCTCAACAAGGAGTCCGTCAAAAGCCCTATATAATTATATGCATATTATGAATTACTTTAACATCAAACACATATTTTGCTTGGATTTTTTTTCTGCCAATGTGTTAAATCCCTCCTCAACGACCAAAGAATTTTATTTGTGTTCTCACCAGTCACCTGCAATTCCGGTTCATTGGGAGATTATGATGAAATGATAAGGAAATTGCTTGGAAAATGACAGCCAAAAAATCTGAATCGCCTAGGCCAAAGTCAATATTAGAAACTTTCGGTATGATTAATGCACTTCACTGTACTTGATATTCACTATGTAGCACTATTTTTTTTATTTATTTAAATTATTGAATGATCTTGAAATACAAGTCAAGCTTGTTGATTTTATATCACATCAATAACATTATTCACACAAGCCTTCCATGTCACGTGATTGAAACCGTCTAATTGCCATAACCACCGTGAAAGACTAGTTTTTAGCTATAATCCCTTGTATATATCTATCTGACTCTATTTTTTTTTTCTCCTTTTCACAATAAATCTCTATTATGAAATCCTTCATAGCCTTATGCATCGAGTTCATTTAAAATAATAATAATGAATCTCTATTTTTATTGGTCCGGGTAGTAATTTAAGTCGAGGTTTGGTAAAATGATAACCAAGTATTAAGTTGGATATTAAATCGGTCTTAATGTTTATGATACTATAATTGAAGTAATTCAATGACGCGGCATGCCAGTTTTTCTTCATTTATTTTGCTGAAGAAAACAATAGGCCCAATTAATCAAGTTACCAAAGAATGGGTAAAACTTAGGTACAGTTCCTTAGGTCAAGTACATTAGGTTTCTAGTTGAATTCAAATAAATTGAATTTAAATATTCTTGGAAAAGATAACATTGTTTATGTTTTATTGGTGAATGCAACCATGTGTTTGAATTCAATTGGTGAACCTAATGTACCTAACCTAAGGAACTTTATCTAAGTTTTACCCCCAAAGAATTAGCTTCCTTTACAACATGATTTGAACAAAGAGGCAAGAGCAACATCAATATCAACAAGAATAGAAACAATGGACAAATAGGTAGTCACCATTCACCAACGAACAACGAATCAGATCAAGGATATTTAATGCATCACCTTCCAAGACAGATCATTCAACGAGCAAATGCACCAATTGTAATCAGTAATCTGTCTCTTTTATTGCATTTGTACACAAGGACACCAACTAAAAATGAAATAATTGTGAGGTCATTAACAGTTATTTAAATCTCACATTTATTGCTTCCGTGACAATTATTAAGGCAGATGGGTGATTTCCATTAAATCCTTTTTCCTTTACAAGTAGTACACCTCGTGTAGCATTTGTCACTAAACTTCTCGACCAGTCTCTTGTCAAGAACAATGAGTTAGGTACACAAATTTACTGAGAATTGTTGATGTGTTATGTTGCAAATGGTGCTAATAGAAGTGATGGGATTGGTCCATGTGAAAGTCATTATTAAATATTGAGCAATAAAGTTGAAATGTTAGGTTATAAAATTATAATAAGCAAGCATAGAATACTATGTAAAGTATGTAGGGATAATAAGGAAAATATGTAGATTGTAGGAATAATAGAGAGAGAGAGAGAGAGAGAGAGAGAGAGAGAGAGAGAGAGAGAGAGAGAGAGAGAGCATAAGGGTAACGTGATTCAGCCTTACGACTTACGTTCATGAATGGAGCCTTTAATGGCTACATTTTTATTATAAAACAACTTGTATTCAATTGAGTCCTTAACATGATATTTATAGGAGAATAACCCTAGACTAATCATACATTAATTAGGATTAACATGAGATAATACAAATAATATGTTTTGTTTGCACACCGAGTACTGGACTTGGGTCTTGACCATGTAATAGACCTTGATATACTTTAGCAATCATATTGCTATATTCACAACTTATCACTTTAGGAATGGTGAATTATTTGGGGTCCTTAACATTAGCATGAAACCTATAATACCTACAACAAAAATGGGGCCAGCATTTATTTTATATTTTAAAAGCAGTCAGTACTCTTTTGCTAAACAAAGCAGTGAGTACTCAGTAGTACAAATTCGGCATAACTCATAATACATGCCATCGCATCTAAATTCAAAAGCATTAATACATTAGTGCTTGAAGGGGTTTGATAAAACAACAAAAGCCTATTACAGATTGGTACCTCTTCGTGCTAGTGCGTTTGCACATCAATTGGCTTTCCTGAAACAGTGTCTGATACGAATGCTATTAGCTTTGAACTTATAGGTCGAAGGCTGATGGCTCTGGAAACTCTTTTTCTTAAGTTAATTTTTTTCTTTTTCTTTTTGCAGACGAAAAAGCATTCGTATAAGAATAAACTTTCCTTTTGGGTGGAGTATTAATATGACCAATGTGGATGTACCGAGCCCCTGATTTGGTATCTATAGTATTCTTTTTCCCATAAAACAAAGCTTTCATTCTGCTTTTAAGAATTTAAAAAATTAATAAATGTCAGCACAATGTAGTGCTTTGGGAAAGCGCTTTGTTTCCCTCCCCACTGACGAAGCTAATAGGTCTGTTTGTGGCCTTGGGCTTGCAGATGTCTAGTGTATGTACTTTCCATGTTTCGTTGTCTACCATAACTTGTTTAATAGAGGGGAGGGGTTTAAAACTCCTCCCAACTCGAACTGCTAGCTTTTTCAATCACAAGTAAGTAGTAACACAACAACGTAGGATAATTCAATAAGTAAACCATTCTTATGTTTAAGTATTTTTATGCTTTCAAAGACATCAGTTTGTATTTTGCTTTCTTTGTTGAACATGTTATTCTAATTTCATGCAGTGAAATGCTCTTACACGACTTGTCATGTTATTAAAGCTCTTATTATTTTACGGGTTAAAAAACTGAAAATATACATGATTTAATAAGCTAGAAGGTGGAGTGTTTTGGTTCTTTACACAAAAAGAATAAAATAACATATGGTAGAATATCAAATGAGACTAAGTTTTTAGGATCTCTTTAATTAATGGTGTAGTATAAAACTAAAGTTTAAAGTGAGCTGAGTCAATTGTGATCTTAAGTCAAAGAGTGTTCGATACTCTTATTTCAGTTAAAAAAAAAATTCTATAAAATTTTATTTTTACATTTTTTGAAGAAATTACGAACACCTTGAACAAGTAGTGGCGTGCCGCTATTGTTTAAAAAAAAAAAAAAAAAAAAGCAGCTCGCTCCCTCCCTAGAACTCGGACCTTAGGTCTAGCTCCTAGGACGAGTACAATCTGGAAGACGATCTCTCAGCCAAAGGGCCAAGCATAGAATAGAATTCGAAACTCGTGATCCTCATTTATGGGATCCCATGATGAGAGCAACCCCGCTAATCACACTCATGATAGCAATATCAACAAAGCAATTTAGGCCATGACCGAATCTAGGCTATAATCAGAGAATGTGCACCCCTAACAAGCCTATTAATCCAGAAGATACGAAAATATGAGTCCAAGAAAGGTATGAAAATATGAGTGCATAACTTCTCCAGAAGATTGATTATTGGTGAAATCTTCATTAACTTAGGCATCGGAATGCTCAAGTTGGTGTCACACCGATGTCACCCTAGCTGATCTTCGATTTTTACAGGTACCCTATTGATAAGTCAACCATTGGCTTCATCATCACTTATAGAAAGTTTGATTCAATCATTCTTAGATTGAATACAAAAGAAACTCTATTATCTATTTAGCCAACTTACAAAGCCTGGTTAGACTATTCACAATTTCTCTTTTTTGTTTCAAATCTGAGGGTGTTCAACTAACTAAATATGATTTCGCATCATATGAATATTTCTGAAGTAACTTTTTATACATGCACATAAATAGAGACGTACCAACATGAAACAAAGGAAATAATCCCTCAATTAGCTAAATGGCTAGTTAACTATTTGTCATTAAGAAGAATCTTAACAAGGTTATTAGCTTCAATTTGAAATCTACTTTTACTTGAAATGAGAACCACCCAACAGATATTATTCAATATCACCATCTTAGAAATACTCTAGTGTTATCTTGATTTTAGTCCTCTTTATTAAGTGGTCAAGGCCAATCAAAAGTTATGTCAAGTTGATATGGTGGTGGTGCACCAAAAGAAATAGATTAATATTATTAATCCTTCTAATCCGGTTTAGAGGAAAATTTTATTCCAATACATTTTGACTAATTAATCTTAACAAACATGATTGCTACTTATACCATAAACTTGTGCATCTGTAAATAATCAAATATAATAAAGACAGGCTAACCAATTGGTTAAGAACCAGATGTCACTCCCTCAAATTATCAAGATTTATGGGTTTACGGAATAATAACATAATAGTATTTCCTCACTCATCAGCCTCTATAATATTTTATAGACGAGTAGATATGTGATACAAACCCATCCATCCGAATAGAGGCACTTACATTGGATAGGACATAGTAGGTGACCAATACTGCTGTCCCTTCCCGTCCAAATTCGAAACTAATAAGACTAGCAAAGTTCGCCTCTTAAGGTCATTGGAAACACAATACTATACTAATACAATGACCAAAAGACATTGACTTTTCACCATTTATATAAATTATTCAAAAGTAGTGATAAATAGAAATTGAAAATCCACCTAATTGTGGCTTCTTAGCTGATTATAGTTGCTCTCAGACGGGATTTCCAGTTCTAACCTGGCCTTCAGCTGAAGCAATTGTACACTCAGTGTACACTATGCTTTCCTCTCACATAAAGGTGAATCTTATATGCGACTCATTGTAATAGGATGTCTAGATTCTATGGTAGAAAAAAGAAATATGAAATTATCATTTAACTTGTTCAATAATACAATAACTATGATAAACATAAACAAGCTGAACTCACATAAGTTCAAGAACCATCTAATAATATCAATTGAAGATGTGCAAAGAAAGAGCAAAGTTAATGGAGGACTGAAAATTAAAGCTACAATACTTGAGCAAGTTAGAAAATAAAGCTATCAATAAAATACTAATGTAAGAACTGATGGCATGTTGGTGACCAGTCCCTCCCGTTGTGGCAAATTACGAACTTTTAAGTGACACAAAAATAGAAGACAGCAATAGCAGCAATTTAGTGGGTTTAGAACATTTCTTGTGATTTTCTGACACAGCGACCGACTCTCTTTCTGAACTCATCCCTTCTATCTCTCCATTGTTTCTGCAGTTACAAAATAAACAAGATGCCGAAGTAAGTCAGCAAATCAACCAGGAAAGCCACAATGGCAAATTTTAGCCTCTTATGTTCTTTCACATTGATACCAATTTTGATTGTGGATTAAAGAAATTGAAGGTTTGCATATTCATGATGCATATATAAATAGAGAGACCTACCGCAGCATCCACATTTGCAGGAGATTCATCGTTAGGGCTTGAAAGCATTGATATAATACTCAAAACTATGCTCTCAACCTGCAATTATAGTCAAATCAGTCAGTAAGGTTGTACAATAAGGTACAGACAAATAGAGAATGAGATATGGAAGAAGTTAGACAATGAAAAAGAAAATCAGGGAAAAACTTGATCAAAGAAACAGAAAACACCTAGTATAAGATGAATACAATCATATGCAAAGTAAAACAAAAAATAACTTAAGGCATTCTTGTTAGACTTGGTCAACAGCAAATAACCTTTTGAAATCAAGACCTCTGGCTCCATAGTGGTTACAAATTACTAGTGGGGTAAGACAACTGTGGTAATAGATCTTTCAAGTTTAACACATTGTTTTTTATAAAAAAATACTCTATGGTAATTAAGATATGTTAAAATGTCAATAATTTTTCATCCATGAATGAAATATTCATGTATATAACAAATATTTATAAGCCTAACATTATTTTCCCTTGTCTAGTTTTTTTCTTGGAAGTAAATTATGAAAGTGAAACTGGTATGATTCTGCTGCCAAAATCTTCCTTCTCATGCTGCCTGCCTTCTTTTTCCAGTTTCTTCTACTTGTTTTGCCATCGTTTTAGCCAATTTTATATTATACACATACTCATACTCATAGAACTCAAAAGCCGTGTGCCATTGCCTATATTGCTGTTAGGGTGGAACTATTAGTTATGACTTCACCAAGACCAAGTGAAAACACAAAGATATAATGAATGAATAAGAATTTAACTCATAATAATGGTCTAAACATATATATGGTGAAACAAGAAAAGCAACATTTTGACAAATCAATACATACTGTATGGACTGGACTCCAACGCTCGCTTGCTCGCTCATAGCCATTTGGATCATCACCAGGGGGATGAAGAATTGAAATGCAAACCCTTCCGTCTTGGTAAACTGCAATTTAGACAAATCCAAGACATTAGTCCAACTCTAAAAAAGAGAAAGAGAACTGTATCCAAAAATTCAAATACAGAAGACAAGTGCTCACCATTAGGATGCCATATCTCTGAGGTAAACTTCACTGTTGGAGGGCTGTTAGGGTAATTTGAGGGAAATTTCATGACGGCATTAAAGAAACCACCATCACTGCAACAAGGGAACACAAACAAGCCGGTAAGGTCAATGCACGAAATATCCAATTTTAGAAAAACTCCTAAGCAAAGCATATAGGTACAATGTAGAAGGCCTTAAATTTGAGATACATCAGTAAATTATTATATAATAATCTATCAAAAAAACTAAAAAAGTATAATGTCAATCAACCAAAACTGAGTTAAAGCATCAGTCTACAACACAATCAATGCATATATCAGATCATAATTCACAAATATGAAACACCAAAGAAAGCTGGATAATCAATGAACAGAACATCCAAAATTTGATTATTTAAGATTTGTTTCTTTGATCTTCTTGAATAACCTAAACCTAATGACCCAGCATGATGCCAACAAATCGAAGACCAGCTAAAATAAAGGATCATATAACATTACAAATTGACACTGAAAAGTGAAAACACACCAACGCCTTCAAAACCCAAAAGCACCCACCTTTCTATTATCAAATCAAACACAAAAGCCAAACCAAAATTGACTTCCCAAATAAAAAATAAATAAATGAGACACACGTAAAAATCAAAAAAGCAGAAACAAAAATTATGATCTTCAAGTCAAACAATTACCATGTCAAGCTGAAAAACAAAATAAAACCCATATACCAACACACCAAAGCTCAGATATCAAAGACTGTATAAACCGAAAACAAAATAATCGAACTTTAAAAGCGAATAAGAATTGGATCACTAACTAGAGTGTATCAGGAGGACCAATAATCGTGACGCTCCACTCGAACACATTGCTCTCATCAACCAGACCAGCTGAGAAGCCGTCCACCGGGTGTTTACAGAGATCTAAGAATCAAAAAACAAACTTTAATCAATCGGTCAAAAACAAAACCCACAACAACAACACCAACAACAAAAAAAAAAAAAAAAAAAAACCCAGTAATGGATCAAATAAGAGAGGAGGACCTCTGAGCTGCTTTTGGAGCAGGAGGCTTGCTTGAGACGCTGCCATTAAAGAACGAAAAACAAAGGAGGCAGAAAGCAATAATGAGAATCAGGGTATTCGTGCAGAAATCTCGGGAGCCTTTATAACATATATATTATGGGGGCGGTGGCCGGTGGGTCTCTTTGATGTCTGAACTCTGAAGTGTCTTTTTTATAGGTGTCAAAAGAGAATTCGAATTGTTCTAGGACTAGTTTGTTTTCCTCTTTACCGATGACGGTGAATATAAAAGGCCAAATTGCATAATCACCCTCTAGGGTTTGACTCAGTTGCAAACAGACCCCCTGAGGTTTTGATTTTGTAATATAACCACATGAGGTTTTTAAATTGGTGAAATTGACCCCTCTAAGTATATTTTTTATCAATTTTACTAACAAAATTTGTCATATACATTGTATGTGACCACTTTATAATAAAAAATTCATTATTATAAATCCAAGTGTAATGCATATGAGAAATTTTGTTAGCAAAATTGACAAAAAATATACTTAGAAGGGTCAATTTCACCAATTTAAAAACCCTAGGTGGTTATATTGCAAAATCAAAACCCCAAGGGGTCTGTTTGCAACTAAGCCAAACCTTAGGGGGTGATTATGTATTTTAGCCAATATAAAAACACGGCTTGGTCCAAGTGTACAGAGCACCGGACCTATTAAGATTTTGACACGTGTATAAAAACCGGACAAAATTGAACATGTGTCTAGATCTCAATGAATCCGATGCTCTGTGCACTGAACCAAGCCTTTCCCTAAAAACACAAGACGGTTCTTCTAAGACACGTAGGATTTGCCTTTAATTTGTTTTTGGTTGTTGCCAATTTGAAATATTTCAAATATGGAGCCGACTAATGGACAAAGAATAAGAAGAAGGAAGAAAAAAAAAAAAAACTAGTTATCATTATAAACTACTACTAAATTATTATTATTATTTATTGTTATACTTTTTTGGGATTTGAATTTTGAATATATCGATCGTAGAAATTAGGAGATTTTGATCAGTTGAAGTACAAACAAGGCTCTTGTCTTGGCATTTATTATTTGCTAAATAAATATTTCATTAAAAGAGAAACAAACAGAACATCACTCATCTAGGCCTCTAGAACAGAGGGAATGAGTGAGTTCTTATTATAACAGAAAGCAAGAGATTGGTGGGCAGCAAACTTGGCTAACATGTGAGTCATATTGTTAGCTTCCCGCCTCACCCAACAGAAACTCTCTTGGCATTTATTGTTTATACATGGTGTAGTAATGATTATTTATATTACATCTTACAAAAGATTATACTATATTATATTCTTTTAGCAACAAAAAAAACTATATTATATGCTATATAATAAAAGTTGGATCATAGAAAACGTGGTTGCATGGAGTTATTATCTTCTTTCTTCTACAATTTTTTACACCCTCATTAATTACTAAGGCAATTTAGCCTTAGATTAAATTGCATTAATTAATTATTATGATAGTTTTAGATAAACTCTATTACTTAAGCTTTAAGAAATTTTAAATTATACTTCAATTAAAATTCTATTATCGAAAGTTTCAAGTAATTTAAAATAAAAATATGACATTTATATTATTTTATTTTTAGTGTATTCACATCTGGTTCTTCAAAATCAAAATGGAATACTTAGACAAAATCGCACAAAATCAACCCCACATTGAGTTCTTTATCACTGTTTAATTTTTTGCAAAATACTACAACACTCTTTAATTTTAAGAGTACTATAGCGTTTTGCATTGTCTTTTTTATAAAATTAAAAATTCAAAAATTCAACATCTCTCTCCTTCATATTAAAGAAATTGAAAACTCTCTCTCTCTCTCTCTCTCTCTCTCTCTCTCTCTCTCTCTCTCTCTCTCTCTCTCTCTCTCATGAATCGGTGTCAACGGATGGTTAGAGGTTGACACCGTTGGGTCAACGTTGTCATCTGCGACTTCGTCTGCACCATCTTGGAAGTCGTCGTTGGTCTAACGTAAAATTGTAGATACCGTTTCGGTGTCCGTTCCGGTTTAGCCATTGGAATGATATATTTCGGTACCGATCAATACCGGCGTTTCGTTTTGGGTTTATCACTATATATATTTACTTATTTATATGTTTATTCATCAAAATCTATAATTTGTTAAGAATCTTTCAAATTATAAGCCCATATCAATCTTAATACTAATAATAATATTATGCACTTGTATTTGAATAATATAATAGAAATATAAAAATAAAACCTAAAGAAATATCACTTAAAAAAAAAAAAAAAAGAGTGTATGACATGCCAAAGTGCAAATGGAATGAAAATTTCAAACAAATATCTAAGACTAACATCACGTGAAGGCCTGCACTTGAACCAAAAAAAAAAAAACAGTAGAGAGAGAGCTGGGCGGAAAAAAGAAAGAAGAAGAAGAAGAAGAAGAAGGAAGAGGGAGCACGACACTTGAACCAAAAAGACAAAAAAAAAAAAGTAAAGAAAAGGTACAGAGAGAGAGAGCTGGGCGGAAAAAAGAAAGAAGAAGAAGAAGAGAAGAGAGAGCAATGGTGGAATGACTGATTTTTTTTTTTTTTTTTTTTTTTTTTTTTTTTTTTTTTTTTCCAGTTATTTATTTATGCTAGCCGCAATTAGTATCCGACCGGAATGATCGAAACTCGTCAAAATGGGCCAAATTTTTTCCGAGATGGAATTAGGGGGCTTCTCGTTTCGGTTTACACACTGGTACGAGATTTTCCAATCATTCCGGTCGGAACGAAACGGTATTTACAACTTTGGTCTAACGTCTTCGTTTGGAGCTCCGTCTTACTATCCTAGGGCAACACTATCATCAAGTTCCGTCTATTCTCTTACCTATTTGTGCATAGAACAAGAATAGAAAATTAGATGGATTGTGTATAGGTAAAGAATAAAAAAACAACATTTAAATGGAGTGGTGTAAAAGGATAGAAAATGAGATATATTGTGTTTTTTTTTTTTTAAAAAAAAAAGGTAATTAAGGTAGAAACTAGAAAATTTAATTTATTTTTTTAAAGACAAATTTCAGTCAAATTATACAAAACCGTAAGAGAATACTCTAACAAGTTCCTAAAAGGCTTTTATTATTTAAATTTATTATTGTGATTAGAATCTTTAAACTTTGTGTCGTGTCCTTATTGTAGCTAGAAGTCGCATATGGTGCAATTTGGAGTATGATATGGGGCAGAGGCGCAGAGCGGATCTTCTATTTGCACAATTTAGTAAAAAAAAATTATAACTATTGCATCTGATTTCCATTCGAATGTTCAATGTGTTTTATTGTACTCTTAACAAGTCCAGAATTGTCATTATCAAAAAAAAAAAAAAAAAAAAAAGAGTCCAAAATTGTTTTACTTCAAGTTTTCACTTGACATCAAGTTTGAAATTTGATTCCAGATTCAATATTGACGTGTGAGATTATTCAGAAAAAAAAAAAAAAAAAAATCAATATTGATATTTCTTTTTTTCAATATTGAATTGTGAGGTCGGGTTGACTTCTCAAGTCTCAACACATTTGAAGGCATCAAATTCAATATTGGGTTGCAAGTTGCAAATTGCCAAATGCCAACCTTGTTACAAGTGCTTGCTTACGTTGATCTTGATCCCAAAGAGGCAATCAAAGAACGTTAAGGTATTGCTTTTTTTAACTTTCCATGCCATGTTTTCTCTTTATTGTTTAATTAGAGTTATGAACCACTTTCATTCTTGGATGCAGGGGTGGCCCTGGGCAAGGGCGAGGTGGGCGACCGCCCTAGGCCTCACCTCAAAATTAGGCCTCATTTCAAAATTTTTTAAGGCCCTTATTGAAAGGCCTCAATATATTTATATATAAAAGAAATTAAAAAGGCTCATATATTTTAAACAAACCTTTAAATTAAGCCTAATAATAATTTATTTCTCTAACCCAAATATGTATGAGAACAATTTTTGGTATTTATTTGATGTGAAGAAGCTAACTTCACTAAATTATGATAATTTGAAAAAGTACTATGTTAATCTTGAGGTTTTTTTAAAACCAATAATTTTTTTGATCTTGATGATATTGATTTATTTTTAGACTTAAAAGTCTTACAAGAGATTTTACAAAAAAAAAAAGACTGCAACAAATATATTTAATTTTATCAAGGAATTGAATTGTTCAAAATGCATCTATTGCATATAGAATATTATTGACTATACTTATCACAGTCGCATCTGTTGAAAGAAATTTTTCAAAGTTAAAATTATAAAAATCTTACTTGCATTCATTTATGTCACAAGAAAAATTAAATGGATTAGCCATATTATCTATTGAACAAGATTTGTTAGAAAATATTAAATATAAAAGTTTAATTAGTAATTTTGTAGCAAAAACCGTATGTAAAGTCATTTTTCAATTTTTTTTTTTTTAAAGATAGAAGGCCTCATTTTTTTACACCGCCCCAGGCCTCATAATTCCTAGGGCCGGCCCTGCTTGGATGGTAATAATTTTCCTAAGGATTTTACTTCTCTACCATACAATGAGCAAAGCTGAGCCACGGATTGGACCTCAGCAAAAAATGCGGTAGGCAATATAAGATTCGCACAAGGAGTAAAGATTTTGCTTCTGTATGATCATTCTCTTTTAGACTCCATTAAGTACCTGGTTTTCACACTTTATTCCCATTGGTTTGCTCAATGCAAATGGAAGGTGCAAGTGGCATATATGCAATTGGTGCCAACTCCCAAGTCAAGTCCCAAAGATCCCAACAAGCACTTTGCTTTTAGATTTCTCAATTCTGATCAGCCAAATTGAATTATTCCACTTTCATTTTTGAAAAAGAATTAGATGTTTTAAGTAGAGATGGAGAGTTTGGCATCTGAGCCTCAGGATCAAATGCATGGCACTAATGGTGTTATATTTTTTTATTAAATGATTTATTTTTATTGGTGTAAACTACCACATCAACTATATTTTGAGAATATCTAATAAATTTTTTATTTTTTGATGATCTCATAAATTGCAAAAGTTTTTAATCTATGTGGATCTCTAAAACTAAGTTAGATACAAGCATACATCAGATCTTCATATGTACATTATCGAATCATGTTAATTCTTATATTCTTTCTTTTGTTTGTGTGATTGAGTTCTTCCTCTATTCTTTAAACTTACACAAACAAATAATTTTCACAACATTATTATCTCCAAACCATTTTCAGAACTCCAAGTTCAGTTTCCGCATATTGTTTAACCCAAAAAAAGAAAAAAGTTTCGGAACATTGGCCACTAAAAAAGAGTTGTTGTTGGTTTTTTTGGGCATTTTGGAGATGACTACAAGGCAATGCAAATCGGGCTCAGAACAGAATGGACTTGGCCTAGGCCTTGAAAAGGTTCAAAATTTTAGGAGGCTGAGAAAGTGATTGGCCTGAACCCAAAAAGAATCTTTGACGGCCCACTTGAAAAATAGAAACCAGCAGGGGCATTCCGAGAATTGAACTCGGGACCTCTCGCACCCTAAGCGAGAATCATACCACTAGACCAAATGCCCTTTTGCTTTAAGTGGTCTAATTTATTGAAAAATGAAGATGGAAACAAGGGAATATTCAACCTCAGCAAGGATACGTCTAATTACAATCTAGTTCCTCCAACTTAATCATGCCAAAAAGAAAACACATTTTTAAGACTGAATATACATTATACAAATAACCAACACCCAAAATGTTTTTTTTTTTTGGTTGAACATGAGGAATTTGGTTTAAGAATTAAAATATGAAACACAATTTGAAACACATATCAATAAACATGCAAATTATGTATTAATTTCAAAAAGATCATGAGCTTTTTCGTCTGTCAATTCTCTTTTAATAACTTTATAGTACATCCTACTGATTATGTAAAAGGGCATCGGGATCTTGGACAATAGTTGATAAATTATTACTAAGACAATTGTATGTGGACGATCTGAATTGTAAGTTGTAAACAGAAATTTATTTAATACATCTAGATCACAAAGAAATGCATATTCTTTTATCTTATATGAATGATAGGTTTTACTATGATTACTTTGCAAAGCTAATAAAAATTGTAAGTTTGATTAATTAATCCTCTAATTAATTTACAAACGACAAAATGCACGAATGCAGTGAATGTATTAAGTAAACTACAGCTCTCCGGTTTGGAAATTGAAATGTGAACTTATAGTACTATAGTCTATACCAGATTACCAATTCAAAATAGTAGTGCGTTTGATTTCACACAAGAAAAAAAGTTGTTATATATGTTCAGGGGATTCAGCTACCAGAAATTTTAATCAAGAATACTTTTGTTGACTTCATCTATGTTCACTTGCACGCTAAGTTATTGAAACAGTAAAAAAGCCATGAAAGGGCTCTAAGTTAGCTTCATGAATAAGGGAGGTCTATAGATAGGACAACCGTGGCCACATGCATAACAGGATTCCAAAACAGCCAACCAACTTTTACTATAAAAGCCTAGATGAGAATATAATAAATCAACAGCCTAAAGTAAACCTACGATAATCCAGACAAAAAATTAGCATTAACAGTACTAAAAACATCATTATGAGTTGTCTCATTGGAGGTCAATGAAGGAAGCAGCATCATTACCACGGGAAGGGTCTTCTGCCTTTTGTAGTGCCCCGCTCTGGGTGACTTCTTCTCATTGACAAACGTAAATTATATACAGTGAAGATCTTGCTAATTACTGTTGTTTTTGAAAGTGCTGCAGCGAGGCTTTTTGACTTTTAGAAGCTATGAATGTGGGGGCTGGGGGCATATAAGAATAAGAATAGAAAATAGTGATCTTGCTAATACTGTAGTTTTTGAAAGTGCAGCAGCGAGGCTTTTTCACTTTTGGAAGTTATTAATATGGGGGCTGGGGGCATATAAGAATAAGAATAGAAAATAGTGATTTTTTTTTTTGTGAATGATATTTCCACACATATAAATGATATTTTTGCATCATTTGGAGCGGAAATATTACTGTTTTATTAAATAGTAATATTTTCGTACAAAACAATAATATTTCTATACCAAATGATGCAGAAATATCACTTATAAGTGTGAAAATATCAATATATATATATATATATTTTTTTTTGCTAATTTAGAAAATAGTGATTCAATATATACCATTTTAATCTTTTGGAATAATCATTAGAAATTAGTGTTTAAATTTATTAGAGTTATAGTTACATTGATTAAATTCATTATCTTCTATAGACTATAGCTTAATCTTTGAGAACTAATTTATCACAATCTACAATACTCTCAACATGCAGGGGCCAATACGACCATATCTCTTTTAATTTTATATGAATCAACACAAGCATCTAGATCTTACTTTTGTTTTTGCTAAACGCATCTAGATCTTACTTGGTACTACTGAGAACCCTCAATGATCAGCAATTTTTTCTATATGCAATATGCACTTTGCAGACAGTCTTTTTCTAGAGGCATAAAAATGAGAAGAAAGAAAAATGCGATTCCATTTTTAGTGTCTTATTTCTCAACTGTGCTGACTCAACAGTATAGGCAACTTATGCCATCACCTAAGTCCCCCAAATATTAGTCAATATTTTTAATTTTCTTTATAAAAAATTATAAATTATATATATATATATATATATATATATATATATATATATATATATATTTTTTCAAAAATCTGGGTTATTAATTATCTTGTAGAAATAATAATAAAGTTCCAAAATTTAACCAATGACTCAATAGATAAAAATTTATCTAGTAAGTTGTGCACTTTATGTGACTTTTTATTTTAGACTGTTCAGATTCTTTCATATGTGTGTGAGATTCTAATATTTAGGTCTTCCACATACACTAAATTTTTTGGTAAAACTTAGTTATAGTTCCTTAAGTGATGTACTTTAGGTTCTGCAATTTTTTTTTTTTCATTATAATTCAATAGTTTGGGGATGCAGGATTTGAAGATATCCCCGTTTAAAACACCAAAAAGTGTCGGTTGAGTTACTAGGCTCTTTGTAGTTCCCCAACTAAATTCAAACAAATAGTTGTATTACATTTAATATTCATTGGAAAAAGAAAACATTGTTTGTGTTCAAATTTAATTAGGAAACCTAATGTAATGTACCCAAGAAACTATACTAACAATTTACCAAAAAAGTAAAAAAGAAAATAGAACAAGGTACTTATCAAAAAAAAAAAAAAATAGAACAAGGTCCCTCTCTCCAAAATATTTTTTATTAACAATACTAGTTACAATTCTTTAACAAAAAGAACTTTTTACAGATTAAAATTGATAAAATTCTATCTAAAATTCACTATATTACAAGAAAGATTAAGTAGATTAACTATAGTAACAATTGAAAAAGAGATGTTAGTAGAAGTTGAAAACAACAACTTCATTAGTAATTTGACATCTCAAAAAGTTAAAAATAAAATAAAATAAATGAAAAAATACTATATAGAAAATTAATAACATTTAATAGGTTTTTTTTTTTTTTTTTTTTTTTTTTTTTTTTTTTTTTTTTTTAATGTTAGAAAATACCTTAATTAAATTGTCGCTTTATGTCTCAAAATCTCTTGAGCCGGCCTAGTTTCTCAAAGAGTAGGTACTCGTATTATCAATCGCAACTTTTGAAACAATGTTATGGGAATATCCATATAAAATGTTGTTTCAATCGCAACTTTAATAGGTCAATAATTGTGGAAGAAAAAGAAAAGATTGTAAATGAAAGTAACTATTTTATGCATATACATGGTGTTTCTGATGGGCAAATAACACAATTGTTCTGTGCAGTAAATAAAAAAAAAAAAAAAAAAAAAAAAAAAAAAAAAAAAAAAAAAAAAAAAAAATAAACAAAAAAAAAAAAAAAAATAAAAAAAAAAAAAAAAAAAAAAAAAAAAAAAAAAAAAAAAAAAAAAAAAAAAAAAAAAAAAAAAAAAAAAAAAAAAGATAGTAGGTCTAAATATTTTAATTGTTTTTTCAATTTTATAGCTAAAATATCTACTTGCAAAATGGAAACAAAATTTTGATTTTGGGAATATCATATAAAATGTTGTTTCAATAACTTTAAAGTCAATAATTGTGGAAGAAAAAGAAAAGATTGTAAATGAAAGTAACTATTTTATGCATATACATGGTGTTTCTGATGTAACACAATTGTTCTGTGCAGTCAATATTAGTAGGTCTAAATATCAAGCTAAAGCAAGGAAACAAACATTGCATCTAGTCAGATATTCAATTGAAGATTAGGATAAATATATTTCATGATTGGCAAATTAATCCCTACATTTCATGAACCAACAGCTGTAATAAAGAATATTTTGGTTGGGCCCTTGGAGTACAACAACGTTGATGGCTCTATTATTTGGTGATAACTGAAAAGAGGTCAACCGACAATGACAAGAAATCAACATTCTAGCCTTATTAATTCAAATATAATATAGCATTGGATTCCCAGACACCTTTACTAAGGCATTCCATACTTTCAAATAAGCTATGATTAAACTGAAATTGACCAAGTCATATATATATTTCTAACGCCTATATAACCCCCACACCCTAAATACCCCATTTGCTCTCAGCAGCATGCATCAGCTCACGCCAAAGATGAAGAGAGAAGAGATTCAAATATATCTTTTCTTGGCCTTCATCCTTATTGCTTCTCAATGTTATTACTCCACAGCTATGAGGATGCACCCTCCAGAATCAGGCAAGCCCCTATATACTAGCCTTGCTTACATCGTAGAGTAATGCTAGAGGCATAATATTTTTCACAACAGATGAGTTGATAGTGTTTTTATTAGTTCTCGTCTGGATCCACCATTAACATTACTTTATTATCTACCATTCATAACTTGACATCTCGACAGTCGTGAATTTTTTTGTGAAATTTGTTGTGGCTTATGTCTTATTGAACATCATATGATATGCTAAAAAAAGAAAGAAAGTAAATACTTACTTTATTTGATGCTTCCCTAGTTGGTTTCAAGCTCAAACATGCACAAGCAAGAAAAAGCTCAGCCACAGGATTCATGTCATTCACTTGGGTGAGCAGTACTTCCTTCTCATTGGCATCTTGGTATGATATTTTTACTTTCATTTCATAATGACCAAAATGGCTAATACATAACTTTTGTTGTTTCATTAAAAGAACAAATCAGGATTTCATATCAGAGAGGATGCTAAGAAGACTCCTTCAGGACCTAACCCCATTGGTAATCGGAACCCACCATCTGGGCATAACTGAGATATGGGAAACTTATCGTGTCAGCAAGCATAAAATATGGTGAAGATGCATTTTTTGTTGGTGGAGTTGGTCAGATATTATGTACAACTAATTAATGTTTTCATCATGTCATGCTTACAGAAGGATATTTTCTATTTTGGTCATTCACTTAAAGAGGCTTTAATATGATGATACTAGTGTACTGGCCTCAGAGTCACATTGAAATATTTATGTGGCATCTTAAAAACTAGAAGGCCACCGCATGAGATGTTTTTGCATGTTCAAAGGATCTCAGACAGTGTTACAGATGCTACTTGTTTACTAAATTTTTTAATTATCATTATTTTTTCGAGCTCGGAACTGACTGAATTAAGAGGACTTAGAAAATAAAAGAAGGAAAGAATATAAACAAGTAAGAGAATTCACACTCACAATGAATGAAAACTTACTTGCACTAATCTTATTCAAATAACACACTTAAGAAATTAGGATTCAAAAGGAAGTCTTGCCCGATCTTTCAAAAATGTGGGATTTAACTGAGGGGAATTGTTTGTGCACACTCTTAATGCACATAGGGGTGGATCTAAGAATTTAATTTAGAGTGGACATCTTTTAATCTCACACAAAACTAAAAATCAACCACAAAGAATCAACTAATAAAATAAAATTAACCAAGATAAAATCAAGAGTGTCTGGTCGACTCCCATAGAAATAAAAACATTTAAGTAATTTCAAACTTCATATTAGAGAGAGAGAGAGATGGGAATAAAATTACCGGTCAGAGCGAGAGAGTAAGAGGGTTAAGACTCGAGAGCGAGGACTAGCCGACGGCGTGAGGTTGTGGGTTTATTATTGATATTGTTGTGATTTTGAACTAATTTTTTATGATATTATTTGCGTTATTTTTTGTTACGATTAAACTTTTTTTCTTAATTTTTTAGTGGGTAAACTTCTAAAAATCCTAATATATATTATTGATTAGAAGGTTATAAAATTGTAAGTGAAATAAGATGACATACCAATATATATTAGTTATTAAATGAAGTGAAATGGTTTTCCGGAAAATATTTTTAGATTTGCAGGTGTTTGTTTCACTGTAAAATGGTAGTCAAACGGAAAATAATTTCCGTTGACCGGAAAATTCTTTGTTAAAATTTGGAAAATGGTTTATGCCCAATTTTTTCGTAAACTATTTTCCAAAAACACATGTCTCACCCCGCGCCCCTTCTGTTTTATCTTTCGCACAACACTATAAAATATTTTTTGAAATGCAACCAAACACGAAAAAAAAATCATTTTTCCTGAAATCATTTTTATCTGAAAATATTTTGCAATGAAAAATATTTTATAGCGAAACAAACAGAACCTAATGTAGTAATCATTCAATCAATTAAAGAAACAGAAAAACAAAAAGGCATCCCATCAAAAAAGTAAAATGCAAAATGTAAAGAGTGAAATAAGTGGGAGAGGGGGATCCACGTGGTTGGAGAAGAATGAAAAGCAGGGTAGTTGAGTTGGCTAACAATTAAAGATAAAGTGTTGGTCTTGACCCGTAAATCAATAGAAGAAGAAAAATGACAGCAAAGAAGAAAAGCCATAAGAAGATGAAGAGAAGGGGAAAGAAGAAGGAGCAACAACGCAAAGATCCAAACCAGAACGGCATTGATGGAGAGACAACAGAGTAAGAGTTTTGCAAAATATTGAGAGTCTGAGAGAATATATACTTAGGTAATGCATTTTTTTCAAAATTGAGGGTGGGCACGTGCCCATCCTGTCACAAACTGGCTTCGCCAGCACATTACATGTGAAAGTCCAGAAATTGTAGATATTCTATAAAATTGTGGATAATAATATCCCAAAATTATGTGGGTGTTGAAATTATTGATGTGAATGTCCAAAAATTATGAAAATTCTATTGAGTTGTGGATAACAATATTAAAAAAATTATGTAAGTGTGTTAAATATGTGCATTAGCAATGTAAGACAAATCACTACCCTTTAATTGATACACTACTCCAAATACAAGTGATGTTTAGGAATTTCCAGATTCACTTTTCTTTTGTCTTTCCTCATTTTGTAGGCTTCAAACTCCTGCTAGTGTTTGAATTTTGTAAAAGCCCATCCGTTTGGTATTAGAGCATTATGTCAATATTAGGAGACTTATATCGAAAATTTAAAAGAATTTTTTTAAAAATAAATTACCATCATTTAATCATCTTGTGTCAATTAGAATTGATAATAAAACACAGGCCCCCAAAATTTTTGGATGGATGGACCTCAATATATAAAGTTTTTGAAAGTTTGGTTTCACATTCTACCTTTCAATAAAAATAATAAAAGATAGTTTGGGCTCATAAAAAATTACACCTGGCCCCCAAAAATTAAGTTAGCCCAAAAAAGCACTAAGAAAACACTGGGATCAGTGGGATGTCTAGTTGGCTCATGATTTGTGAGTTGTGACCATTCTTTAAGACCAAGAAAAAAAATATGAAAAAAAGACTTATGGACGTAAAACATTTTTCAAAGGCCTTTTCTATTTTTCACTTTCGAGTGTATAAGCAATAAAAAAAAAAAAAAAAAAACCCTTTAGTCAACAAAATATCTGTATATGGAGAAATTATTCAGTCCACCGGGTGAACCACGTCATCCGTCTACCATTCCAATAATTAAATGACACGTGTGATAATTAATACAGTCAGCCGGTGGACTGAATAATTTCTCCTGTGGGGGTTCAAAAATTTGAGTGCAATTAGGAACCGTTAATTTGGCTTTGGTAAGAATTAAACGTGGTTCAGCAAAGAAGCCTAGGGAGGATCTTTTTCTATATATCTGTGAGATTACTAAAATCAAACTACAAATAGTTGTTTTGCTCTCTAGCCTCTGCTCGTAGGCCTCCTCCATTTTTTTGCTATTCCCATTTGCAATTTTCTAGAGCTTTTTAGTTGCTGGAAGCCTGTAGAGTGTTGTAGAATATAATTGAGATATTTTGAAGATATTTATTGATATTTGTGAGTTGTGTTGTTGTGGTGTAAAGTAGGAAAACTATTCCCTACATTCGACATATATGACTTTTCCTCACAATAGGTGGGGCTCACTTGTTGTGAGGGAAGTCATATATGCTGGATACATGAGATATTTACGAGGGCCAAAGTGAAATTTGCCTCTACTTTTATTTTAATCCTTTGTAGGCTTTTCTATTATTTTCCACCCTCAACAACTTTTATAGTCAACAAAAAATTTAAGGCAAGTCAAGAAAAAAAATGTTAATGACATTCAAATAAAGTGTAATTTCTCTCTCTCTCTCTCTCTCTCATCCACCCAAAATAACATGAGTGTGTATACTTTGTTCTAATTTCTCTTCTGTTTGAGTTCAACCATGTATGGGGTGAAAGATCCATTTGATAGTTGATACTCTATCACAGTATTTTAGAGTTTTATAAAGGAATGAAATAGAATGGATAGGATTAACAAAATAAAAATAAAAAGGAATTAAATATTATTTCTCTCTTGTTTTGATGTTTGAAAATAATGGATTAAAATGGAAAATGATCTTGTTGAGAGTTGAATGGAAATAAATCTTTTATAACATCATTACTATTATATGTTTTATTGAATAAAAATAAGGGTACAAGCATTTAAGTGGAAAAAAAAGAAAAAGAAAAAAGGTATGATAAGGACTTCAGATAATTTTTTTTTATTTTTACTAAAGTTGTTGATGATTGCATTTTACCAATGGGCTAAGACAAAAATGAATTTCCTTTTTTGTGTACATAAGATTCGATGCCAAATTCTATATAGAAGAACAAGAAACCTTACTAGTCTCCACTAGAACTTACTAGTGAGTTGACATTTTAATTATTAAATTGATATTTTAATGGTTGAGCTGATATTTTTAGTTGACACACTTATTATTATCTGGCCATGACAGGAAATTGTAGATTTATACCTGGCAGGAAATATGCTCTCGACTAGATATAAGCATTTTAATTAATTTCAATTTTTTTTATAAGAAATTAATTTCAATTAAGATGTAATAATTTAATTATTTTAATATTGTGATCTAATGATTGAAATATTAATTTGGAGAAATCAGAAAATTTCAAAACCTTAAGTACATAGTAGGAGACGTTTTTTGTTTTTAATATTTCTAATTTAATTTCAATACGAAAGAGTCGGCAAAATCATAAAAAAAGTTTGGAATCAGATATTTTACATAACTTTTCACACAATTTGTTGTGAGATCAATAATGAACCTTAGTAAAATAAATATTATTCACTCACAAAATATCTGATCACAACTCACAAGTTGTGCATAAAATTATAATGGTTAAATTATTATTTTCGTTCTTAAAATTTGTATGAATTTCATTTTTTGTTTCTAAATTTTGAAAAATTTATTTTTTCTTCTTAAACTTTGAAAAAATCCGTTTTTACATATAAATTTTATCATTTTAAGAAAAAGTTCAAGAACACAATTCAAGTATAAAAACAAATATTTTCAAAATTCTAATATAAAAAATGAACTTTTCAAATATTAAGGATGAAAATGAAATTTATGCGGATTGTTGTGTCATTTATGCTTTTTTCTTTTGTGGTCTAGTCAATATTTTGTTTTTTTGCCCTTTTAATTTTCTTAATGGAGTTGGAAAAGAGAACGTGTCTCTCCCTCACACCGTAGGGTACGAAAGCTCCAGAACCCCAGAAGTGGGAAAAAAACGTGTGCTACCCACGTCACCACAATAAACAAACACCAACCGTCCATCCAATCAAATCCAATGGCAAAGAATCGATCATCCGAACCTTCTGGAACCAAAAATTTATATATAAACCCCTCCTTTTTCCCAACATTCTCATAACACACACTGCAATTTTGAGTACTATTTTTTCCATTTCAAAAACCTCTAAAGCCGTCGATTTCTTTTAGTCTTTTAGAATTGTGAAATCTTGACCGCACAATGGCCGGTAAAGGAGAAGGACCCGCCATCGGAATAGATCTCGGCACGACCTACTCGTGCGTCGGAGTATGGCAGCACGACCGCGTCGAGATCATAGCTAACGACCAAGGGAACAGAACGACGCCGTCTTATGTGGCTTTCACCGATTCCGAGCGTTTGATCGGTGACGCCGCAAAGAACCAGGTCGCCATGAACCCCACTAACACCGTTTTCGGTAAGTTCTTGAATTATTTTCATTAATCGTTTTTGTTATAAATTTTGTCTCAGATCTGAGCATGCTTAAGCTAGATTTGATTTGGTTATAATTGCAAGATTTAGCTTTAGTTTGATCTTAATTATTTTATCTGTGTTTGACGTCAATATCTAATATTGGAGCATGAAACGTAACTATATAATTAAGGCATTCAGCAAAAAAAAAAAAAAAAAAACCCTAATTATTATTGAAAACGACGGTAGCTTTTTATAAATAGGGCTGTCGTAGATGGTCGTTTAAGATTTTCTTAAGCAGGCTTCTGAGTTTTATAACTGCCAATATATTAAAAAAAACGTTATTTATTTATTTTGTATAATTGACAACAAGTGGGAGTATGATAATGATACGATTGTTTATATATTTATTTATTAATGCTTTGTATAGTATTTAAAGATTTGGGTTTGATTTGAGCTAGATAAAACAATAGGTAGTGAAATATTTATAATAAATTTTTTAGATTTGGTTGGGCTATTGGATGTGAGAATTTATGGGTGTGCGTGATAAAGTTTAATATGCATGTGTGTTTGGTTGGATGTTTGGGAATTATTTGGTGTCAGACTCTAAGCTATGACACCAGAAGTTTCTAACAATAATTTAAGATTGTGTAAATATTATTAGTAAAGAACACATTGTTTGTTTATTTGTATTTAAAGTAATTCTTTGTATGGTATTTAAAGATATGCATTTTATTTGAGCTAGATGAAACAAAGGGTAGGGAAATCTTTATAAAAAAGAATCAAATTTTGTTGGGTAATGCGTTATTAGATGTGATGATTTATGGGTGTGTGATAAAGTTTAATATGTATGTATGTATGTTTTGTTAGATAGTAGGAATTATTTGGTCTCATTAGCTTATGACACATGAAGTTTATAATAATAAACGATTTTCTATAAATTATTAATCACGGAACATGAAAAGACTACATTTAGCTTATTAGTTAGATTTATCTCATTGGATTAATAAGCGTTGCAGTTAGTTTTGTATGACTGTTTTATATATACCTGTTTTTATTGGATGCTTACATTGCATTTGTTTGTGTTTTCAGATGCTAAGCGTCTAATTGGTAGGAGATTCAGTGATGCCTCGGTTCAGAGTGACATCAAGCTTTGGCCATTTAAGCTTGTTCCTGGTCCTGGTGACAAGCCCATGATTGTGGTCAACTACAAGGGTGAGGATAAGCAGTTCTCTGCTGAGGAAATCTCTTCCATGGTCCTTATTAAGATGCGTGAGATTGCTGAGGCTTACCTTGGTTTGACCATTAAGAATGCTGTTGTCACCGTCCCAGCTTACTTCAATGACTCTCAGCGTCAGGCCACAAAGGATGCTGGAGTCATTGCGGGTCTCAATGTGATGCGTATCATCAATGAGCCCACTGCTGCAGCCATTGCTTATGGTCTTGACAAGAAGGCGACCAGTGTTGGCGAGAAGAATGTTTTGATTTTTGATCTCGGTGGTGGTACTTTTGATGTCTCATTGCTCACAATTGAAGAGGGTATCTTTGAGGTGAAGGCCACAGCTGGTGACACTCACCTTGGAGGAGAGGATTTTGATAACAGAATGGTGAACCACTTTGTTCAGGAGTTCAAGAGGAAGAACAAGAAGGACATTACTGGAAGCCCTAGAGCTCTTAGGAGACTGAGGACAGCTTGTGAAAGGGCAAAGAGGACTCTCTCATCAACTGCTCAGACCACAATTGAGATTGATTCTTTGTATGAGGGTATTGATTTCTATTCAACAATTACTCGTGCCAGATTTGAGGAACTCAACATGGATCTCTTCAGGAAGTGTATGGAACCAGTTGAGAAGTGTTTGAGGGATGCCAAGATGGACAAGAGCTCTGTACATGATGTTGTCCTCGTTGGGGGCTCTACTAGGATTCCCAAGGTGCAGCAGCTATTGCAGGACTTCTTCAATGGGAAGGAACTTTGCAAGAGCATCAACCCCGATGAGGCTGTTGCCTATGGTGCTGCTGTTCAGGCTGCCATCTTGAGCGGTGAGGGCAACGAGAAAGTACAGGATCTATTGCTCTTGGATGTTACTCCTCTGTCCACTGGTTTGGAAACTGCTGGAGGTGTGATGACTGTGTTGATTCCAAGGAATACCACCATTCCCACCAAGAAGGAGCAGGTGTTCTCGACCTACTCAGACAACCAACCAGGTGTCTTGATCCAGGTTTATGAAGGAGAGAGAGCAAGGACCAAGGACAACAACTTGCTCGGCAAATTTGAGCTTTCTGGCATTCCTCCAGCACCCAGGGGTGTTCCACAGATTACTGTCTGCTTTGATATTGATGCTAATGGTATCTTGAATGTCTCCGCTGAGGACAAGACCACCGGACAGAAGAATAAGATCACAATTACTAATGACAAGGGAAGACTGTCCAAGGACGAAATTGAAAAGATGGTTCAGGAGGCTGAGAAATACAAGGCTGAGGATGAAGAGCACAAGAAGAAGGTTGAAGCCAAGAATGCCTTGGAGAACTATTCCTACAACATGAGGAATACCATCAAGGATGAGAAGATAGGTTCCAAACTTTCTCCTGAGGACAAGAAGAAGATTGAGGATGCCATCGACCAGGCAATTCAGTGGTTGGATGGCAACCAGCTTGCCGAGGCAGACGAGTTTGAAGATAAGATGAAGGAGCTTGAGAGCATCTGCAACCCCATCATCGCGAAGATGTACCAGGGAGCTGGTCCTGAGGGTGGCAGCGGCATGGATGAGGATGTTCCTCCAGCTGGTGGCAGTGGTGCTGGTCCCAAGATCGAAGAAGTTGATTAAGTCATTCGTATTATTCTTCGGTCTCTATGCTATTAGAAGTTTTTATTTTGGGATGTTTTTGAAGCTTTCATTTTGGGTTGTTTTTTTACCTGATATACTTTCGTTTGATGGATGGATTTGGATTTTTGTGACTTCCGAACTGGAAGTAGTTTTGAGTAAATTACACTCTCCGGTTCCTATTTAAATTACCATAGTTGCTGTTAGCAGAATATATGTCTGATGTTCGTTACAGCATGGTTCATGGTTCTGATTCTGGTTACCTTTTTATTTTACTTTATTTTATTTGTGACCCTTCGGAGATCAGATGCATATTATTGGTTTGTGAATATATCTATTCTTGAAAATTGCGGGTGTCAGATGGTTAAGGTGGGACGCAAACACTGGTGCGCTCTTGGTCAAAAAGAGCACAAGAATATTCTGGCAGCAGGAAGGAAACTTACGAAATTCTTGGTAGTTAGCTAGACAATTGGTATTCCATGTCGTGCACGTAACGAAGTCCTAATCAAGGTTCTCTAGTACACTGACTTCAAAGACTACCAATTTGCCTAGACATACGACTCATTGTGCCAGTTGCCCTTAAGTAATTACGTTACGAGTTACTGTTTTTGAAAGATTTTGCTCAATTCATTCAGCCCATTTGAGGCATGACTCATGCTTAGGTTTGAGTAGCTCCTTGCACCTAGATGGGGGTTGGTGCGTTTGGCAAGCCCAAAAATACCAAGCTTGTTTTGGTGGAGCCCATAAAAAAATTAAAAAAAAAAAATTTTCCCCTCTTTTTTTACATTACTTTCAGCAAATAAATAATTCAGTAAAACTCAACCAACCAAACGCACTTGAAGACATTATTGTACCTAGTAATTAAGCAAATCCGTTAGATTTTTTTTTTTTGGGATAAGCAAGCAAATCCGTTAGATAACATGCAATCTTATCAACACCCAATAATGTAACGCACTATAGACCAATCTTTTTGGTCGCACCATTCATCCTTCACCCAAGTGATAATAGTTTAGAACAATAATGTAGTAACAGTATCGGGCTGTCCAATGGGTGGGTTTGGATAGGTATTAAATAAGTAGAGCTTTTAAAACCTAATAGTCCATTTAGTAAAGTAGATATTACTCAAATACAACCCAACCCAACCCAATTATCTAAACTAAAATCCAACTCATCCATTTACTCATTTATTTTATGCATATATATAATTAAAATGTCCTAAAACCTCTAAAATGATCAAAATATTCCTAAAACCTTAAAATTTATCAAAATACCCTTAAAGTATATATATATATATATATTTTTGCTTGGTTTGGGTTTTTGGTAATGCCCAATAAGCAATCCAATGAAACTCAACTTAATTAGATCTAATTGGGCTAGCACTCATTTGCCCATTTATTAAATAAGTGTGTTTGGTTGGACAATTAATGAGTGAGTTTGGATAGGTTAATGGGTTTAAGTGTTTTTTGCCACCCCTAATCACCATCAAAGATCTACAACACAGCAGTATTGATGAAGTCTCCGAGGGCTAGGCATAGCTTACACTCGATTTGTGTAAGGACTAAGGAGAAACTTTGCACATTGTATTAGTGGTTATAGACCTATATGTCTATCCATCAATGGGCCAAAACTCGTAATCTGTGTATAGGTTTTGCAAGGCGATACAAACCTTGTGACTAATATGATTACAGCTAAAAAAACAAAAACAAAAAGAATAACATCATACAATTTCAACAAATAATTCATCAGCATAACACATTCTACAACATCCATTATGCATCTTTAACTACCACCAGCACAAAGTTACAAACCACAAAAAAAATTTAGCTACTTACTAAATTAATCAAATATCATAACATAGGAAGCAGAGAAAACATAAGGCCATTTATCCTTGACACAAAAAATGAATTGACAAAAATATAGTAATATAAGTAAAAACCAGCCAATCATAAAGTGAGATTTCAAGTTAAAAATTCAGAACATGTCAAATGACAAACAAAACCAAATGCTTAGTACAAGCACAGGGGCATCTAATGCATGTCAAGTAAATAAGGAGACATGATCAGTAAAGCCTAAGATGGTCAAACATTGAAGATACAGTCACATGTATAAAGACCAACTAAAAAAATCTGATAAAAAGTATAGACAAGAGAGAGAGAGATGAAAAAATGCAGATCTAATTTCATAGAATTCCTTTATGGAATATGGTTAGAAAACAATGAAGCACCGAACACTGTAACCATCCTGGCATCCCTCACACTAATGCCTCTTTCAGGTCGACATATGCTCGTTCACTCCATGGAGAGGGGCGAAGGCATACATGGACCTCATGTTCTTCTGGTCCTACACGATGTTTGGGCACAATAATCTCAAGCATTGTTCCTGTCTCATCGCGGTAAGCTTCCAGTTTAGCATCTTCTGGAATGCGGGTTGGAAGGGGAATTTCCCTGATAAATTCCCCTGGAGGGCAGTGCTCTGGTGTTGGATCGGTTAGCTTAAATGTCCTATCATGTCTCTTAATAAATGGCATGCAGGCCTTACTCGCACAGGATATCTTTACAATCCCATGTGAGTGAGTGTTCTTCCAGGTAACTTTTACTCTCTGGAGATCTGCAAAAGGCATGCTAACAATGATCAAGAACCCTTCATCATCCTCATATATAGTCTTTGCAGCTGTAACAGGCCCATATACATTCTTCATTACCCCACTAAACTCATTTAACCAAGGTGGCTCAACTGGGTGGATTTTCATATCCAAAACTCTGTCAAAATGAACATTATTAGGTAAATAACAATCTTCATCGTTTCCATGGGAAAACAAATCCTTCTTCCGTTTGTTGCATACTGGTGAAAGATCAATGACATCACTATTAGCATGGTCTGGTGGCTGAGTGGACAAATTCAAATTTGTACCATTAAGCAATTTTCTTTGGTGGGCATTTATATTGTTCTTTAATGGAGGGGGTCGCTCAAGCTCAAATTCTGTGTTCTGTAGGTTTCTCCATGAACCAAAATCACTTGCTTCATGTGGGATAGAGAAGTTTATATCTCGGCCTGTAAGCTCCATCCACCTCTTCCTCTCTTCTTCATCAAGACCCTTGAGGTTGGGGGTCCGAACAACTTCAATCCCATGAACACACTGAGGATTAGAGAGACCCCTATAGTGCTTCCTCTGCATACGGTGTGATCTAACAAATCCCCTGTCCACACTAAATGGAAATGGGCGCTCCCCTTGGCGAGAATGACCATTCATGTAACTCCTTAGCTGCATCTTACCCAGCGCATTTTCAGGCCTTTCCTTGAAAACCCACATGTACATGTTCTCCATGTCATGCTGAACCATAAATGCATCCAGCTGCAGGTCTGATTTATCATACCCAGACACACCATTACTATCCCGAATAATCTTACTCTTTGATTTCTCATTCAAAACAGGCTTGAAGTAAAAACTAAAGAAGAACCAGGCACCCCAAATGCTGTCAAGCCGCTTGGTGCATTTCCGTGCAACTTTCGGGACATTGATTGTTGTCTCAACCTCGTAAACCTGAGGCCCCAGGCCTACATCCAGGACATCACATGGATCATTCCAAGCTGGGGGAGGAGGGCTAGGCTCAGACGACAGCGGAAGATTGATATCAGGTGCTTGAGAAAAGAGAACAGATCGATTCATCTCTCTCTCCAGTTCATCATGCGACAGAGAACACGTATCCATTGACAAAAGTGTAGAGAGCTGATGACTGTCCATCGTTAAGGTTGTGATCAGAGCTTCCCCCATCCTTACTTCCACAAACTTTTGCTTGGGATGTAAATTCCAAACCCACCAACAATCAAATCACTTCACAACCATCTTAACATATCAAACCGATACCTGCAAACACCGTTGACTCATTACTCAATCCACAGATCAACAGAAGCACCTACTAAACATCTTCATGACTCAAACCCACAAAACAGTAACCAATAATTCACAGTACAGTGACCAACAACCTCAACGTTCTAGAACCACATTAACCTGAAAACATCAACCAAAACATGCCAACACGATCAAAAATATTAATTTGTAAGCAACACACCAAGTATTCAAGCTTCAATCTTTTTAATGAAACCCAGAAAACCAAACCCTTGTCTGGTTGCATAAAAAAAATGATTTTTGTTTTTATATATATAATTTATTTCTTAACTTGTTTAATTTTCAAAACACAAATAACCTCACCCATAGAAGCCTAGGTACTTGAATTAAAGCTTTGATTTTAAAAAATCCTAAATATTAAAAAAATAAACCTTAAATTCACATTTTATTTTATAGAAAAAAAAATATTTTTTCCTTTCTTACACTTTCTCAGCAACCAAACAGAGCAAAAAAAACAGAAAACAACCTGAAATATCAAAGACCCTATATAATAGTATCATAAAACTCAAAGCACATATCAAAAAATGTTATACGGATTCAAAACGATCGAGTCAACCACGAAATCATAACCCTAAAAAATGCAAAAACAAAATTGAAGATATTGAAAGATATAAAACCAAAGAGATATTCGACGATTACCTGTAAAGCAAGGTTTCGAATCCACAGGAACTGAGAATTTCGTAATCGATCCCCATTTTTAGAGAGAGAGAGAATTGGTAACGGAGTCAGTTTAAAGTGACGGAGTAAATGAGGGCGAGGAATACAGACCCGCACCAGGTAAGACCGCCGTTTTGAAGACTGACGCCGTTAGTTAACGATGACGGAGTTCTCATTTTTTCTTAGAGAGAGAAAGTGAGAGAGAAAGAAAGCGAGTCAAAAGAGGCGTCTAATCTTTATAGACCCTATATAACGTGTTTTTGGATATTTGCAAATGCAATTGCAAAAGTCTATTTTTTTATTCTCTTTAAACTCCAACGCGTTAAGGGCATTGCCTTTTTTGTAATGACCAATGAGGTAATGGTACTATAATACGAGAGAACTAGCAAAGGAAAAGTAGTGAGAGAGTACAATTTCGTTTTCAAGTTTGGAAATTCTTTTTTAAGTCTACGGCTAGGGCAGGCAGACTTTATTTGGGGATGGGAATTTTTCATCCACTATTATGATTTATGCATAGTGAGTCAATACATGTTGGCCAGATTAGAGTAAAAGTTACGTGAGGAGTCAATTATCACAAAATAAAAGTATATACTTTGTATGATATTTTTGGATAACTTTGTATGTATGAAAGATTCAAAAGGAAAAAAAACCAATGAGAAAAAGACGACTGGATGCAAAGAATTATGCGGATGGGCTTTTGCTTGTTCAAAGTGGTGTGGCCTCTTTGTTGAGTGCTCTTCTTTTGTGTGTTTTTTTTTTTTTTTACTTTGACATCATTGTCAATTTAGTTCTTGGATTTTCGATTTGAGTAATTAACCTTCTAAATATTAGGTTTGTGACAAATAAAATATTTTGTTTATATTTTTATCAAAGTATTAATATTTTTGAAATTTTATTATTATTATTATGTGGATATCGTATAATTAAATTTGTTAAGTTATAAGGGAAATTATTAATAAAGGTTGAATTTTTCATAAACATAATTTTTTTTTATTAAATTTCATAAACATAATTGACAGGAGGTTAATTGTTTAAAATCGCTAAATTAACATTCACCTAAAAGTCCCATGTGATATTTATATGATTGTATTGGTAAAAAAAAATGTCATATGATTGACTTTAATTGTCTTTAAAAAAGATAATATTGTTTGCATTGCATCAGTCAATAAAATCATGTTGTTGAATTTAACTAAGAAAACTAAAGGCACAAAATTTTAAAGATTTGTACCTCCATTTTATCTATCTTTATATACATCCTCAAAAGTTATGCTCAAAATTTGGGGTAAAAATAAAAATATTAGAACAGAGTCCTTTTCTGTGATCATATATGCAAATTTCTGTTTTGGCATATTATCTCCCTGGCGAGAAGTGCCAAGATTGAAAGTAACAAGGCAAGTAACTAGTTTTATTAGGACATACGCAAACGCAATTCAAGTTAAGGAACGTGACAAACGTTGATAACAACATTAATCTAAGCATGATAAAGATCTAATAATTTTCACACAAAAAAAATCATATTTTTGACGTGACAAATTATGATTGCAATAACACCATTTTTATATTGACCCATTATTAATATCATTTTTATTAATACTAATAACAACATGACATAGCAATAATTGTAAAAATCATGGAGGGCATTGAAACTCGTTAAAAATTTTTTATTTTTAGTTTTTGTGGTTTTAAGTAGATTATTATATATGAGTGTTGCTAAATGCATAACATATTTTATAACAGTTGAGTTTATAACTTTTTATTAATTTGTTATCTATCATTTACAGTCTTAACAATTATGAAAATTTTAGTGAATTTGTGTCTTCACTCATGGAATACATATTAATGGGATTTTTTTGGTTGGTCAGTCCATCGTATAAGTGAACCGCTATGTCATATCTTTTTGAAAACTGTGGAGAAACGATCGTATATGTGGAAAAAATTGTTTTTTAGTACCTTAAAAAGTATGCATTAATGTCCTATCAGCAATAATATCCTGGATAGTTCAAGTTGCTTATAGCCCATGCTGGTGATTCTTGGTTGGTTTATCGCCCTTTGGTGATCAAAATAATTAAAGAGGCATGATTGCAGAGGAGCTAAGTGTCGGTGTGGTTTAATATATTAATCCTCGTATGTGTGACATCGTTGGCACTTGGCCATTGGCAACCTCTTCATAGGTCTGGTTTATGTAGGACATCATTGGCACTTGCCCATTGGCAATCTCTTCATAGTTTATCATACATCATACTTAGACAGTTGGCTACGCATTCTCCTTTACGTTGAAAATGCGCTTTATAATAAGAGCCAAGTGGAATGATATTTCCAACGTGTTGGTTTTGTCCTCCTATCACATGTTGAGCAGTGAAAAAAGTTTTTTTTTTTTTTTTTAAACAAAAATAAAATATATTAATTTTTTTGAAAAACGATGACTTTCTCTTATAGTATTATCCTTCTTTGGCAACTAATTAAACAAAAAAAAAAGGGTTGGTAGAAGTGGTAAGATGTATCAAAATAAGTATTTTAGGTAACAGTTATATGTAACATCACTCTCACATAAGAGTGGAGTTCATAACTATGAGATTCATCTCTATGCAAGAGTCAAGAGGGATATTGCATATAACCATTACACAAAATATCACCTCATAATAAAATAAGGTTTTCAATTATTCATGAGCAACTTGATGTATGAACTTCCATAAGTAATAAAACAAAGACTTTCTCTTATAGACTTATAGTCTTATCCTTCTTTGACAACTAATTAAATAAATAAAAAAAGAGTTCATAAAAGTGGTAAGACGTATACAAAAATAAGAAGTTATAGGCACAATATTTGTAGTATATCTTAAATTTTTCAATTAAATTCAATCATATGATTGTATTGGTAAAAAAAGTCACATGATTGAATTTAATTGTTTTTAAAAAGATAATATTGTTTATATTGCATTGGTCAACAAAGTCATGTTGTTAAATTTAACTAAGAAAACTAAAGGGACAAAATTTTAAAGAATTGTACCTCAATTTTATCTACCTCTATATACATCCTCAAAAGTTTACTCAAAATTTGGGGTAAAAATAAAAATATTAGAATTGGATAGGTCCCGACGAGAAGTGCCAAGATTGAAATTAACAACACAAGTGACTAGTTCTATCAAGACATACGCAATTCGAGTTAAGGAACATGACAAATGTTGAAAACAACAGTAATCTTAGTTTGATAAGTATCTAATAGTTTTCACAATTTTTTTTCTTCATATTTTTGACGTGACAAATTATGATTAGAATATTATTTTTATATTGACTTATATAATTTTTATTAACACTAATTACAACATGACATATCAATAATTGTAAAAATAATTGTATTCTGGCCTTCTTAAACTTTAAAAAGACACTAGAATGATATACAAATTTTGATTTTGTGGTTTTAAGTAGACGTATCAAAAAAAGAGTTCACATAACTGATTTACAATGTATCAACAAAATGCCTTAAATTTTTGTTATGCCACAAGCATAAAATATCCTAAGGCTAGAACTTGGACCCAAAATATGAGCCTACTGATCCAAGCCACAGAATTTCAGAAACACAATCCACAACCGACACACTTGTGTTGGACCACATCGGTCTTCAATCGAGGCCCAACCATTGTCTCAGCTGTAACTATCAACTAACTTTCTATAATCATATCCTTTTTTTAGACTAAATTATAAATTACACCCTCTAAGTTTGGTTAAAATTCAATTCAGTCCTTTAAGTTTTGACCATTTCAATTTAGTCCTCTAAGTTTGGTCAATGTTCAATTTGGTCCTCTAAGTTTTGACCATTTCAATTTAGTACTCTAAGTTTGATTTTGTTTCAATTAAGTCCTTTAACTTTTTTTTTTTTTCTCGAATTTTTTTTATAAATAATTTTTATTAGTTTTTGTTTTTAAGTTTTTGAAACAAAATCAAACTTAGAGGACTAAATTGAAACGAAAACAAACTTAGAGGACTAAATTAAAACGGTCAAAACTTAGAGGACTACATTGAAATCAAACCAAACTTAGAGGACTAAATTGAAACAGTCAAAACTTAGAGGACTGAATTGAACTTTGACCAAACTTAAAAGGTGTAATTTGAAATTTCACCTTTTTATTTATAATTCTATAATCATATTACATTTATTGGCTAAACCTCAAATCATATTACATAAGCTACACATAAAACAATTCAAATCTCGCAATCATCGTCTCTTCTACATTGCTTGATAGACCTTTCTTTGTTCACTCTAACCAATTGCTAAAATAATCTCTCTCAATTTCATGGACGACAACCCCAGAATATCCATCCTTCTATTTGCGGCAGGATCAGCAGCTATTATGGTCACAATCTATCATTGCATAGTAGTCTGTTGGTCCAATCGGCAAGCCAATAATAGCCAAAGCCCACAACATTTTGTGTCCGCAACAGTTGAAACATCATCAGGCAGCCCTAACAACTCGGCTGCCCAATTCATTCCGGCCCATAAGTATCAAAAGGGCACGGGCTTGGTGGGTGATGAATATCATGGTGGCACTTGTGCCGTGTGCTTGTGTGAATTTGAAGAAGGTGAAGAATTACGTACCTTGCCGGGTTGCATGCACTCGTTTCATGTACCATGCATCGATATGTGGCTTCACTCACACACAAGTTGTCCGATGTGCCGCTCCGATGCCACACCGTCACCGTCGCCACTAGTATCAAGGGATGGCATGGATTTACGTTCCGGTGAGTCCGATGCACAATCAGAAACGTTGCGAGAAATTGTTGTACAATCTGCTAGGAGGGTGTGATGGTGAAAGGTTGTCTTATTAGCTTTTGCTTAAAGTTCCAATTTTATCGGATACATCATACATCTTTGCTTAAAGTTTAGTCTTAAAAGTTGCATTTATGTCTTTTTGGGGTGAATGTTAGTATGTTACATACCTTATTAGAACAATTAAAAAATAAAAATTCGTGATGTGCAAATCATCTTATAGTAAAAGAAATGTTATGTCAAGCTGATATATTCTTCGCATTTGAGAGGAGGAATTCCTTTTTTTTTTTTTTTTTTTTTTTGATGTGAGGGGGTTTCCTAACTTTCCTTGGGAAATTAGTGTAACAAAATTTTAACTTTAAATCCTAATAAAATATGGGCCAGGCGGAGTTGACTATTGCTTGAGGGGAGCCATGGGGACCAACTCTCCACAGAATTGGAGGGTAAATTTTCTGGCCCAACTGAGTCCTATGACAGGTGTTTTGTTTGTTTGTATTTGAATTTTTTTTTTTAATACAAGTGGAGTGGAGGGATTCGAATCCTATAGAGAGAGCGCGATAATATCATTGAATCACAAAACTCTGGAGAGTTTTAGATAGACTTGATAGAACAAAAATTACCATTTACTTTGAAATTAAAGGTTAAAGAAGTCAAGTTGCAATCATTGTTATTTAGAAAGAAAAAAAAAAAGTTTGCTCTAATTGTTTCTTAATCTGAAAGCTAATCTGATCTTGAACATACCCTTCAAAGGCTCAAACTCCTGCTCGATAGTGGCTAGTGATGTCTATGTGGAGAGTGGAGACACAATTGGGTTTGCGTATGATTGTTCCAATTCATAATCCATACACAAGAAGGGCCATAGGTCATGCAGTCTAGGCCTATAACTAACCGTCCATTTTAATTTGTCGGGCTACGCCTAAATGTAAAATCAGGCCTATCTATTACTACATAGTTTTTTTTTTTTTCATATAGATTTGAGATGATTGTGCTCAACTAGTAAAGTCTTTTGTTATTGAATAAAAGATCTTGATACATAGTTTATAGAAATAACATCTATACTGCACTTTTTAGGCCATCTGGCTAACTTGCCCACTTGCAGATCTTCGTTCCCTTCTGTCTGGTGTTCAGCTCTTCTGTCTGTTTTCTTCTTTTGCTTCTCTTGTCTTCCCCTACCCCAAGAAAAGAGAACACCATATGTCCTCTTTCTCTTAGAAGTTAAGTGTGTTACAAGTTCATTAACATAGGGAGAGGACATCTTGGCCCATTGGAATTTAATTATTATTAAGAAAAAAAGAAGCATTGCAATTTCGGGCCCATTAGGCCTATCATCAATAACAAAAGCTAAGTTTTCATATACTAGTAGTCAAGTAGAAATAGTAATGGACTTATGTCCCCGGCCTTAAATCTTCACAAACATGGTGGCAATCTCTTCGATGGCATGGATGACAGTGCCACTTGCATCTTTGGACTCTCTCCCATAGAATAAAATTGAATAATGATTATCATGGTATCAATTTTGAGTTTTGGGATACATGATAATTTAACAAATAGTCAAATAAAATTGTCTTCTAGTCCTCTTTCATTACTCATTAAATCAACTTCCATAGCATTTTCATTTTTTTTTTTCTATAAGTAGAGAAAACAGCATATTTATTTACTTTTTCAAATACGCTCTATAGCAGACTCTCTATTATTTTTTCTATTCTATTTAAATATACTTTATTTATTCTTCTATTTCATTTAAATATTATATTTTTTTCATCATTCTTTATTCTCAAACAAAGAACATGGAGAAAAAAACATGTTGATATTGATTGTTTATTTATGTGGAGAGCTACAGTAGTTATTCTTTTTTGGAGAGCTACTGTAACATTTAGACTTTGTGGAGAGCCTATGAGAGGTTGTTGGAGCATGAATTTTATGGTTTAGCTCTTTACATGTGGAGCAGAGGGCCAAACCAAGAGTCTGTTGAAGATGTTTCACAAGAAACTTGAGATAAATGAAAATTTAGCATGAGACTAGCTATACAAGAATGAAAAATCGTTGTGGTGGTTTATTATGATTTACATCTGTGGGCAAATGTGTAACGTCGTAGATATTATGATTAAGAAATCAAATAATCCTTGACCAACATTGCTTATAAATTACCCATAAGTTTCCCACTCTACTTTTTAATAGGGGCACAAATCCCCGATTAATAAGGTCGTGTCTTACTTAATATCGTTGATACGTTGTCTTGGAAAAAAATATCTTGTCCCTAAGATAAGCCAAGTCTAGCAGTCCATTACATAATGATTCTCACATTTTTTGTCACTGGAGATATGATACGAGTTCTTTGGTAAGCGAGAAGTGTCTATGCGCTTCTTCTAGTTAAAGAAGTATTGCATTATGGTTCCAGCTGTGATGATGAAGGGTTTGCATAGAAATTTGTGTTGCAGCTATGCCAATTGAAGGCTAAAGTTGGCATGCAGATAACGAAATCTCATTCATATGGGCAAAAATTTAAGTACTAAATTCAATCATGTAATTATAGTGACAAATAAATTACATAGTTGAATTTTAATTGTTTTTAGAAGAAAAATAATATATGATTTGTGTTGAATTAATAATCCAATCATGTGATTGAATTTAATAAAAAAACTTGTATTATAACTATTAAGAAACTGTAATGGTGTCTCATCAAAAAGAGAAACTGTAATGGTGGACATAATTAATTTGTTGAATTAAGGACAATCTTGTTTAGGTAGTTGGTCTTCCAGTCAAACACAGAATCATATAAATTTTGCTGAAAAACTGGACAACAATTTCTAAGTTGATAAAAGATTAATAAAATTTTAGAGAGATTCTTTTGTCCTAAATTGCCATTGCCCATCATAAAATACCAACCATTAATTTTCAATGTAAAATCATTCTCTATGGGCATCTTAGTACATTTAGTCACGATAGGATTATTAAATGACACATCACTTTCCTTTCCTTTGTGATCTCATGTGAGTATTCCTCGAAGGACGCGACCTCTGATGGCTCAACCATAAATGCATAAACTAGTAAGGCATTTACCGACTTTTTGCTTAATCCCTTGATGATTTGCTCAGCTCCCAATTTTTGTAGTGATTTTTAAGATTAAAAGAGAATTTTTTTTTTTTTTTTTTTTTATATTATTTTATGTTTTGTTAAAACCATTTCAGAGCACCTGTGAGCTTTTAGAGAATGTTTTATATAATGCTGGCTAATAGATAAAATTGTTCACAGCTTGGAGGTTTATAGCCTTGTTGTGTCTAACTGTCTACAAAGAGAAAAGGGTTTTACAATCATGTTTCATTATTCAAGAGTGTGATTGTCAGAGAAAGAGAGCTTTTTTGTATGTTTTAGCAGGTGAGTGTTTTTGGTTTGTCGTTTACAAATAGAGTTTGGAAATAAATATTGTAGCTTTTTTTAGTAAAGAGAAGGTGTGAGTTTGATACCTCTTTTGAGTTCCAGTCAAAGTTGAGGATCTGGGTTCTTGAGTTTGTCCCGTTTTCAGACAAGATTGAGACTATTCAGAGGTCCCCTCTAAGCTTTTCAATCACTTTCTTGGGTTTGTCTTGGAGCATAATCAAGTGGAATGTCAAGTAAACTATGGTTAGTTTGATGGGTTTTTTGGCTAAGATATTGCAGTGGAAGTTGAGCTAGTTCTCTAATGTGATTTGAAGGCAAAGATGAAATCTTTGAGTAGTGTAGGACTTGGTTTGAGTGTAGTTTTTTGTTGCCTTTTCTTGGCTCTTATTGCTGAGCTTTACTACTTATTGTGGTGGAAGAAGAGGTTAGCCAATGGAAGAATGGAAAATGACTACAGCAGCCCAGCTAGAGAGCTATTCTACATGTTTTGCTGGAAAAGGTCTACTTCTTTGAGGCAACAAGCTTTGGATCCCCAAGAACTTCGTTCTTCTATGGGAATCACAGGCACACTTGTCCATGAACCAGAAGCTCAGCTTCATATGCAGTCAAACAAGGACTTTTTGCTCAAACCCTTTGGAGAGGATGACATAGAGACAGAGTTTATGAGGCTGCAAAATCTCTCAGGTCCTCCAAGATGCCTCTTCACAATTATAGAGGAAACTAAAGAGGATTTAGAATCCGAAGATGTCAAGAGTGGGAAGGGTTCAAGAAGTAGAAGCTTGAGTGATTTGCTTCTAACAGTGGAGACTCCATATTTGACACCTTTGGCTTCTCCATCTTTTTTCACTCCCCCTCTTACTCCTATGGACTCTCGCAAACAAAATGGATTCAATCCTCTCTTTGAATCAGCAGCAGATGCAGAGTTCAACAAGATTAAGTCATCACCTCCTCCAAGATTCAAGTTCTTGCAGGATGCAGAGGAGAAACTTCAAAGAAGACTAATGGAAGCAGCTAAAGAAACGATTCATATTGGTGATGAGTTTGTTCAAGAAAACATAAACAAAGCTCCCCCATCAATGGTTCATAAAGATGAGGAAGAGTCTTTCATCACAATCACTGTGGACAGGAAGAAGGAAAGAGAAATTTTTAATCACCATTTACCACACTACCATTCAAGCACTTCACAGGTACTTCCTCTAGCTTCTTCACCTTCAACATTCACAACACCAATTAACAAGGAGCCCAATTTACATTAGTGTTTCATTAACTAAGATGAAATGGTTTTGTATTTTATTAGATTTTTTTCTTTGTTTTGTCAGTCTTTTAAGCTTTATCTTATTTCTCCTGCTTAACCCTTTGTGCAATGTATCTTGTATTTTCAAGGTGGGTTCTGAGACTGTAATGCAAGTGGGGGGAGCTGTGGGGTTATTTGTTTTTTATTCAATCTCCATGTCTCCAGAGTTTCTAATACCTGTAATCATTCTTGTGAGTGATGGTCCGACTGTTATTATTGTCGAAAGAGCACTGTAAAATTCTTTTCAAGGCCAAGCCTTTCTTTCCCATTAATTTTTAGCATTTTGTTTTTGTCCCTTTGTTCCCCTCACTTTATATTCTACAGTTTTGTGTTTCTCTGCACGCTTGACATAGTTGAGAAACATCAATATTTTTTTCTCAAAAAAAAGAAAAAGAAAAAAAGACATAGTTGAGAAACATATATAATCTAACACTGCTGCAATGTCGTAGTCTTGTACCCTTTTGTTGCATGTTTACCCCCACTAATTTGGTCGCAAAATATCTGACCATCTGATCAAAATCGTACAAAGAAAAATGAAAGATGTTTTGGTGGACCAAGGTGTAGATTAGGGTTGATCATGTAAATGGATTCCATGATATAACATGTAACAAAGTGACAAAGTTGAAAAAAGCAGATTGTGAGATGTCTTTGGGCTTTATCCTAAACAACAAGAAGGACGTAATTGCCCGTGAAAACGTCTCGTGCTATAGGCCGAAAGCTGCCCAACATGAAGAATCATTATATGCACTACTTTTTATTAGCTCTTTGGAGTATTTTGGCATGATTTTTATAATTGTTATGTGACTGAAGCTGACCCAGACAAGATTGCTGCCTTATTATTGTACTCACGTGACACAATACAACACTCTATAATTTTTTTTTTTTCATAATAGTTGAGATGGCATATTGTAGTTTGTTTTTTTGCTGAGTGAGATGGCGTATTGTAGTTGATACATAACAAAAATGCTCTCAATGGTATCACAACTCACTATCTTATTAAGTTGCCAAAAAAATTTGTCTCTAGCATTGCTTATACTAATATGTGATTGACAGTAACACTTTCGATCATGAAAGATTTACGGTGTGTTTGGGACGGAGGGAGATGGAAGGAGAAGAGAGTAGAGGAAAGAGAAAGATTCATAGAACGTACTAATTTTTAGTATATTCCAGTAATCTTCTTCTCACATTTTTTTTACTCTTCCTTCATCTCACTCTTTCCAAACATAAGGTAAGAGTTCAAAGTCCAGACCTCCATGCCGTATTAGTAATTACTGACAGCTCAGGGTGGTGGCCTGATGCCCACCAAGAGTTGTTAGCCAAATGAAGAGAGAGAGAGAGAGAGAGAGAGAGAGAGAGAAATTGCATAAGGCTAACTCAAATGCCTAGCAACCATAAAGCTCACTCCTCCAATCACTCAAAAGTCAAAAGTATAACTGAAGTAACAGTTTACAGGAAATTTGGTATATGGATGTTCTGCAAGTGGCAAACTTGATATGTGTATGTAAAATTGGAATACGTATACATGATCACTAATACTTTCGAGATGTTGATTCAAATGGTATATGACTACGTTCTAACAGACAATATAATGACCTACTCAACCTTGCCAAGCCTTGGAGAAATACAAAAGTTGATTCAAATGGTGTATGACTACGTTCTAACAGACAAAATGAAAGCTCAAAACGAGCAGCTGCATCTCACAAATCAGGGATTGGCGGCAGCAAAAACATTACCCGGATGGCCAGAACAATTTAAGAACAGAAAAAACAGAAGTCCTCATAGGAGTGTGGTGGTTTTTTTTTTTTTTTTTTGTGGGGGGGGGGGGGGGGGTGTGGAGGGTTTGAAGGATGTAGAAAAAGTAAAGTGCCATTCAACAATAACGATCATGACAAGGTCAATCACAGAAAAATTTCATTCTATGCTTCACACGTGGGAAAAAATGTCTTAGAAAATACAGATGCAGAATTCTTTTTGGTAAGTTATACAGATGCAAAACGATTGCATCCATTTTATGGGGAATCTACATTAAATGGACAAACTAAATCATAAGAATTCAATAACCAAGCACTGCTAGCCCAATTTAGGCTGGCAGTGCAAGATTTCCAGATGACTGTTACAAACCAACAAACTAAAGAACAAGCAAAAGTCAGATCCCTGTGGCAGCCCGATCCGTTATACCCAGCTCAACACACAGTGGGTTCATGCCTGATTCTCCCAAGAGGCTGAATGCAGTAATTCCATAATAGGAGTGGTACAAATCCGCTATTTCCCCTGGGAACTTACTGAAACCACCATACTGGCACAAAAACAAATTTGAGCAACGGAACCAGATTTTCAAGAGAGATTAGCTTAGAGAATACTTAATGATATCCATCTAGCAAGTGCCAGGATATCATATCAGTTGATTTTCAAATAGGGGGTAAAGTTTTTAATATTGTAAGCATGGAGATACACTTTCATTCTATATGTCATAACTTCTTTCATTGACAAGGAATTCTTAAAACAATTTTTTTACCATTTCATACTAGTATTTCTCTTCCCTGGTCTTTTCATCAATCATCACTAACAGATCATATATGTAATTCTGATTATATCAGTTAATAATAAAGATCATATTGCTTTATTCTTTAAAACTGTCAGGCCTGATGGCAGGCTTTAGTTACCATAGATGTCAGTTTATTTCTTTCCATGTATCATGGATGAAACTCATCAACTAACTATTAATCCTATGTGTTGGGTATACAATTAGAAGAAAATACATGGCCCATGGGTAAGAAACCTTAAAAACACCAATATTAAATCTTAACTAAATATATGCGCTGAACCCAAATCTATTAGGTAAAAGGAGAGGCATTATTACCTCATACTGACAAGTCAGCAAAAAACCATGTAATGCCTTTTCATCAATAAATTTGTGGCCCCCTAAGATTCGTAAAGTTGCTCCAATCCTGCACAAGCAAATTGCTCTTGTCAAGGCGCAAAAAGCTCCATATTATCCCTCTGGAACATCAAATGATTTCTTAAGACTTACCAAAATGCATAACAGGTGTCACTATCTTTGTTAGGTCTACCTTGAAAACCACCATCAGTTGCCTGCCTCTGCATCATAGAATAGAAGGGTGAGTGAAAATACCTTTACAGCATTACAGAAAAAGGATTTTTTTTAATATTTTTTTTCTAACAATGGTGTCCTAAGCTCTTTGAACACCTGACTATTCCCTCTCAGATGTGTGTAGTCCCCTGTCCCACACACACTAGGTTATTGCAAAGAGGAATCCCTTGGGGGGGTGATCCTAAGATACTCTCATGAGGCAAAAAGGAAATAATTGAACTACTTATAATTACACATCGAATTGACATGATCAAAGATTCAAAGAGGAAAACTATGGAGACAATTTTCACAAGCATTTTACCTTTTGAAGTCATAATGTTTATGCATGTCTGTTCAGTTGATTGTTTAAATTTAAAAGCATACACCTTCAGGTGTTTCCATGATTAGATGTGGAAAATACCTGCAAGATCCAACTGAGCAGCAATGGCACATTTATGATAGACGGTGTTGCACTATTGGACAGAAGATCAACTCCAATGAATCCCATTAATCGGAGAGATGCAACTGCACAGTAAATTCCACCACCTGTGGTACTAAAATGAACACAGTTGGTAAATATCATCAGAAACAGTCCAGCTCGGGAAATCAAGAGAACTATAGCAAAGAGCTGGTTTATGCATATACAAGCTTGTTTTCAATTTTTAGTACCATAAATAAATGACACTACTAAACAAAAAATCCCCACAAGCAGAACTTCCCCCTGTCCCCATGGAGGAAAACAATAAAAGAAGACCGCTCACCCTATGAGACTAGCCAATTGAGAATCTGATTTAATTATGGCAGTAATTGCAAAAATAAAGCTCATGGTACACAAGCCCCTTCGACCCCCCCACCCCCACCCCCCCCCAAAAAAAAAAAAAAAAGTGGGGAAAAAGAAAAGCTTCTTAAATAAGTGGAAATGAATCAACCTCGCCAAAAGGAACATGGTTAAGCTGCAACACATAAAGCAATAGGCCTTATTTGCAGATCTCTAAAAACAATTGGTGAATGCTGACCCAAGAATTAAAATGGAAAACCTTGGAATAGAGGGGAAAAAAAAAAAAAAAAGGGTGGTGACATGATTTATCCACACCATACCATGAAAGAGATGCTCTTTGAGTAAGATAATTCTTTTGTATTTGCTTTAATAAAGATCTGATGTAAGGAAAAGCTAGAGATAAAATGGACTTTAAATGATTATTCTGTGAAAGATGTTACAGGAAGCGAGAAAGAAAAATTCACACAAAAATAAGGAAAGTTTCTCCTCCATGCCAGACAGAATCATCTTAGTTCAAGTTGTTTAATTAATTAATTGACTAATTAACAACCTAGATCTAAGCGATATCTGACCTTTAATTTTCTAATTGGTCACTTCAAAAACCATAGTAGTAGGGTTCATGGCTGTGATTGAAGGTTCCATATGGACGGTTACAACACTGCAACTAGTACTAGCAAAGCCACTTTTCAGAAGTTTCAATGCTCTTATTGCTGCATGTTTACAACCCCATACCTTTCTTCTCTTCTCTTTTTTTTTTTGGCCTATTTAGCCTCCTCACAACCAATATTCATTTGAACAGGAAATGAATTTTTTATTTATTTTTGATAAGTTTGCTTCTACAAATAAATGGTATTCTCGTAGGTGTCGGGCTTATAAGGAAATGAAAATTTATTGAACCTTGAAAGACATGAACACTGATAAACTCTTCTCTTCTTCCCCCCTTTTTCTTTTGCTTGATAAAAGATTTGAACCTAAGCCATTGGAAGAGTTTTTTTTTTTCTTCAAAATGTTGCCAAATACACAAATTTGATATAACATAAATTAACAATCATACTGGATTTATTTAGACTCACCATGAGATTCTGAACCAGGTTTTATTCCAAAGCCACCATCATATGACTGAAAGCACGGCATCAATTGTATGTAAGTATATGTGCACTGATAACCATCATTTGCAAGAATAAAGAATGAATGCAACATTGACAACCACAGGAGGATGGCTACATAAAAGAAGACTGCCCAAGAACAGTCTACTTGCAATACCTGGCAATTTAGTATGTACTCCTTTGCTTTCTCCTTATCCATGCCCCTCCAATCCTCCAACATAAAACAGATGGCAGCTGATACAACAATGAGTTATTCTGATATTTCACCAAAGAGCATATTGATTTTCCCAAACATCTCTATTCTTACCTGCACAATATGTAAACCGAAGATCTGTCTCTGCCCCAGTGTGGAGGGGCATAAAACTGCCAAGGAAGGAAAACTCAGAATGATTCCACGTCAGGGGATGATCCAAAACTTACAATACATAAATTTTTTATTATGGGTAGGGGTGTAGGAAAAACCAAAGTAAAATTTAGTTTAAATCAATTTCCTTTTCCAGCACAGCCACATTCTTAAGTACGGAGATTAAGAAAGACTATGAGTACTACCTATATCATATACTTTGAGTCGGTATGCACTAAAAATGCCTCATGGATTTGATTATTTTTCAAGTTTTATAAGAGAAACATCTACCTTTAAGACCCCGCACAAAGAAAGGGGAAAATACAAAAACATCTCCTAAACTTTGGGTCCAAATCAAATTGACCCACCATCCCTTTAATTTGAAATTATAAACCCTAAACTCTGAGAATGCCCAAATTGGTCCTTCTATTATTATTCCATTGGTGCATTATACAGAAAATGCTATCAGGTGCACTGCATGTCATAGTGTTGAATTTGAACACTAAGTGTGTTAGGGTTTCTAATTTCCCTAACACTTGTTTTATTGCTCTTAAATAGTCATTAATATGTAAATTAAAAACATGCCCTCACAAGTGGTGAAAATAACAAAATTGGACATTTAGTCTAAACGATGTATTTCAACACTGATGCGAAGATATTGCACATGCCTAAGTTTCTTAAAATAGTATGAAAATCCTTTACTAGAAACTCCTTTGGTTAAGATGTATTATTTGATGTATAAATGATTTATATTGTACAGAAAGGAGGTGCTGGAATTTCTTGTTTTCAGCCCTCTTACTATTCATTTCTTATACAGGCAAAGGATGATTACTATATGACAGGAATATTCTTGAATGGGGCAACTCACCTCTTAGAAACTTCCTTACCCTTTCTAGAGGGTACCACTCATACAATACAATTACAAAATCTATAACATCCTTTTCCTATTTCTCTAACAAGATGAACCCCACCACAAAGACACACAATCCATTGTTTCAATTGTTGCAGTTTTGATCTGGTTGAAATTATTCCTTTTTTATTGGGTGTGCTTGAAAGGTATTATGATTCCATTGAGGTTGTTTTGTGAAATTACTAAGGTTTAATGACTAGTAGTGAGTGGGGTTTGGGAAAGACGGTTGTTTGGCCATGGAGGATGGTGGTTGTTGTGTTGCTGGAGATGGCTATTTGTGGCAAGGGGTTTTGTGAGATTAGCTACAGCTTTCCCACTTAGAGGCTTTAGTGGCTGATCGATGGTTGCCCGATTTGGATTTTACGTGGCCAACTTTGAGTTTCAGCCATGGATAGACACACCCACGGATGGAAAACCTCTTAAGACATTGGTGAAGGAAGAAGAAGAAGAAGAAGAAGGAAAAGAAAAAGAAAATAAATGAATTTAAGACGAATTTTTAATGAGATTTTAACTTCAAAAGAATTGTTTATTATGCTATACTACACATGATAGAATTTTCATCCAATGCACCAATGGAATGATAATCTAAGTTGCACGGATACGGATACGGTATCGGGTACGAGAATACATCATTTTTTAAGAAACATATGAGAGTGACAATGGATATCGAGATATCGGGTATGGGTATCAGGTACGATGCCGGTACGGGTACGTAGGCTAAAATGGAGAATCCGTGCATTCTAGATGATAATAGAAGGACCAAATAAAGCATTTCTCAGAGTTTAGGGTTTTATAAGTCAAATTAAAAAGATAGGAGTCAATTTAATTTGGACCCAAAGTTCAGGGTCTTTTTGCATTTTGCTCACAAAGAATTGTTCACATTTTTTTTATTGGTAAATTAAAAGTGCACCCAGTGGCAATGGGTTTTGAATTCACAAACTCACCCTCCATCCACTCTTGTGGAAAGAGGAAGTGCAATTTGAGCTAGAGCTCTTTGACAATTGCTTTCACAATTTTTATTTCAAAAGAAATGGAGAGCTAAATTATACATAATTGTGGAGAGTGACAGTACACTGCTTTGAGAATAGGGAAGTAAAAGATCCAAGAACTGTAAATCTTACCTCCCATCAGGTTGTTGAAGGTTTCTCATTGATGTCAATATCCTCTCAGAGTCAATATTGGAGAAGTTATAGCCAACAATCTTTAGTATGGATAGGGCACTGTATGTGCTTGCCAAATGACTGCTGTTGTGACTCAAATCCTTACATACAAAAAGAAAATTTTACTCCCAGAAAGATAAATATACATTTCTGTAACCTTTTTGCATTAAAAAAAAAAAAAAAATCATTTTATCATAAAAATGCACAAGAAATTAGAATAAAAATATAAGTACGTAATTTGTTCGTTATACCCCACTACTTTCTGGAGGAAATTGAGAAGTTCTGGAACCTTGGAACCCATAAAATTGTCCTGCACAAAACCAACAGCTATATAACATTCACTTTCCTTTATATACTTGTGTTTGCACTCCGTACACAATATGTACAAAACAAAGAGAAAATAGAGATAATATATGCACTTTAACTGAAAACCCTACCACCTACAAAATATTCAAAGTTCCAACCCAATTAAATTTAGATCAGCTTCTTAGCAAGCAATTCCATACCATCATTCAGTTCAGCATTATCTTTTGGGTGAGCTTGCAAGGATAAAACCCAACTGGCAACTGCTTCCTTGTCAACCTAAAATATGTATACAACAATGTCAACAAACCTTTTCGAAACATATGGTTTAATTCAAAGAAAAAAGACATCCCTAACTCTCATTTGAGTTACTATGCATAAGAATAAGGAAAAGGGAAAAGTAAAGTTTTGATTTTTATGCTTCATGGTATCTTAATTTACCTAGAAGAAAAACATTAAACTCTCTTGACTCACATGCTTTGGGAGTTCCATTTATACATTAAATTTGTAATATCAAATCCAAATCCACAGAAACAAAATTATTGGTATTATGAATTTCTAACTTTTCAAACTTATTTAAAAAAAAAAAAAAAAAATTCACTGACATTCCATATAAATCATAATCTGCCTTGTTTTTTCCCAAATCTAAATCCGGCTTTTCTTTCTTAATCAGAATTTGTTACAATTCATAAAAGCATCGAATTTCAAAACCATGAATTACATAATTTTAAAGTAAACTACTATTTTTAAAAATCAAAGTTAATTAATCAATGAACAACTCGATTTCTAAAACAAATTCATTTTTAAAAAACAAAGCTAGAGTGAGAGAGAGAGAGAGAGAGAAGTACGCAATCAAGGGCGGAGAGGAGGTCGAGGCCGGAGATGACGAAGTAAGCGAGAGTGAGGCGATTGATCTCTTGATTCTGGTACGGCCATGGCAAAAGCTGGTACATCATCTCCAAGTAAGTCACGTGCCGATCCTTGTCGAACACGTGAGTTTGTGAATTTGAATCAGAAGGCGGAGATGGTGGCTCATCCATTGGTTCCCACTCCCACTCCGATTCCATTTGCTTTTTGTTGGCTTTGCTTCTCAGTTCTCACTTCTCAAAGTGTTTGAGTTTGTGATCTGTTTTTTGGGGGACTTCTATGATTAACCCGGTCCGCCACGTCATTTGGTGTCGTACAGTGTTAATAAACGGCACGACGTTTAATAAGCTCCCTAAAAGGCTAAAACCCTGGCTAAGCTTAACTCCACTCCATAAAGTCATAAACCCCAACCCAACCTAACCTGAGCCACCTCTCTATCTGTCTCAGTTTCACACGCACATAAAGTTCGTAGTCATTTCATCGAGCAGTTGGGGTGCGAGGTTGTGAAATCCTCAGAGTCATGAAGGGCAAAAAGGCAACGGTTTTAACTTTTGCAGAGAAATGCAAGGTACTCTATTGCTCTAAATTCAAAGTTTATACGATTGTATAACAGTGATATCTGGTGGCTTTTAGACTGTAGTATTAACCATAAAAGTATTGCAGAATATACTTGCGTCAAATTGGCAAGGCCACCTCAATACCATTAAAGCTGATGCCAAAGGAAGGTACCCTCATTCTTAATCCCTCTTTATCGACTTTAGCTTACAGTCTGCTTGGTTATTAAGTAAACGTAGAACCAAAAAAAAAAAAAAATTAGAAATGAATTTTGAAAATTACCACAAGGGTTTAGTATAGTTGGACCGTGGATTTTACTTTCAGCTTCTAAATGGAAGTTAGTTTATTTGATAAGAAACAAAGCTAATATTGTTGTACTACATTACTAATATGGATGGTTGTGTTAGCAAGGAGGATGTCTACACATCAAAGGTTAAATACATTCTCAGGAGAGGGAAGCCGTACATTTGGGTGCCGGAAAATGATTTGCATTGTGTGGTAAAGTCCTCTATTTAGTGCATTTTAGTTTTGTATGCCCCTTAAAAAGGTTTGATATCTGTAATTGTTGTGTTTTCTTGTGTAGAACACAATTATTGATGAGCGTGGTTCATTTGCGGTGACCAGTCCCTTCCCGGGCCCATTGGCAAGCTTATTTAGATCGATGAAAAAGGTTGGCGATGATTTAGACTTGCATTACTTCTTTTTCTTGTTTAGCTAATCTAAAACATTTCATTTTTCCCTAGTTTATAATAAATGTTTGGAAAAATATGGTACATAGTCGTATGAGGGAAGATATGGTACATAGTTACATGAGGGTATTTGTTAAGCAACATTGCTGATTTATTGACTTCCTGCAGATACCAGCTCGGGTTGCTCTGACTGGGGATGTAGAGCCTCTTAAGGATGGAAAGGTAATCCTAGCACCACTTTTAATGATAATGGAATATGCTTCATAAAATTTAATAGTGTTTATAGAATCATGTGGTTTTATTCCTTTAAGTTAGATTCTAGAACTGATTATTTTGCTTGAGCTGTTCAACTCTTCTGCCATGGTCTTCAACTTGGCAAGTCATTTGATGCCACCTTGAATTTAAATTTTAGAAACAGTCGTGGTCTTCTAATGTTTACAGTGACTTCCCAGCCTTCATTCTCAAATTGTTGCTAGCATAAGAATTTACTCATCTTGTGTACATGAAGTAGTACCTAATTATCAAGAAAAAAAGTAGCATCAATACCTGCTGTTCAAAAGAACTTGCAGGTTAATATATTGCCTAATTGTGGAGCCAGACCTTGTCTTGATTCTTCTGACCTTGATTAGCAGTACACTGTCAAATGACAGTTTGGCATCAATTTGTTTGAGTATTGTGGTTTTATATAATTTCATCTTTAACTACATATTTTCTTATTCTTATTATAGGCTCAGTCTGCAGCAGAGAGCCTTAGAGAAGTCATATTATCTGAACAGAAAGCAATTAATGAGTGCAGTTATACAGTTTCCGGTGTATTAAGTTCTTCTGATCTTAGTTGTACATCTCGGAGTGAAAGCCTTAAAGAACTACTGGAAGGGGATGAAAACTATGTGGTTTACAAGTTTAACTTGAGGTAGACCTCTTCCACTTTGGATTTTTTTGTCTGTACTGTTTGGTCAGAGTTTGTCGAGCAACTGAATGTAATGATTGTTGTCATGCTAAGAATCTAGACAATTTGATCATATACACGGCTGTTCCTGTATAGATGGTGCGCCATCAAAGGGTAGTACCTCTGTTATAGAGCACACAAACTATGATAAGTGGAAGATATGGAATTAGATGATTGTGCAATTTGATATTAGCATCATACTATATGGAAAAATTCCTCAAATTATATGCTTCATTCTCTGCTCTCATATGCCATTACATCTGACACAAAAATCTTTATTGTCCAGATCCTCCATGTTTATTGATGGCAATGGAGGCACTTATGAAGTAGATCTGGAAGATATACAGACATCTAAAGCAGATCCACTAGGTGAGACCGTCATCACAAGTATATTCAGAAGATTTGTTACCATCTTTGGCATGGCAGCACACATATACTTGCATAAGAGTACTATCTCTTTTGTGCATCCTTTCTTCTCTAACTATGTGTTAAATTTGTCTCGTGTAGCACCTTTCTCTGCAAGATTAATCGATGGGATTAATCAAAATGTAGCAAGGCGTAGAGCTTTGATGCTCTTTTGTTTCGAATTCTTGAATGCAAATGCAAGGGTAAGACACATATCACGTTCATTAAACATTTACAAGTTACTATGTGTGAAATGCTGTGACGAGGCCATTATAGGTTATGTTCATCTCAATCCATTATGTGTATCTATGTTAACATGCTTTTATCCTTCTCCATCATGTTTTATGCTGCATTTGTCAAGGATTATATTTATAAATTATGGCAATTTTGATGGCAGAATTATTGAGTACAGAAATTATTCCTTATATGTCCCTATGAGGAGACTTGCAGTTGATGACTTGATTCTGTGTTGTCAAGACAATAGAACTGGAGGTTGTCATATTAAATTGCAATGCTCTGTTTGTGCACTTGTGTCTGTTTCTTAATAAACCTTGCTTGCACAATCTAGGACAGGTGAAGTTTAGAGTGATTAATTAATTTGCTCAACGATTAACTTCTGATACTCTTGGAATTGGTTCTTCCATTATTGGGAATTGTCCATATTCTTTTCTTCTTTTTCTAAAAAGGAAAAGAATACAATCTTCAAAACTACTGACTGATTGATCTATATTGTCATGTCAAGGATGCATACATGCTCTCCATTGATCGCAAGGGCTTTGACGTGCTGGGAAAGGTCCCTAGTCCAGTATTGAAGGATGGTTCTAGCCAATACCTGTGGAAGGAGTTCAGATTCACACTGAAAAAAGAGGCAAGTGATGTTGAAAATTTCTGCCATCAACTTGTGGAAATGGAGGAAGAGGCTGTCAAAAAAATATCAAGCTATAGTGGTCTAAAATAAAGTTAAAAGTGACCGTATCCATTCGATGTCCTCAATCACATCTGTGTATTGATTTATTATTTTCTTACAGATAATCGAAACTATTATATCACAAATGCTAGCATACTAATGTTTTCTTAACTTAGATGGTGAGATAATTTAGTTGTATTTCCGTCTGCCAAGGCCAATTGCAAGATAGGCACGGACTGAGTGAGAAGATACGCGTTATTTGTATCATAACAGTACGATTATTTGTTTGCAATCTTTGCTCCCATTGCACCCTACCGTATCCATAGAAAATTATGTTTGCTCTCGAGAAAAGATGGTGTTGTGAAGGTATGTTAGAATTTGTGTTCTAGATCTTCATATTTCATTCACAATGAACCCAATAAAGTTTTACTTACCTACTTTTTAGATTCACTCTCCAATAAAATGTCTATTTTTTTTTTTTTTTAATCTTCCATTAATATATTATTTGTCTTTCCCCATCACCCCATATCTACACCCAAAAAAAATCCCAACCCACCTTCGACCAAAACCCATGAAAGACATCTTTCCCATTGCTCCAAAACTCACAGATTAAATCCATGACTCATTATTTGACAACCCATGGGAGAGCCATCTGCTGGGACTTGGGGGTAATAAAAAAATTATACGAAAATGATTTAGAAAAGCTACAGCTAATTATTTGCTTAAGGTTACTGGAGATGAAAAAGAGTTTTGCTAGCCAAAATTTGGTAAAAAGGGGGATTATTAAGCTCATTGTGAATGTGCTCTTTAAACTGTATAAGATTAGGAAGGATGGATAACCAGGCATGAGAGAAAGGAAAACTGGAAGGAGTGCATTCATTGTCCAAGCTCCCAGCCTTCTATATTGCATTGCAGAACTCTCAAGGCTGAAAGCCCTCGAACTTCAGCAGAGAAAGGACTTCCAAGAGTCGAGAATTTTCATTGGCACAACACAGTGTTGCCTAAACAAAATATTCTACACAAAATAATATCCCAGGATGTAGAGGCGGATTAAATAATAGTAATTTGATAAAACAAAATATAGGAATTCAGGAATTCCAAAACAAAAATCAAAGGCTTCCGGTAAATAACATGAAGCCCATATTAGGTGATGAAAAACAACCAATATAAAATCCACCGAAACAAAAATTTAAAGCTAACTAATATAATAAGATGTTCAAAAACTTAAATATAATCCGACCTAAATTGAACTGCCTCCATGAAATTAATTAAGAGAAGATTGCAGAACTTAGTCGACCTCCTCAATCTTAGGACCAGCACCACTGCCACCAGCAGGAGGCACATCCTCATCCATGCCACCACCCATGTCAGGCCCAGCACCCTGGTACATCTTGGCGATGATGGGGTTGCAGATACTTTCAAGCTCCTTCATCTTGTCCTCGAACTCATCTGCCTCTGCAAGCTGGTTGCCATCGAGCCACTGGATGGCTTGATCAATTGCATCCTCAATCTTCTTCTTCTCATCAGCGGATAGCTTGGAACTAATCTTTTCGTCATTAATAGTGTTCCTCATGTTGTATGCATAGTTCTCCAAAGCATTCTTGGCCTCAATCTTCTTCTTGTGCTCCTCATCCTCAGCCTTGTACCTCTCAGCTTCTTGAACCATCTTCTCAATTTCATCCTTAGAGAGTCTTCCCTTGTCATTGGTGATTGTGATCTTGTTCTTCTGGCCAGTGGTCTTATCCTCAGCAGAGACATTCAAGATACCATTGGCATCAATATCAAAGCAAACAGTGATTTGTGGAACACCCCTGGGTGCTGGGGGAATGCCAGAAAGCTCAAACTTGCCAAGCAAGTTGTTGTCCCTGGTTCTTGTTCTTTCACCTTCGTAAACCTGGATCAAGACACCAGGCTGGTTGTCAGAGTAGGTGGAGAACACCTGCTCCTTCTTGGTGGGAATTGTGGTATTTCTTGGAATCAAGACAGTCATCACACCTCCGGCAGTCTCCAACCCAAGTGACAGGGGGGTGACATCCAATAGCAACAGATCCTGCACCTTCTCGTTACCCTCACCAGTCAAGATAGCAGCCTGAACAGCAGCACCATAGGCAACAGCTTCATCTGGGTTAATGCTCTTGCAAAGCTCCTTCCCATTAAAGAAGTCCTGCAACAGCTGCTGCACCTTGGGAATCCTGGTAGAACCCCCAACAAGGACAGCATCATGGATGGTGCTCTTGTCCATCTTTGCATCCCTCAAACACTTCTCCACAGGCTCCATACACTTTCTAAAGAGATCCATGTTGAGCTCCTCAAACCTAGCACGAGTAATGGTTGAATAGAAGTCAATACCTTCGTACAATGAGTCAATCTCAATGGTGGTCTGAGCAGTGGATGATAGTGTCCTCTTCGCCCTCTCACATGAGGTCCTCAACCTCCTAAGGGCTCTGGGGTTCCCACTAATATCCTTCTTGTTCTTCCTCTTGAACTCCTGAACAAAGTGGTTCACCATTCTGTTATCGAAGTCCTCCCCACCAAGATGAGTGTCACCAGCTGTAGCCTTCACTTCAAAGATACCCTCTTCAATGGTAAGAAGTGAGACATCAAAAGTACCACCACCAAGATCAAAAATCAAAACATTCTTCTCGCCAACACTGGTTGCCTTCTTGTCAAGACCATAAGCAATGGCAGCAGCAGTGGGCTCGTTGATGATACGCATCACATTGAGACCAGCAATGACCCCAGCATCCTTTGTTGCCTGACGCTGAGAGTCATTAAAGTAAGCTGGAACAGTCACAACCGCGTTCTTAATTGTAGCACCAAGGTAGGCCTCAGCAATCTCACGCATCTTGATAAGGACCATAGACGAGATTTCCTCAGCAGCAAACTGCTTCTCCTCACCTTTGTAGGAGACCACGATCATGGGTTTATCACCGGGTCCGGGAATAACCTTGAATGGCCAAAGCTTGATGTCACTCTGGACAGAAGCATCAGTGAATCTCCTACCAATAAGACGCTTAGCATCTGTGAAGGACAGAACACAACATTAGCATGCAACAACAGGACAATCTTGTAAAGCCAATAAAGCATCAACCCAAAAGAAAGAAAGCACCTAAACAAACTCCACTAATTGTATTTCTCATTGACCCCAAAACACAGCTTTACATATGTTTAAGCAGTAATCCAGTAAAACTTCCAACTGCATAAATAATATAAGAGCAACTAGTTCACATATAAAATACATGCACATCACAAAATTGCATCATGTACAACCCTTAATTATCTGATTTACATAATTACACAAATCTAACAGCTTTTTTTCTCTAAATATGCTAAACTTGTCGCATCTCCTAATCCCAAAAAAGAACCCAACAAAAAAATTTACAGACTTGTAGTCTAAGCCAATAAAGCCAAATATAATAAAGCCAATAAAGCATAGACCCAAAAAAAAAAAACAAAAAGAACCAAAGCACCAAAACAAACCCCCAATAAGACTTAGACACTATATGTATTTCTCATTGACCCAAAAAACTTCCAACTTAATAAATAATATAAGAACTAGTAGTTCACATACAAATACAAAAATGTGCACGTCATCAATTTGTATCGTGCACAACCCTATATTATCAGATTTACACAGCACCACAAATCTGACAGCTTTTTCTCTAAAATAAGCTTAACTTGTCAAGAAAATAAAAAATTTAGTTACACAACTTTTACAGATTCAGAGCAATATATCTTATTTCATCATTTAAAGCTAAAAAAAAAATAGAAAATAAATTTCACACAACCCTTTTAAAGTCACAGATTTATTCATCTAAGAACCGGTCCTTAACACATCTACAAATCGAATCGCATTACATCAAAACATGAACACACAACATGAAAAAACTATAACTTCCAACGTTCAAAAGTCAGATCTAAAACAAAAACCAAACCAAAAGAAGAGGAAAAAAATGGCATTAGAAATTTACCGAAGACGGTGTTGATGGGGTTCATGGCGACCTGGTTCTTGGCCGCGTCACCAATCAAACGCTCGGTATCGGTGAAACCAACATAAGACGGCGTCGTCCTGTTTCCTTGGTCATTAGCTATGATCTCCACACGGTCGTGTTGCCACACGCCCACGCACGAGTAAGTGGTGCCGAGATCGATTCCGATCGCGGGGCCATCTCCTTTTCCGGCCATTGTTGCAAGCCAAGAAAATCAAAAGCTACGAAAAAAGAGAGGCTCGGCGTGAATGAAAGAAGCAAAGAGGCTAGGGTTTGATATGAATGAGGAAGTGGGAGCTAGGGTTGGAATATATATATAGGTTATATTATAAAAGTCGGTCATAGGATCTAGAATGTTCGATTGAATCTAAGGGCTCTTAGCCATTGAGGAAGGACTATATGGACGGTGCGGATTGATTATTAAGGTCCTCAAACTCGAGTTTGAAACTGAATCCTTTTGTGGTGGTGGCTTTTTGGGGTTATAAGTTAAGTATAACTTTTAATAGTCAGATGCGCGTGCGATTCGTCGTGGAGTAGGACCGTTTTACTTTGTTTCAAATTTTTTTGAACAATTTCCTACCAAATTTGAATCTTCTTTTCTTTTCTTTGTTTTATTGTTCGGTGTGGGGTTTGTCGCTTTATAATGAAAAGAATTACAAAAATAAAAAATAAAAAACAGTACCATTCAGAGTTCAATTCTAAATTTTTTAATTATACTTTCCATCCCCAAATAAGTAATAATAAATAGAGGATTCAGCTCTTAAAATTTCATAAAAGGAACAACTTGAATTCTTATAAAATTAAATATAATTTTTTGATTAAAATTTTTATAACTCAACTAGTACTTCGTGGTGTCTCTAACAAAGATATTCATAGTTCAAATCATTTTCCTATAACTATTGAAAAATTAAAGATTTTTTTTTTTTTTTTTTTGGTATATGTATTACTAAAAAATATAAATTTTGAGTAATTAGTATTCATTAAGTTTCTAGTCGCACATCGGGTTTGTGTGTGTGTGTTTAAGTATTTGGTCTATAGTTACAAGAGTTAGGCTCTTTTGTAAATACACTTTGGTGTTAATAAAAAAAAGTATTCATTACACTATTAATTTAAAAATAAATTTCAATACAATTAGTTTTTTACAATATTAAGAGTTTGACAATAATCTTTAAGAATGATTGTCATGCTTGTTGGAGCACGTTTTTTTCTTCTTTTTGTTGTAAATGAGAAAATTTGATAGAATCAAAACAATAATAAAACAAAATAGCATAAGCAAGCAAATCAAATGGACAAAAACACATGTAACTATATAAGTAGTCTACCATTATGTTTGAAAGTGTTATGAGTAGAAATTACATTTTTTTTTTTTTGGGTTGGGCATGGTTGGGTAATAGGTAAACTTGTTGTGTATCTTTGACCAACATATGAGATTCAATATAGAAATCTGTTTGTGTTAATGTCCGGTTGAAGCGGTTCATGATCCTTGAACTAGCCAAGATAAGACTATAAAGTTACTGCCATCAAGCATTGGGTTTGGTCTCAACCAATTTTTTATATATATTTTTTTCTTAAGTTAAACAATGGATACAATTTCTATGATGAAATTTCTTGAAGAGGGGAAGGATGTAACACCCCACATTTTTGTGCACATCAAGAAGACAAATTAATTATTAAGAAAAAAGACGAATTAATAATTTATTGGAAGTTTCAGAAAAGCCTAATACATGTTGATATAAAATAAAAAGAGAATTTTTTTTTTTTGACCCAATGCCTTTTGCCGGAGAAAAACATGGGCTCAAAAAATTTTGGTTTAGGTGAGTAATTTTGGGCCAAAAATACCATAGTCCATAGGGAAGTCGGGCTTGTTTGCTGAAAACCCTAACCCATGACTCCATTCATAAAGAATTCTTCTGTTCTGTTTCTTCCTCATTCTCAACCAGCCGCCATCCCTATTCAACACTCCTCTCCAGTCTCCCTTACTCCTCACCGCCAACCATAAACTCTATCTTTGAGGTTTTGCCACCGGCGGTGACATTTCGGAGAAGAGAAGAAACTTCCCTCATTCGGCCAAGCTTATTTGGAGAGGTAATTTATCTTCCTTTTGGTTATGATTGAAAACATGGGTAATGGGATGCTGGTTACAAACATTTCGTTGTAGTTATGAAAGAAATATGTGTAATAGATGAGAACATTTGCTTTATTATGCTATGTATGACATGTGGTCTAGATTCATACTAGTGGGTGAAGGTATCTACAGGTTTTGTTCTCTCATTTGGACAGAGTGATATATGCTTTAGTTATGGTTGTCTTTCTTTTTAACAGATAGATTTGTGAACACTTACTGGTAAATTATGAGACGAAGACGTAGAAAACGACATTTTTTCAACACAAAGAGGTATTGTTTTTTATAACTTTGATATCTTTGACCCTTTTTTTTAGTAATCATTTTTCAGTTATTTGTTTCATTTCATTTAAATGGGAGTGATATCTTTTGTAGGAATTTTGGAAGGGGAGGATTTGGAAAGAGCAGTGGAAATAGAGAATTAATACCGCTGCTTATCCGGGTTTGGTCCGAGAGGATGTGCCATACCAGGAGTGGTTTGAGCAGGTTTCTTTGGGGTCCCTGATGTCTCTTCACGAGGTCGAGGGTGGCCGTGTCATGGGTGGGATGGCCATGAACAGTCATCATATTCGGTCTTCCGGGCAGATTGAGAGGCTTCAGAGTGAGATACTGCGTCTCCAGCTTGAGCTGTCAGTCTGCGAGGATCGCTATAAGGCCGATGTGGATCGACTACAGGAGGAGGCGGCGCAGCGAGAGGGAGAGATGGCTCAGATGCGAGCTGACTTGGCCCAGAGGCAGAGGGATTTGGATTCCCGAGATGCAGAGCTGGCTATTCGGGCTGCCACCATACGGAGATTAGAGGATCAGCTTCAGGGTGTAGGCATTCCTCCTGTTACCGGAGCCGGCTCGTCTGGTTTTGGTCAGACTTCTTCTCCGCCACCTCCTGATCCCGTTTCTCGAGACTGGTTCTTTGACGACCCTCCTTCCTCATGATGTATTTTCTGTTTTCTTTTGTCTTCTTTTGGGGCCTTGTATTCTGGCCAGACATTTTGTATTTACATGGGATGTACAGACATTGATTATTGTATATATGACATTTGTAGTTTATGGTTATCACTTTGGTTTATTTTTATGGTTATGTGTATGGACATGTGTATGGATGTATGTTTATGGATGTGTTTTGATATGTGTTTGGATTTACATTTATGGCTATGTATATGGACATGAGTATGGATGTATGTTTATGGACGTGTTTGGGTATGTGTTTGGGTTTACATTTATGGCTATGTGTATAGGTATCGGGTCTCGATCCTTCGCGAGGCCTAATTCAACAAATATCGGGGCTTACCTCTCCTTAGAGCCCGTTTCTGTCGTCATTGGGGGCTTACTCCTCCACGGGGCCCATTTCGGCAGATTTTGGGACTTACTCCTTCATGAGGCCCATTTCAGCAAATTTTTGGGACTTACTCCTCCACGAGGTCCATTTCCACAAATTTTGGGACTTACTCCTCCACGAGGCCCATTTGGATGACTCTTCGAATTTTTCCGATTTTTCTCTGACAAAAATGGAAAAATTTGCCCCAGTATGCAGTGTCGAATGAATTTTTCTAGCTTCTTGAAGATAGAAAAATTTTGCCCCAGTGTAGAGCAATGCACGCTGATGCGGAGTTCCGGATTTCTTTCTCTATTTCCCTTGCGTCAGGCTGCGATAGCTTCTTGAGGGTCGAACTACTTTCTTTCGAAATTTTTCAAAACCCTTTTGAAAAATTTTGCCCCAGTGTACCATGGGATTCACCTGTGCGACATTTCTGGGTCATCTTTGCATTTCTCGATTTCCGGGCCGAGCTAGGGTTTCGGGGCCGGTTCTTGACCGCCGGGCCTGGTTCTTGGCTCTCGGGCCACCCCGCTGGTGGAAGACCAATCCTGGTTATGTCGCATCAAATGCTTCCTTATAAGATCGGCTTTGATTCAATTTTTGACCTCCGGGCCGGTTTTAGGGTTTTGGGCAAGTCTCCGACCGTCGGGCCGAAATCTTCGATCACCGGACCGCCCAAAACTTTCCCATAGGTGATTTCTTACGAAATGGCCCTTATGTAGTGCAAAACGAGCCCTTGGGAGTGGGCGAACAGGTTCAAATTCGCGTGATATGGGAAAAAGAGCCGTTGGGATTCCCAACGGGACTCGCGCGTGACCGTCACGCGCGGTACGTGACCATCACGCGCGGCGCGTGATGGTTGAGCGCGAGTTTTTCCTTTTTAAAGCTCGACCCTCCTTCGAGCCAGCAACCATTTCTCGAGTTTTTCTCCTCTTTCTTCACTAAAAACTCTCTATTTTTCCCATTTTTGAGTTTTTTGGGTCCATGGCCTCCTCCAGTATTGATCCCGACTCCTTAGTGACGCTTCGCTTCCACGACTTCCGCGTTGAGCGGATGAGACATTGGTGGACTCTTCTTGGGGAGGATGATCATGCCGACATCGTGGGAGTCTTCGGCAAGTTTCCCCCTCTCATGCGGCTGCGAGTTGACCGTGGCTTGCTTGAGGCTCTTGCTTTCTTCTAGGATCCAACCTACTGTTGTTTTTCCATCGGGGAGGTGGACCTTGTTCCCACCTTAGAGGAGTATGCTGGGCTTCTTCAGCTGGACAGCCCTTTCAGTGAGACTCCGGTCATACCCATTCAGAGCCCTCGGTCAAACCGAGTTTTGGAGAAGTATTTGGGTTTGACCTTCTGCAGTTTTGCGTCCCGAGATCATCCGACCGGAGGAGACTTGGCGGAAAGCCAACATTTCTTTGGATCTGCTGACGAAGTACTTCTCTCGGAGTGTCTTTCCATCGGAGCTTGTAGGGGACTTCATTGCAGGCAAGAGGGGATGAAAGAAGTTCCGAATCATTGCCTTCAAGATTGCCTTTGCAGGTATTTTTCTCTTTCCTACTTCTGCTGGTAGGATAGATCTGGGTGTCATTCCTCTGTTGTTTAGTGAGGGCAGGTCTATCATCCCTGCCATATTGTGCGAGACCGTGCGGTCTTTGTCTTATTGCAGGAGACGGGGAGAGGGGGTCCCGATGTTCTGCATACAGCTCCTTCAGCTTTGGTTCTGCAGTCACCTGCAGCATTTCTACCGCCTCCAGACTCCTCATCATTTCGAGAGGTATACGGTGAGACAGACCGTCAATGCAGCACTTCCTTTCACCGGCAACAGCCGTGACTGGGCGTTATATCTCCTTGACTTGCCTTTGAGTGAGTGGTCTTGGAAGGTCACTTGGGGGCCCGCAGTGTGGATGCCATGGACTCATTGTGCTCTCTTTGATGGAGTGCCTCTTCCTGGGGTGTGGGGTTGTACAGGCTATTATCCCAGCCTTGCCCTTCGTCAGTTTGGCGGTGTTCAGTACCCACCTCGTCTAGGTGACTTGGATGCGGTGACTTTCGATTACATTCCTGGTGAGGATATGTGGAGGCTCCTCTTCAGGATTGAGGATATCTGGGGAGGCCGCCTTTCGGAGATGGTCCTCATCGAGGGTGGTCTGCATGGAGATAGCTCTGTTACTCCTGATTTTGTTGAGTGGAGAGAGGGGTGGAGTCCTTCTTTTACTCTCAGGCCTACCGTACGGCCAGGTGCATCATATTCTTCGGTGTCTCGCTCTCTTCGGGCCTCAGCTCCTACTGGTCAGTCTTAGAGGGTCGCTGTTTTGGAGAGAGAGCTTGAGGAGGCTCGGACCGAGCTGTCATCACTACGCCTTGCCAGGGCGTCTGAGAGAGAGGAGTCTGCGGCTCGTGTGGAGTCTATGCGGAGCTACCTTGCATCACAACAGTGTGGCGGTGGCGAATCTTCGCCGCGACTTGGAGGTTCAGAGAGGGAATGTCTCCACTCTCCGAACGATGAATGACTTCATTCGCGAGCAACTCGAGATTTCCGAGGCAGCTAAGGATCATATGGAGGAGACCCTGACTGAGACCCAGGGGCAGTTAGAGACTGAGCAGGTTGAGAGGACTCGAGTCCAGGATGAGCTTGACTTCTCTTCGTTCATACACCCAGGCTCTGGTTGATCCTTCCACAGGTCGTCCTCATGACATTGTGGCTCTCCGGCGAGCACTAGATGAGAGCGAGGTGGCACTTACATCTGCACGTACTTCCATAGGGGCCATGCGAGTCCAGATCAGCGTTCTTCAGGGTGACAATGGGGTCTTGCAGACTGAAGTGGACTTGGTGCATGATGCTCTTGAGTCCAATGCTTCTTGGCTCAACCAGGAGGGTTTCCCCGTGGTCACAGCTCTTCATCAGATTAACCAGGTGATGGATTCTTTGGGTGCCAGGGCTCGCGCCGTCTTGGAGGAGCACGATGAGGGGGATCCGGCCCTTTCCACTGCCTTGGGGAGATTCTGCAGAGAGACCTGCATACGTCTTGGTCATTAGATAGCATACTTCATGTAGCAGTGAGTAGTCAGTAGTTTTTGTATTTAAATGGTGAGTCATTCATAAATCCGAGTCGGATCATGCATGGCTCCCATTTTTAACTTCTAAGTTGATATATTTAGACATGCTTTCAAGACATCATGGAAAATCAATGTATGTGTTTATGAATTTAGCACGAATGAATGAAAGCACGAATTTTGTCTATGAATGTTTGTATAAGAATCTATGAATTTGACAAAGTTTAGCTTTTTATGAATCCATGGTAAAAATTGAATGTTGTTGTGGAAATGAATATGAGAATTTACAGATTTGAAAGAGATGAAGCATGGTATGAATGGTTGTGATATGGGCGAATGTGAAGATCTAATGATATGTCACTTTGAAACTGGGTGTTTGGAAGGATACACTTGCGCTCCACCTCTTGATCCCCAAACATTCTCTTTATATCGAACGAACCGTACTGCTCAAAGGATAACATAGGTCCGTTCTTTCGTCGAAAATCTCTTCACCGCATAACAACCCCGATCACTAGTCTTGCACTGATTTGATGCCCGCCTTGTTGTGATACCGTTTTTTTTTTTTTTTTTTTTTTAACGTTACTTTTGCCTATGGCGCCTCTTTCAAGGTTTTCACCATACCCGTGTTAATTTTAGCCATATATTACCCTTGGCTTACGCCAAGTCCAGCTTTCCACGTTACTTTTGCCTATGGCGCCTCTTTCCGAGGTTTTCACCATACCCGTGGTAATTTCATCCGAGGGCAACGTCCTTACGGATTTTCGTTGCTTCCCGGGTCCTTCTTTGGAATTATCGAAAATAACAAATTGGAACTTTTTGATGAATATTCCTCTTTGATTAAATTGACTAAAGTTATACATGGTACTTGATTACAGAATCAGAATTAATGGGTGACCGGAATTCTTCACCATCCATATCAGCCAGAATGATTGCTCCCCCTGAGAAGGCTTTCTTCACCACGTACGGACCCTCATATGATGGTGCGAACTTTCCTCGTGGATCTGATAGGGCCATATTCCTCTTCTTCAGAACGAGATCTCCGGGTTGGAAAGTGCGAGGTCGAGCCTTCTTGTTGTAAGCTCTTTCGATCCGTCTCTGGTAGAGCTGTCCGTGGCACAGTGCCGCCAATCTCTTTTCATCTATGAAGTTCAGCTGCTTCATACCGTGGCTTGGGCCCATTCGGCTTCTTCCAGCTGAGTTTGTGACAGGATTCTCAAAGAAGGGATCTCCACTTCGACTGGTAGTACTGCTTCCATCCCATATAACCAGAGAGTAGGGGGTGGCTCCAACGGATGTCCTCACTGACGTTCGGTAGGCACACAAAGGCATAAGGCAGGTGCTCGTGCCAATCTTTATAAGTCTCCGTCATCTTGCTCAGAATCTTCTTCACGTTTTTGTTGGCAGCTTCTACGGCTCCGTTCATCTTCGGACGGTATGGAGCAGAGTTGTGGTGCTGGATCTTGAACTGCTGGCATAGCTGATCCATCATGCGGTTGTTCAGGTTGGAAGCATTGTCGGTGATGAGCATTTCTGGCATTTCGTAACGGCAGATAATGTTGTTCTTCACAAACCGGGTGACCGCGACTTGAGTGACATTCTTGAAGGAACATGCCTCCACCCACTTGGTAAAATAGTCGATGGCCATCAGTATGAATTCATGCCCGTTAGACGCCTTTGGATTCAAATGCCAAGCCGTTGGACCACTCGATTTGAGACTTGGGTAGTCCCCAAGCCAAATCATCCCTCAACGTGTTTGGATTCAAATGCCAAACCGTTGAACCACCCAATTTGAGACTTAAACAGATTTGAAGTCTCAAATTAACATCCCCAACGTGTTTGGATTCAAATGCCAAGCCGTTGGACCACTCGATTTGAGACTTGGGTAGTCCCCAAGCCAAATCACACCCCCAACGTGTTTGGATTCAAGGGTGGTTCCAAACCGTTGGTTCACTCGATTTGAGACTTGGGTAGTCCCCAAGCCAAATCAACACCCCAACGTGTTTGGATTCAAATGGTTCCAAACCGTTGGTTCACTCGATTTGAGACTTGGGTAGTCCCCAAGCCAAATCACACCCCAACGTGTTTGGATTAAGGGTTCCAAACCGTTGGTTCACTCGATTTGAGACTTGGGTAGTCCCCAAGCCAAATCACACCCCAACGTGTTTGGATTAAGGGTTCCAAGCCGTTGGTTCACTCGATTTGAGACTTGGGTAGTCCCCAAGCCAAATCACACCCCAACGTGTTTGGATTCAAATGCCAAACCGTTGGTTCACTCGATTTGAGACTTGGGTAGTCCCCAAGCCAAATCAACATCCCCAACGTGTTTGGATTCAAATGGTTCCAAACCGTTGGTTCACTCGATTTGAGACTTGGGTAGTCCCCAAGCCAAATCATCACCTCAACGTGTTTGGATTCAAATGCCAAACCGTTGGTTCCACCCGATTTGAGACTTGGGAACAGATTTGAAGTCTCAAATTAACATCCCCAACGTGTTTGGATTCAAATGGTTCCAAACCGTTGGTTACCACTCGATTTGAGACTTGGGTAGTCCCCAAGCCAAATCATCACCTCAACGTGTTTGGATTCAAATGGTTCCAAACCGTTGGTAACCACCCAATTTGAGACTTGGGTAGATTTGAAGTCTCAAATTAACATCCCCAACGTGTTTGGATTCAAATGGTTCCAAGCCGTTGGTTCACCACTCGATTTGAGACTTGGGTAGTCCCCAAGCCAAATCACCCTCAACGTGTTTGGATTCAAATGCCAAACCGTTGAACCACCCAATTTGAGACTTGGGTAGATTTGAAGTCTCAAATTAACATCCCCAACGTGTTTGGATTCAAATGCCAAGCCGTTGGTTACCACTCGATTTGAGACTTGGGTAGTCCCCAAGCCAAATCATCACCTCAACGTGTTTGGATTCAAATGCCAAACCGTTGGTTCACCCAATTTGAGACTTGGGTAACAGATTTGAAGTCTCAAATTAACATCCCCAACGTGTTTGGATTCAAATGGTTCCAAGCCGTTGGACCACTCGATTTGAGACTTGGGTAGTCCCCAAGCCAAATCATCCCTCAACGTGTTTGGATTCAAATGCCAAACCGTTGAACCACCCAATTTGAGACTTGAACAGATTTGAAGTCTCAAATTAACATCCCCAACGTGTTTGGATTCAAATGCCAAGCCGTTGGACCACTCGATTTGAGACTTGGGTAGTCCCCAAGCCAAATCACATCTCAACGTGTTTGGATTCAAATGCCAAACCGTTGAACCACCCAATTTGAGACTTGGACAAGTTTGAAGTCTCAAATTATTCCCCTCTCGACGTGCTTGGACTCAAATGCCAAACCGTCAAACCACCCGATTTGAGACTCGAACAAATTTCAAGTCTTAAATTATCAACCTCCTCAACGTGTTTGGATCCAGCATTCCAAACCATTGAACCACCTAATTCGAAATTTGAACAAATTTCGAATCCCAAAAAAAAAAAGGAAAAGAAGAAAAAAATATACTTCCTAAGTTTGTGTAAATCCCGAACTTAGCCCTTAATTTTCAGAATATTTGCCTCACAAAAATAATAATAAATACACTACATAGTGCACCAAAAAAATAATATACATCACAATAAATATTGTGTCCCAAGATTTTTTCATATCTCTCATCTCTTGTGCTTCCAAGCACATGTGTGTGTGCATGTGTGCCTACAAAGGTTCATTTGTACATGCGCATATTTCTATACATAAATACATTTTTGTGCACAAACATGTTTGCTAAGTGTGTGATGCATCCCAAAACATACAATGGGACAAAAGGAAATAAAACAGAAGTGCACAAAGCAAAAGCATGGGACATAAAAAAGGGAAGCAATCAATCCGACCGTTCAAAACTGAAAAGAAGGGTAGGGATGGAAAGGTGCTTACCTGTAGGACGTGTAGGCGAAGACGGATCGTCGATCAGAGTCCTGGATCATAAGAAAAAGACAAAAAGACATAAAAAAGAGAATAACTAAATCAGCACATTTCGACCGTTTAAAGCTGAAATAAATGATAGGGATGGGAAGATGCTTACTCGTGGAGCGCGTAGGCGAAAACGGCGCGTCAAACGGAGTCCCGTATGGCAAGATATAAGTAAAAGAGTAGAAAAGGCGAAGTGGGGTCCAGAGAGTGAAAAGGGAAAGAAAAGGACGGAATGAAGGGGAAAGGTCGCGCGGTGCAATATATGGTGGGACCTCGCGCGGGTCCATCACGCGCCGCGCGTGATGGTCACGCGCGAGTTCCCAAACACGCGCCACTCTGCCACTTCGAACCACGAGTCGTCTTTTCGCATCCTGTCCGATCTTCTCCAAGCCCTGGAGCGCCCATTTGGACCCCAGAAGGGTTGGCACGCAAACCGAGATGAACTGCACAGCAACCGTAACCAAGCACGGAAACCGAGAAAATCCAAGCGGGCAAAAATTGAGTCATTTATTCTTTATCCGACGTTCCTTGTGCCAAGGAACGCCAAACAAAGAAGGGGCAACTGTCATAACCCCATTTTTACCCACGGGATTTTCTCGGGTGTCGGCACGCAAAACGAGACAGCCCGAACCAAGCCGGCCTGATCTGACAAAGATCCGCCACACCAAATAACCTCAAAACGGGGTCCGGGGCACGTTTCCCGAAACCCGACCAAGGTTGACCAAGTTTGACCAAGGTTGACCGAGTGTTGACCAGGGTTTGACCGAGCCGTTCCTGATCCGAATAGGGTCCACCATGCTGAGAAACCCTCAAAATGTGGTCTGGGATACATTTCCCAGAGCTTGGAGAGTTTTGACCAAATTTGACCAAGTTTGACCAGGGTTGACCAAGGTTTGACCAGACCGTTGACCAGACCGAAAACTGAATCGAACCAACCGCTCCTTGACCATTCTGAAGAGCATGATGAGAGCTTCGATTCGGCACTTTACGGGCCAAAAACGGACGAGAAATGAGGGAGTTATGATCAAAACTGTGAAAAAACGGTCCAACACTTAGCCAAATTTTGCTAAGTGTTGTTGACAAAACAGCCTATTTGGGAGGCAACGTTCACACGTAGATTCTCTCCGACCCGCTGCATCTTAGTCCGCGAACCGAGACCTTTAAGCAAGAGGTTTGCTTCAGCTATCACGCGCAACTTCCGGATCGTCAAGAGCTCCTCCGGTCAAGCCGGAATCTCAGTCAGAAGATGACCCCTTTGCGTAAGGAACATTCCAACGGCCTCCGTTCGCAAGATCATATCTTGCGAACCCAAGCTTGCCTCTGTGCAAGGCCTGTACCTTTGGAAAATAGGTAGCACAAGCTTTCCGACAATACCAAGATCGTCGATATCCGATATCGGGAACTACGTCTACCACGCACATGAAAACAGGCCGACGAAAAAAGGCTGTGCTGAAAATTCTGGAACTTTCCCACCGACGTTGCCGCGCTTGCGCGCAGAGTCTTCCTGACTCGCAACAAGTTGATCCGCAAGCCCGGGCACGTTGGAAAGAAGACACATTCATGCACGACGTGGAACTCTCGGATCGCCAAGATTTTACCGGGTCTAGCCGGAATCCCGATCGGAAAACTGTCCTCAAACGGACCAAAAACACTCCGGCGGCCCCTGTTCGCGGAACCGTATCTCGCGAACCCAAGCTCGGATTCCCGCAAATCCAGAACCTTGCAAAAGTAGGCAGCGCAAGCTTTCCGACGGTACCAGGAACGTTGAAATCCGACATCAGGAGCTAGGTCAAATACGCGCGCGAACTGGGACAAGATTTAAGAAAAAACACGCTGGGAATAAAACGCGTTTTTCCTCCCGGACAGCCGCCTTCGCGCGCAGAGTCTTTCCGACTCGCTGCAAGTTGACCAGCGAGCCCTGGTGCGTTGGAAAGATAACGACTCCGGCTACGACGTGCAACTCTCGGTTCGCCGGTAGCATCCCCCATTCGACCGGAATCTTCACCGGAAAAACACACAAAAACAGCTCCGGCACCCCGACTTCTGGGAGCCATAACTCTCTCGTCCGAACTCCGATTCGCGCAAACTTTATACCGTTGGAAAGTAGACGTCGAGAGCTTTCCGACGATATGCTGCATGACCCATTTTGAGCACCAGAAGGCCTCCAAAACTGCCCTCGAAAATCGGGTCAGAAAAGGGTACGCGCGCGAAAATCAAGGAAGATTCAGTGGGGGGCTGGCGTGGAGGATAAGAACGCCACGTGGCACTCGCGCGGGACCATACCGCGCGGCTCGTGATGGACCCGCGCGAGGCGTGCACGCCGTTCTATAAAACCAGCCTCCCCCCCTCACTTCAGCACAATTTTTGCTCGGGTATTAGGCCTTCTTGAGCGTAGAGTAGGCAGAAAAGGGAAAATTAGAGGAGGGAGAATTTCTACTAAAGAAGATTAGAGGAATTGATGATATTGAAGAAGAGTATAATAAGATTTTTCTAGATAGAGTGTTAAGAGCCTTACAAGCTTTTTTTTAAACAGTATTGTCATCCAATTCTCTTTATAACTCTTTTGATTTAGATTTTTCAATTGATAGCTGGAAGTGCAGCACCAGGAGCTCTGGTCAAGTTTTTGTCGGGTGCTCGTTAAGAGTATCGCTACTTTTTTACGGAGTTGGGTTTTGGTCAATTCCTCAGTATCCCGTATATGTCTCTGAGCCATCCGCTGGTGAGGTGCTGGGTCTATGAAGAACTGTGTTATAGGTGTGTGTGGTGTTATAGGTGTGGTATGAAAGAGCATTATAGGTGTGGTATGAAAGGGCATTGATCACGTACCTGTCGTATTGAAAAATGAAAATTGGGAAATATTAGAGCAAAAGATCCTGCAGAGGCAGAAGAACGCGCATTTTCGCTGCCAGAGAGAACATAAGGGAAAAGCAGAGGAGGCTGTTCGCGTAATGAGCCATCTTTTACTAAGACATTTGTAGTCATCTTTTACCAAGACATTTTTAAGTGAAGAGCAAAAGAATCATTTGTAAGTGAATCATCGGGTCGTCCTTTCCATTCTACTTCTCGAACTCTAGAACTTTGAACTTGTGTGGTACAGTCATGTTGGGGAACCAAGACATGTTAGAGAAGTCCGTGTTTTCAAAAGAGTTCAGCCCTGCATGAGCAAGATCTTTTTCTCTAAACCATCGATCTTACTATCCAATTGGAGGAGCAGCAAGCACTCATTGTGCAAGTTGTCACATTCCGTGACCGGGAAAATCACTAGAAGAAATTAAAAAAAGTAGTGACTTTATCTTTTGTCTACTTGTTAAGGCCTATCCTTTGACTTATTTTTGTTTCGAATCATCCACAAAAGAGAAAGGAAAAGGAATGAAAATGAATTTTGCCTGTCACAGTGGGTTATTTTGATACCTTAAATAGAGTGGATATCACTCATCTTAATGTTTCTGATTTCTTTAAGGATCCTAACGGAAAGATTGATCATTTAATTGGTGATGGAGATGTTCATACCAATTAACATATTTTCTTTGATTATCGCAATGTATTCAGTATGTTATTTTGCTATGTTTTTATTTCCTATTAAAGTAATGAATTTTAATCTATGTTTTGCATGTGTCTTATTGATGAATTGAATTCAAAGATGATGGATGGAGATTTTTGTCTAGCAGATAGTGCAACAACACACAATTCTTAAAGATAAGAAATATTTCCAATAATTAATCTTAAACAAACCTAAGGTTAATACCATATTAGGTTCATTGAACCTAATTGAAGGCTCCGGAAGAGCAAATATTATGTTATCAAAGGGAATAAAAATTTGTATTGATGATGCTTTGTATTTTTCTAAATCTAGAAGAAATTTACTTAGCTTTAAAGATAAACGTAGTAATGGTTATCATATCGAAACCAATAATGAAGGCAGTGAAAAATATCTCTATATTATTTCAATGATTTCGGGCTAGAAGCTCGTATTAGAAAAACTACATATTTTCTCTTCTGGGTTATATTATACCACCAAGAGAACAATTGAAACAAATGTTGCAGTGCATCAAAAGTGCTCTAACCCAATTATATTTACACTCTGGCATGATCGCTTTGGACATCTGAGACCTGTAATGATGCTTCGAATTATTGAGAACTCTAATGGGCATCCTTTAAAGAACCAGAAGATTCTTTTACCAAGTGACTATCCCTGTAGTCCTTGTTCTCAAGATAAACTAATTATCAAACCATCTCCTTTAAAGATTGCTATTGAATCTCCATCTTTCTTATAAAAAATCCAAGGGGATATTTGTGGACCTATACACCCACCATCTGGACCATTCAGGTATTTTATGGTATTAATAGATGCATCAACAAGATGATCACATATTTGCCTACTTTCTACTCGAAATGTTGTATTTGCTAGATTCCTTGCTCAAATAATTAAGTTACGAGCACAATTTCCTGATTACCCAATTAAGAAAATTTATTTTAGATAATACAAGTGAATTTACATCTAAAGCATTTGATGATTGTTGCATGTCAATCGGGATCGATGTAGAACATCATGTTGCTCATACTCATACTCATACTCAAAATGGTTTAGCTAAGTCTTTTATTAAAAGACTTCAAATGATTGCTCGTCTTTTACTTATGAAAACAAAACTATTACAATATATATTAATTAATCAAAATTTAAATTTAAATTTAATCAAAACAATAATTCATACCGTTTTTAAATTTAAATTTTATAAACTTTAGTGTTGTTTTGGGTTTGGAAAAGAATCAAACGAAGTGTTTATTTATTTGATCTTATTGAAAAGAATGAATTATTGCTTTTTTTATTTTTTATTTTTTTCTTTCTTATTTGATTTTTTTTCGTGCCCTGTTTGGTTTCTGAGAAAAATGAAATCATGGGTTTGATTTTGGGTATTGAAAAGGTGATGAATGGTGGGTCAGCTGAAAAAAAGAGTTTTATTGAATTTAGATTCAGCTAAGATTTAAAAGTTTTAATCTAATTGCATTTTCTTGACTACCAAACAGAGTTTTTGTTGGTGTGTGGATATTCGGAACTAATTCTTGTCATTTTTCATTGCAATTCTGTTTTTTGTCTCCACATGATTAAAAACTCAATTCATTTCATGTTTTGTCACATCAAATATACATACATACATAAACACATGAATATGCATATATACATATAGATGTGGATTTTAGCAGGGTTGACTTTGCAATACAAGCATGTGTTTGTATGTGTGTGCACATATGTGGGTGTTTGTTTGAGTAAAAATGAACTTTTTCAAAGTTCAAGGATAAAAAATGAATTTTTTAAAGTTTGGGAACAAAAAATGAAACTCATATATAGTTCAGGGACGAAAACAATATTTTGGCCAAATTTTTATAACTCAACTAGCACTTCGTGGTGTCTCTAACAGAGATATTCATAGTTCAAATCATTTTCCCCTAACTAGAGAAAAATTAAAATAAATTTTTTTTTTGTATATGTATTACTAAAAAGTATAAATTTTGAGTAATTAGCATGGTTTTAAAAACCGGGCCGGGAAGAGAACCGAAAAAGGAAGTGGTTCCCGTATCACTGGTCTGATCGGTGGTCGAACCGGTGACGTCATAAATATTTAAATAATTAATTAATCATAAAAACATGTAATAATTCATAATTTCTATTTTTTTTTTTAATCCAAAAAGTATAGAACAAAAATTAAGTGGGAATAAAAAGATTTAATTTAACTCCTCTAAAAAAAAAAATTAGTAGCAATAGTAGATTTTTTTTAGGGTAAACTACACTATTGGTCCCTAAAATTTACTTAAGTTGCATGTTTGGTCCCTAACGTTTAAAATGGGCAAAAATGGTCCTTAACGTTTCAAAACGATGCACCATTGGTCCTTCCGTTAGTTTCCGTTAACTTGGTGTATACGTAGCTAACGGAATTATGACGTGGGCAATTTTTAATTGATATGTAATTTTTTTTTAAATGACAATTAGGATATGACATGGCATACCCATTTAAAAACAACCCAACCCAAAAAAAATTAACCCATTCCAAATAAAAAAAACTCACCCAAATTAAAATTAACCCACCCCAACCAAATCAAATTAACCCTAAAAAAACCCAAATTAAAGAATTATGACGCTTGCTTTCACTTTGCTGAAATTGAACTTACGGAAGGAGCGAGAAGAGAATTCTTTATTGCTATGAATGAATACTTCTCAGAGCCTATAACTCTTGAATACTTGAAGCCATTGTCCGTATGTCCAAAACGAAAATTTGAAGGGAGTTATAGTTTTACTATTAATGCAACAACGAAGTCTACCCTTCCCCCCATCCTCAACGCGTTTGAGATTTACGAAGTAATTCCTTTAGCATTTTTACCAACCTACCCAGAAGATGGTACGTTCTTCAATTCTCTCTCTTTAATCATTATTAATTTTTTTCTGACTCCCAGCTAAAACAATTTAATTTTAGGGTTAATTTGATTTGGGTGGGGTGGGTTAATTTTAATTTGGGTGGGTTTTTTTATTATTTGGATTGGGTTAATTTTTTTTGGATTGGGTTGTTTTTAAATGGGTATGTCATGTCATATCCTAGTTGTCATTAAAAAAAAGTACATGTCAATTAAAAATTGTCCACGTCATAATTCTGTTAGCCACGTATATACCAAGTTAACAGAGACTAACGGAAGGACCAATGGTGCATCGTTTTGAAATGTTAAGGACCATTTCTACCCATTTTAAACGTTAGGGACCAAACGTGCAACTTGGGTAAACGTTAGGGACCAATAGTGTAGTTTACCCTTTTTTTATATATATACAAAACTACTCAAAAATAAAAAAGGATGCTAAAATAAAAATAAAATAAGAGATGCAAATCACTCAATAATGCTTAATATTCTTCACGAATCAACATAAATACAAAAAGTCAAAGAAAAAAGAAAAAAAGGAAAGAAAAAAAAAATCACAGTGATAATTTCAAATAGTCAAATACAAGTTTAATTGCCATAATAAATAATAATGCCACTTCCCTTTTACACGAGACGAGATCAGTTCCAGCCTTCCATAGTTCCATTGCAGCTGGCTCCTTTTGACTTCATAGTATATTAATAAAAGTTTCTTTCTTTATCAAAATATATAATCCCATTTCCCTTTAACGACTTTGCTTAACTCCTACTCTGAAAATAAAAAAAATTGCCTAATGGGCAATGGCCACTGCATTGATTTCACACTAGTATAGAAAGCCATAGAAGCCAAAAACGCAAAAAGGCAGGTCCGCCCTCTTTGTATGGCTTTCTCCTTTAAAGCCAAATAGTCAAATACTGTACAATCATCTAAGAAAAAAAATCATAACCACAAATAAGTGCCCAAAATCTTATACTGTACTTTATACCTTTTACAGTACCCACTGATACCACGCACCGCTCCGAGTTTCAACCAGTCCAAACGCCGACAGAGATGGGAGAGATTTCAAGCCCAAGCAGTGACAATGATGGTGAGATTTCTTCTTCAAACAACGACGGTGAATTTCAAGTCTGATCAAAGAGCTTTGTTTGAGCTATCCTCTTTCTCCTGAGCCCAAAACTACAGCGTTTTGGTGTCTTGATCGAACCGATCTAAAACCGGTTGAACCTGTCTGGTTCCCGGTTTTTCCGATTGAACCGACGGTTTCCGATTTTTGTGTGATTTTTTTTAATTTCCGATTTTTAAGATGAATCGGACTAGATTAGCATCCGGTTCACGATCCAACCGGTTGAACCGGCCGGTCCGATCCGGTTTTTAAAACCATGGTAATTAGTAGGGGTGTAATCGGTGAGGTGAGGTGCGGTTTTCTCCAGATTTATGCAACACCTTATAGTGCGGTTTTTCTATTACATGCACCTGCACCTGCACCTATTAAGATCGGTTTTGGCACGGTGTGGTGCGATTTGGTGTGGTGCGGTATAGGTGCGGTCTTGCGGTTTGGGCTGGACTCATTTGGGTCGGATTGGGCCAGTCCAAATGTCAATTTGAATTTAAAAAATCTACCTTTACAACAACTCAAAAATTTGGCTAACTATAGCATACAAATATAAATCATAGTTTCCAATCTCAACCTAAATATTTAAGAAAAAAAAAATTATAACATACATATCTCATAGAATGAATCATAACTTTAAACCTCAACCTGCACATATATATCATCCTTATACAAATATAACTCAATCTCAACCTTCACATACCATTAGCATACAAATATAATATAACATCACCTGTATATAGCATTAGCATACAAGTATAACATACTAGGGGTGTAATTGGAGAGGTGCGGTGCGGTTTTCTCCAGAGTGTGGTTTTCCTATTACACGCACCTGCACCTACACCTTATAGTGCGGTTTTCCTATTACACGCACCTGCACCTGCACCTATTAAGATCGGTTGCGGTTTGGTGAGGTGCGGTTCGGTGCGGTTCTTGCGGTTTGGTCGGTTATGTCGGTGAAGCTTACACCCCTAGTAATTAGTATTCATTAGGTTTCTAGTCTCACGTTGGGTTTGTGTGTGTGTTTAAGTATTTGGTTTATAGTTTACAAGAGTTAGACCCTTTTGTAAATGCACTTTGGTGTTAATAAAAAAAAGTATTCATTACACTATTAATTTAAAAATAAATTTCAATACAATTAGGTTTGTACAATATTAAGAGTTTGACAATAATCTTTAAGAATGACTGTCATACTTGTTGGAGCACGTTTTTTTCTTCTTTTTTTGTTGTAAATGAGAAAATTTGATAGAATCAAAACAATAATAAAACAAAATAGCATAAGCAAGCAAATCAAATGGACAAAAACACATATAAGTAGTCTACCATTATGTTTGAAAGTGTTATGAGTAGAAATTACATGGGTTTCTTTTTTTTTGGGGGGGAGGGGGGTTGGGTATGGTTGGGTAATAGGTAAACTTGTTGTGTATCTTTGACCAACATATGAGATTCAATAAAGAAATATGTTTGTGTTAATGTCCTGATGAAGCGGTTCATGATCCTTGAACTAGCCAAGATAAGACTGTAAAGTTACTGCCATTAAGCATTGGGTTTGGTCTCAACCAATTTTTTATATATATTTTTTTCTTAAGTTAAACAATGGATACAATTTCTATGATGAAATTTCTTGAAGAGGGCAAGGATGTAACACCCCAGATTTTTGTCACATTAAATCATTAATTTCATATTCATTTTTGTCTACATCAAGAAGACAAATTAATTATTAAGAAAAAAGACGAATTAATAATTTATTGGAAGTTTTAGAAAAGCCTAATGCATGTTGATATAAAATAAAATTTATCAAAAAAAAAATGTTGATATAAAATAAAAAGGGATTTTTTTTTTGACCCAATGCCTTTTGTCGGTGAAAAACATGGGCTCAAAAAATCTTGGTTTAGGTGAGTAATTTTGGGCCAAAAATACAATAGTCCATAGGGAAGTTGGGCTTGTTTGCTGAAAAGCCTAACCCATGACTCCATTCATAAAGAATTCTTTTGTTCTGTTTCTTCCTCATTCTCATCCAGCCGCCATCCCTATTCAACACTCCTCTCCAGTCTCCCCTACTCCTCACTGCCAACCATAAGCTCCATCTTTGAGGTTTTGCCACCGGCGGTGACATTAGGGCTTGGGGTCTTACTATTTCTCTATCTGTAGGAGAGTTTTTAGCCTCTTTAGCTTTTGATAGCTCTAATTTACATTTGTAACTCAGCTTTAAGTGCATGCTTTATGCACATAAAGCTTCTTGAATAAATCTTTTACTTATCAAAAAAAAAAAAAAGTGACATTTCGGAGAAGAGAAAAAACTTCCCTCATTCGGCCATGCTTATTTGTGAGAAAGGGACTACATATCTATACTATAATATAAAATCAAAACTTTTTTGACTTTTTATTCTTTTTGTTAACCTCATAATTTTGATATATCAGTTTTTGAGTTTTCATAACCTCATTGTTTTTTTTTTTTTTAATATTAAATTTTTTGTTTAAGCTGAACCTTCTAACTTTATCTCAAACCCTTTACTTGATTACTTTATCTCAAGCGAATCAAGTTGCTAAAAACTGAGACATGGCTCAAGTATTTTTCTTCTTCAGCTTTGCCCTTTTAGTTCATCGGGTTGACATCATGTTCAACGCGTTCGCCAACGCTAATGAATCACAGTTGTTTTTCTTTCCCGCAAGGTTGAGTATGAGTCCTCCATGACCAATTGTCTCAATTAAGACCTGAGATTCATCGATTTAATGTAAACCCTGATTCCTCAGCTTTCATATTGTAATAGACCCTGTAATGTAATAACTATTCAATTGTTTGGTTATGTTCTTATTATGAGTAATAGTTATTCCTTAAAATGAAGAATAATTATTCTTCCCAAAAAGGAGTGTAATAGCTATTCTTTTATCTTACGTAATAACTATAAAATACCCAAAAGACCCAATTAAAACATATGCTTCTACCTCTATCCCGCCTCTCTCTCTCTTGCTCTTCATTTTCCTCATCAGGTTCTCTCTCTCCTATTTCTCTCTCTTGCTCTTCATCTTTCTCATCAGGTTCTCTCTCTCCTCTTTCTTTCTCTGGCCGTTGAGATCATCTTCCTTTAGTTGGCTGTGGAGATACTCTCTGTCTCATCTTTCTTTCTATAGTCGTGGAGGTCCAGTCTCTTTCTCCTATTTTTCTCTTTATTCGTTTGGCTGGTATTTTTAATTTGTACAATACTGATTTTTTTTCTTCCTATATAACCATTGTTGTTAATATATACAATACTGGTTTTGTGTTTAATGGTTTTCAATCTATACAGTAATTTTTTTTTTTTTTCCTATATAATCATTGTTGTTAATCTGTACAGTACTGTTTTTTCAATCTGTACAATATTAGGATTTTTTTTTTCCTATATAACCATTATTGTTAATCTGTACTGTACTGGTTTTTGTGTTTACTGGTTTTTCAGTCTATACAGTACTGGTTATTTTTTTTTTCCTATATAACTATTGTTGTTAATTTTTACGGTACTGTTCATGGAAACAAAAAAGAAAATTCTTTTTGTTTTTGTGTTTACAGCATATACCGGTATTTATTTATTCTTTCTGCTTTTGGTTTTTGTGTTTACTAGTGTTTTCAATCTGTATAGTACTATTGTTGTTAATCTATACGGTACTACTCATGGAAAACATAACCAATTATATAATTATTTTTGCTTTTGGTTTTTGTTTTTGTGTTTACAACATATTACCGTATTTATTTATTTCTGCTTTTGGGTTTTATGTTTACTGGCTAGTGTTTTTAATCTGTATAGTATTGATTTTTTTTTTTTTTTTTTTTTTTTTTTTTTTTTTTTTTTTTTTTTTTTCCTATATAACCATTGTTGTTAATCTGTACGGTACTACTCATGAAAAAAATAACCAGTTATATAATTTTTTTTTGCTTTTGATTTTTGTGTTTACAACATATACTAGTATTGTTTTTATTATTAAATTTGTACTGTACGGATATTTTTCAATTTATACATAATAAAATACTAAAACCAGTTTTTCTGTTATTAGGAAAGATTGTAAAAAAGCTTCCAAAGCTTTGGCTAAAGAGGCTTTGTCCTCAAATTCTGAGCAAGTGTGGTTGGAGGATCATCCAACTTACATTACTTCTTTTGTACAGTTTGATTCTATTCAATAAAATATTACCTATTTTTTCTATCAAAAAAATAATATTAAACAAGGCTCACAAAAAGTTTAAATATATAATGCATTTCAAAAAGGTTAATTAGGAATTTGACTAAAATATAATGTCATTCCACCACGTTATTATACTGTACCAAACTATGGAATACAGATTCAAGGTTCTATTCATGTGTTGTTACCAAACAGATGAATAGTAATAGTTATTCCATTACAGCTTATTTTATTCCTTGTAATACTGATTCCTATTACAATGTAATAATTATTACAGTGTACCAAATGTACTCTAATTGATTAATGAGGTTTTGCACTAATTCCGACAAGACTGAGTACAAGTCATGACCACCAGTCGCACTATTCACTTATTCAATGTTTCTCAATTTAATTGAATTAGGAAATTTTAACTATTTGTATTTTTTTTTTATTTCTCTTTTGTTGCAGATAATTCATACTGATGTTGATTAATTGATTGAGTCAGGTTTGTTATTAATTGTTTTTAGTATTGGTATTATGCTCTAATATTGTCTCATATGATATGGGATCAGAGGATGAGGTTGTTAAGGGAGGTGGCCCCAACAGTGATTTGCATAGGGGAAACAAATGAAAACTCTAAGCAAAAAGCTAATTATCTCTCATAATTCAGGAGAGACCGAGAGAGTGTTTCAGTTTAGAAGAGTCTACATCTGAACGAATTTGAAAATGTTTTCTTATGAGCATGATATAGCAAAAGATAATGGTGGGTGCATGTCATGCTTGAGAGAGATCAAAGTCATTGAGAGACTTAAAAGTTTGAATTTTTTTTTTTGGCTGAATTAAAAGTTTGAACTGTATAGTGTGAATGTAGACATCATTTTCGTTGGATAGTACATTGTTCCCAGTGACAACCAAGCAACACTGTTTTTCTTTTTCTTTTTTGTTATTAGAAAACCACATAAGAGGAAAAAATGGGTATAGGGATCAAGGCCAAAGATGTATATGGTATGATAAAAGTTCCAACAACCAACAATCAAGATTGTTTCAAACATTTCCATGGAGAGGAGTTATGGTGGCTGGGATCATTGTGGAAACAACTATGCCTACTAGAAGGTAGGCATAAGGGTGTTTCGAACAAGATTTGAGTTGCACGCCTTGACTACTTCTTTGATTGAGAAGTGGATGATAGGTCTTGATGAATACCCACAAAGATCAAAACAACACAACTCTTTTGCAAAAATAACGATTTAACTGTATTATAGTGAGTCATTCCTCATCTTGACATTGATCAAGATGAATCAATTATATAGAGAATGTACGGGATGAATATGTTCATAAACATCAAGGTGTTTGATTGGACAAGATGTGAATGTGGCAAAGGTTACGACAGCCAACAATCAAGATTGTTACAAGCAATGCAAATAATGACTTTGGGAGATTACATAATTTGATTTTTGGAATAATCTTCGGGACAATGTTTAACAAAAATTGATGAATATTATTCTTTTTTTTCTTTTAATGTTATTCAAAAGGTACAATGAAACAAATTAATAGAAAAGGTTTAATTATGTCTTTAGTCCTAACAGATTAATACATGTTTGGTCCTCTGCATAGTCCAACCTTTATTGTAAAGACAAAAACATAAAATAAAGATGCTCACCCACAAAATAAAGTTTAGGGATTTCACACAAATAGAGAGTCTTGGTCACAAAATCAACCATCCATCTAGCTATCTTCTATTGCTCACATTTTTACAAAATAAAAGATATGGACTACTATAGCTTATGTAAATGCTAAAATCACATTTTTTTTTTATTCGATCTTTCTCTCTCCTCTCATTTTTATATTTTTGAAAATCTCTCTTCTCTCATACTTTCTCTCTCTCTTGCACAACTCCCCACTAAGTCTCTTCTCTCACACTCTTTTGAAAATGCTACAATTATGTATTCTTAAAATACCAAATTCCACCCCTCTCTAGAACTCTAGTTCTCTCACTTGCATGAGCATGAGCAATGACATCGTGGGTGGGCATCGGATTTGCTGAGTGCGGTGCAACGAAGGCCGTGGTGGCTGATAAGTGTTTGAGCATGGTGCTGCGGTGGCTGTGGATGGCTGATAAGTGATTTATTAAATTTAATAATGCATATTATAATGTAATAATGTATTATTGTATGATGCTATATATGTTGCTATGGATGGCTTGGTTCCCGACCTTATATGGCCCTTTTTGTTCTTTATGTTATCGCTTCTGTGTGGAAATGTGGGAAGGGGAGGTAACAACGGGTGAACTAAATAATGGGGGCAAAAGCTGCAAGCCAAGCTTTCCTTTCCAACTATGTATGCATACAAGAAGAGCTACTTTTTGCATGGAAATGGGTTAAAGACATATTCTGTCAAAGATTGATTCGACAGGGGGAATTAGATTCCAACACCACCACCAAACTCAAATAATTTTTTTCATTTTTTCTGATTTACCCACTTTCCTCACCTAATGCAGATAGATACAAATTGGTTAGATTTTGATTCATAAATTTATTGCATTCACGATCCCTTCAAAAAATAAACAGCATTTTCCATTTGCCTACAACGAAACACAACATTTCACAAATGGGTGTCCTTGAATTGATCTAGTAGGAATTTGGTATGGATTATGGAAGTACTTACTAGTGTATGTTGGCAACAACTTAGAAAAAAAATAGAAAACTTTTTAGCTACAACTTTTTCTTTTAATTTTTAAATTTGTTTATGTAAAGTTTTTTTAAAAATTCACATTTATTTTTAAATATAATCATAAATTAACAAAATATCAACAAATAAGGAGCAAAAAGTTACATCCAAACGTATTTACGTTTTGGTAATTTGCTCAAAGTGCTCAAAGTAGTATTTCTAATTTATCACTTTAGGCAGATGTGTGATACATGGTTGATTAACATAAAATTTGACATACAAGAATATATAATATTATAATCTATAATCAGGAGCGGAACCATTCATTCCCTGGGGGCTAGTGCCCTCTTCCAAAACTTCTAATTTTTTTTTTAGCCCTTATGTTAGCCAAACTTTTAATGGTTTCACCCACAAAAATAGCAATTGCCCCCATAAAATTTGAGTTGCCTCATTAGTTTTCTTAAAAAATTTATTAACTGGTCAAGTGAGTATAGAGGCAAGGGACAAGATGATAAATTCTCAAAACATTATATATATATTGCATATATATAAGTTGATAGTTTTGTATGTCATATATTTAATGAATTTGATTTATGTTGATTTATTTTTTTTTTTTGTTTTCTTAAAAAATTTATTAACTGGTCAAGTGAGTATAGAGGCAAGGGACAATTAGTATTCATTATTTTTCTATATCCCATATCGGATGTTTGTGTAGTATTGTTTAAGTATTATGGTTATAGTTTTTCACAAGAGTTACCCTTTATGTAAATGCACTTTTAGATTAATTTATAAAAAAAAGTATTTTTACACTTTAATTTGTAATACAAAAAATTAAATACAATTAGTTTTTAGTACAATATTAAGAGTTTGACAATATCGGGTTTAAGAATGATGTGTCATGTATTTGGTCTTAGTTACAAGAGTTAGGCTTTTGTAAATGCACTGTTTAATATCTTCATTATTAATTTAAAAATAAATTTCAATACAATTAGTTTGTACAATATTAAGAGTTTGACAATAATCTTTAAGAATGATTGTCATGCTTGTTGGAGCACGAATTTTTCTTCTTTTTGTTGTAAATGAGAAAATTTGATAGAATCAAAACAATAATAAAACAAAATAGCATAAGCAAGCAAATCAAATGGACAAAAACACATGTAATAACTATATATAGTAGTCTACCATTATGTTTGAAAGTGTTATGAGTAGAAATTACATGGTTTTTTTTTTTTTTTTTTTTGGTTGGGCATGGTTGGGTAATAGGTAAACTTGTTGTGTATCTTTGACCAACATATGATATTCAATAAAAAAATCTGTTTGTGTTAATGTCCGGTTGAAGCCGTTCATGATCCTTGAACTAGCCAGGATAAGACTATAAAGTTACTGCCATTAAGCATTGGGTTTGGTTTCAACCAATTTTTTATATATATTTTTTTCTTAAGTTAAAGAATGGATAGAATTTCTATGATGAAATTTCTTGAAGAGGGGAAGCATGTAACACCCCACATTTTTTCACATTAAATCATTAATTTCATATTCATTTTTGTTCACATCAAGAAGACAAATTAATTATTAAGAGAAAATACGAATTAATAATTTATTGGAAGTTTCAGAGAAGCCTAATACATTTTGATATAAAATAAAAAGAGAATATATATTTTTTTTTGACCCAATGCATTTTGCCGGAGAAAAACATGGGCTCAAAAAATTTTGGTTTAGGTGAGTAATTTTGGGCCAAAAATACCATAGTCCATAGGGAAGTTGGGCTTGTTTGCTGAAAACCCTAACCCATGACTACATTCATAAAGAATTCTTCTGTTCTGTTTCTTCCTCATTCCCATCCAGCCGCCATCCCTATTCAGCACTCCTCTCCAGTCTCCCTTACTCCTCACCGCCAACCATAAACTCTATCTTTGAGGTTTTGCCACCGGCGGTGACATTTCGGAGAAGAGAAGAAACTTCCCTCATTCGGCCAAGCTTATTTGGAGAGGTAATTTATCTTCCTTTTGGTTATGATTGAAAACATGGGTAATGGGATGCTGGTTACAAACATTTCGTTGTAGTTATGAAAGAAATATGTGTGATAGATGAGAACATTTGCTGTATTATGCTATGTATGACATGTGGTATAGATTCATACTAGTGGGCAGGGGCGGATCTAACGTGTGCTGCCCACCCTCAAATCTAAAAATAAAAAAAAAATACTAGGTATATATATACCCAAAAAAAATTACAGGTAATAATAGATTTTATTGAATGCCCACCCTTAATTTCGTTTCAACCAAAAAAGGTTACAGGTATAATAAACATATTTCAAAATTCCTAAACAACAAAAAACCCAAATAAAAAAACAAAAAAACCACAAATAACAGAAACGAAAAAAAAGGGCCCAAAAAATACTAATAGTCCGAATAAAGTCTCTACATTCAACAACATTATCGGCATCAGCCTGGTTCACCAAGTAAACGATTCATCATCGACGAACGGTTTGAAATCATTTGAACTTAACATTTTTTTCTTTTTTTTTAAGAAAAACTTTACCTATTTCTTCTACTTTACACATTCGAAAGAGAGCTTGTTTAGTTTGAAACTTAAAGTTAGTAGGCCATAGCACATAGGTATTGGTAAAGTGGTACTGGCAAGCACATTCTTTAATCTTTATTATTTAATATTTTATTAGTTATAATGGTGATTGAATTGTTTGAATGACTGGTGAGAGTAGACAAAGACATAGAAAACCGAGTTGTTAGTGGTCCCCGTGGGTTATCCCAGTGCTGCCAGTGCATTTTCAATTTTTTACTGTGTGGTTTTTGGCACTTGGTGAACTGTGAATACTGAATAGTCAGTGATCACTGTGACATTTGTGTGAACACTGAACAGTAAACATTTTTTGTGCTTAATTTTTTTTTTTAAAATAGATAATATGATTGTTAATTAGTGGTAAGTGGAAGAACAAAAGGAAAATTTTTTAATAAAAAGACATTTTTATAGATGATAATGAAGTTATCATGCAACGGTTTCAAAATATGAAAACACATCGAAATCAATTGTAAAAGGCTATAATGAGCTTGTTTGTCACTTTTTGTTGATATAAACAATGTTTATCGGCTTTTGGTCTTATTTTATATTATATATATTAAAGTTTGAGATCGCCCACCCTAAATTGAATTCCTGGATCCGCCCTTGCTAGTGGGTGAAGGTATCTACAGGTTTTGTTCTCCCATTTGGACAGAGTGATATATGCTTTAGTTATGGTTGTCTTTCTTTTTAACAGATAGATTTGTGAACACTTACTGGTAAATTATGAGACGAAGACGTAGAAAACGACATTTTTTCAACACAAAGAGGTATTGTTTTTTATAACTTTGATATCTTTATCCCTTTTTTTAGTAATCATTTTTCTGTTATTTGTTTCATTTCATTTAAATGGGAGTGAAATCTTTTGTAGGAATTTTGGAATGGGAGGATTTGGAAAGAGCAGGAAGAGTAGTGTTGGAAGATAACATCCTTGGGGAAGGAGGACGAGATAAAGCTAAAACTGCCTAATTCGATTGTGCCGTGCTTGCTACCTCCAAGAATTTGATTGAAAATCATATATGATATGGCAAGTATGTCATTTTCTTTAGAAGGATCACCAAAATGTTCACCCACTTCCATATTTTCATGTATCAAGAAGATATGTTTAATATCTTTGCAATCACCTCCAATCATTGATTTATCATAACGGATTAGAAAATTTTCAGTATGGTATAAAAAACTATGAAAATAACCATTAGAGTGAAACTCATGAACAGCACGGAGTATGCCCTGTATAATTTGCCTAGCCTCCTCCTTTGGTTGATTTACGTTCTCAGGGAAGGAGGACGAGATAAAGCTAAAACTGTCCAATTCGATTGTGCCATGTGCTTGCTGTCCAAAACTGTCCAATTCTTTACCAAGTTTTATGTTTTGATACACATTTGTTGTTTTTGTATTTTGCTATACGTTTCTTCTTTTTGTATTTAAAATTTTGGTTGCTCTATTTTTTCTATACTTGAGATTGTATTAAAGGTAGTCAACAGAAACAATATCTTATAATTTTGTAAATGGAGTAAATAAATGAAATGGTGAAATTGGTTGGAAACATTTGCGTATATTTTAGGTTACCCATAAGTAACCCATTACATAAACTTTCTTTTATATTTAATGTTATCCAGGAGCAACCTATTGCCATTGGAATCTTCACATTCCTCATTGTGAAAGATATAAAAAAGAATGTCTAAAAATGTTCCCCAAATTATGGTGAAACTCAATATGTTCAAACAAATACTCAGGAGTAACTTATTGCCATTGTCTACATTTTCTGAGTACACTTGATTTTAAAATTTAATAACCCAGGCCATTGGATGGAAAAATCCAAGCCACTTTAATACAATCTTGACTCTATCATGATTCTTATTGCATCAGCGAAGGAGTTGAACGTGATTTCAGGTTTCCATGAGGCAAATTTGTGTTTTAAAGTCCAAAACATCTCCAAGACCCATTCAAATTTCCTGAAAACACTTTCTGGGTTCACTTAAATGTTCATGCGTAGACTCGAATGTTTATACTATTTTTCAGAAAATGTGGACAATATTGTCCAAACTTAAAGAATAATTGTCCACACTTTCTGGGTTCACTTGAATGTTCATGCGTAGACTCGAATGTTCATACTATTTTCCAGAAAATGTGAACAATATTGTCCAAACTTAAAGAATAATTGTCCACACTTTCTGGGTTCACTTGAATGTTCATAAGTAGACTCGAAATGTTTGTCCATAATTTCATGTTTTTGTCCACATTTTCTGGAAAATTGTATGAACATTTCTGGGTTCACTTGAATGTTCATAAGTAGACTCGAAAGGTTTGTCCACAATTTCATGTTTTTGTCCATAATTTCATGTTTTTGTCCACATTTTCTGGAAAATTGTATGAACATTTAAACATGTTCATACGAATTGGTCATGTTTCTTGGCATCTATTAAACATGTTTCTTGGCATCTTTGTAACAATTTTATTATTTTTTATCTCAACCAACCAAAATCACTTCAAAATAAAAAAAACCAAACTTTATTATTTCCAATCTCAACCAAAATCAACCAAACCCTCAGAAAAATATTAAACCCAACAAAACATTCAACTTTTATTATTTCCAAACCCTAACAAAATCATCCAAATTCTCACAAATACAATCAAACCCCAACTTCAAACATCAAAACTGAAATCATTCCCAAACCCAAATAAGACCCAAATCTTTAAACCCAAATCAGATCTGAAATTAACTCTTTCAAACTTCAAACTTCAATAAAGGAAAAATCTTCGGGGGAGAGAGATCCATGGCTTCATGAGGACAGATCTAAGGAGGAGAAGAAAATCATTGGAGGAGGAAAAAGATTTCGGGGAGAGGAGGAGAGAACATTTGGGAGGAGAGAGAGTGAAAGTTTCAGAAAAAATGGGTGTTTGGTTACAAGGATAGTGGAAATTGGAATAGCAAACTGGGAATAACCGGTTTGTCTTTTAGTGATGGTGTGAAATCACTATTTCACACCGTGGTGTGAAAGAATCATTTTCCTTTTTTTTTTTGGGCTGAATTAAAAGTTTGAACTCTATAGTGTGAATGTAGACATCATTTTCGTTGGATAGTACATTGTTCCCAGTGACAACCAAGCAACACTGTTTTTCTTTTTCTTTTTTGTTATTAGAAAACCACATAAGAGGAAAAAATGGGTATAGGGATCAAGGCCAAAGATGTATATGGTATGATAAAAGTTCCAACAACCAACAATCAAGATTGTTTCAAACAGTTCCATGGAGAGGAGTTATGGTGGCTGGGGTCATTGTGGAAACAACTATGCCTACTAGAAGGTAGGCATAAGGGTGTTTCGAACAAGATTTGAGTTGCACGCCTTGACTACTTCTTTGATTGAGAAGTGGATGATAGGTCTTGATGAATACCCACAAAAACCAAAACAACACATCTCTTTTGCAAAAATAACGATTTTACTGTATTATAGTGAGTCACTCCTCATCTTGACATTGATCAAGATGAATCAATTACATAGAGAATGTACGGGATGAATATGTTCATAAACATCAAGGTGTTTGATTGGACAAGATGTGAATGTGGCAAAGGTTACGACAGCCAACAATCAAGATTGTTACAAGCAATGCAAATAATGACTTTGGGAGATTACATCATTTGATTTTTGGAATAATCTTCGGGACAATGTTTAAAAAAAATTGATGAATATTATTCTTTTTTTCTTTTAATGAGCATTTTTTTTTCATTTAATCTTTTTGTGATTCAAAAGGTACAATGAAACAAATTAATAGAAAAGGTTTAATTATGTCTTTAGTCCTTACAGATTAATACATGTTTGGTCCTCTGCATTGTCCAACCTTTATTGTAAAGACAAAAACATAAAATAAAGATGCTCACCCACAAAATAAAGTTTAGGGATTTCACACAAATAGAGAGTCTTGGTCACCAAATCAACCATCCATCTAGCTATCTACTATTGCTCACATTTTTACAAAATAAAAGATATGGACTACTATAGCTTATGAAAATGCTAAAACCACACTTTTTTTTATTCGATCTTTCTCTCTCCTCTCTATTTACACCATAAAATATTTTTATATATTACATATATAATTTGGCCACCATGATGTGTTAATTTGGCAGCCATAATTATGTGTGTTTTATATACAAAGTGACATGTAAAAAACATGTGTCATTATATTGAAGCACTAAAGTCCATTTACCACACTTTCACCTTTGAAGGGATAGTGGGGTAGTTATTGGCTTGAATTATGGAAGCACTATAGCCACTTACCACACTTCCATATTACATGGGTTAGTGGGGTAGTTATTGGCTTGCTATTTTTATGGGATTTGAAGAGAAGATCAAGACTTAATCAAGGCTTGGAATGTAACCGTTGGAGTTGGCTTATAAATAGTGAATCCAATTGCATTTCAAAGGACACCACACACACCCCAAGCAAATCCAAATAGCACTTGTTAGATTATTTAAGAGAGCTTTCAAATGTAGCTTCTAGTATTTCCTTTACATGCTTGTAAGTACTCTTTCAATTAATTGAGAATGTCTTGTTTACGGTAATGTTACTTTATTTGACTCTAGTTACCTCTATCTCATATGTTTACTTTAAATTAGGCTGTAGTTACCTCGATTTGTTTAGTTACTTTAGTTACATGTTACTTTATTTGACGCTATAGTTACCTCGATCGCAAATACTTACTTTAACTTAGGCTGTAGTTACCTCAATATGCATTGTTTAATTACTTTAGTTACATGTTACTTTATTTGATACTTTAGTTACCTCGATAGCAGTACATTTTACTTTAAATTAGGCGTAGTTACCTCGATTAGCAATAGTTACTTTAGACCTAGCTTAAATTAGTTTAGTTTAATCAATTAGTTACTTTAGACACCTCGATTAGCTTAATTAGTTAGTGTAATTAATCAATTAGTTACTTTAGACAACTTAGAACTAGTTAATCTAATTAGATAATCCCTTAGCTTAATCAATTAGCTTAGTTAACTTAATTAATTGCTACTTCCATTAGCTTAATTACTTTCATTCTCTTTTTCTTACTTGCATTTTATTTTAAGTCCTTTGGGCAAAGGCAAGCACCGAGCCTACAAGCCTTTTAGATCGAAGTCAGATTGTGGTTCTAAGTTTGCTTTAAAGGCACTAGACCCTCGATCGAGCATAGTTATTTGTTTCCTTCAAACAAATTGGCGACCATTCCTTGTAAATTCTAGTTTGGCAACAAACAAATTGGCGACCATAGTGGGAGTTATATATGCCAGTAAGAATAAGAAGGATGAAAAACTCTGGAAAGGGTGTCAGGTTACCTGAAGGAAGTTCTAGTTCAGAAAAGGACATTGAAATGTCCCCACTAGCCAAAAGCATGGTTGATGAGCTCCGATCCTATATAGATGCAAGAATCCAAGAAAAAATGGAGGCACTCATTGAGAATGCCCGAACTGAACCACCAATGGTTCAAAAAGAAGATATGACACAGTTATTGTTCCAAACTATGAAGAAATTCGAACAAACTGTGAGCCAGAATATGGCAACATTGGAACAAAATATGAGTCGAAATATTGCAGCACTGATTCATCTTTATGGAAAATGATCTAACTCAAGAATTAAAACTCGGGGGGCAAAAAATGCCTTAATGATTTTAATCTTGAGAAAACAGATTTTTCTTTGGAGAATAATGATCAATTCACCAAAGATGATGAAGAGAGTGAGACAAAATCCATGAAATGGAGTGATATAAATCCATTAGATGATCTAACTCAAGAATGTAAAATGCCTTATGATTTGCATTTTGAGAAAAATGATTTTTCTATGGAAAATGATCAATCTGCCAAAGATAAGGAGTTGAGTGATGAAAAATTCACCAATGATTTAACTCAAGAAATAAAACTCGGGGGGCAAGAATTGTCTTATGATTTTATTCTTGGAGATGATGATTTGAAATGGCAAGGAAATGCCAATGAATCAATGGGTTTGTTATTCAAAGACAAAGCATATGAGAAACTATGGATGTCCAACCAAGTTTCTAGTCATTTTTATGTCTTTGAAACTAAGCATTTGCATTGGCTTCTTGGTTCCCATGATTTGAAAGTTTTTTCTAAGTGGCTAGTCCAAAAGCCACTAAATTCGATGTTCTTATTTGAAGATAAATCTTATGAGAAATTGTGGATGACAAACCAAATTTCTTCTAATGCTCATATCTTTGAAAATGAGCACCCACATTGGTTACTTGGATCTCATGATCTAAAGGCCTTTTCAAAGTGGCTGGTTCAGTTGAGATTTTATAATGATGCCAAAAATAAAATCTGGCCTTGATCAATTTGGTCACAAATCGACGCCAAGAACAGTGTGAGACACGGTAGAAAGCAAACAAGTAGTATTTGACTATTTGGTACAATAAGATGATCAAATATAATTTATTGTTTGGCCTCCATCTACTAAGTGTCTAAGTTTCTCTATAAGAATGCATCAGTTTATGTGTGGGCCTAACATATGGCCATTAATCAGTACGTGACTTTTGCAAAGTCAAACATTGGTGTTTCATAGTTGCCAAGAATATGGCAACAGAAGCATGAAATATTAAAGTGCAAAACTTAAACATTTGATTCTCATGAACGGCTTCCAAATTTGCCATTTTAGTGGCACATTAAATAGTTTGCCACATTGCTTAGAGATACGGTCTTCATCTGTTTGGTACAAAATTAAAACGCCAGCATGAACTTTTGGTATTTTATCAAGTTCGATTGAGTAATATACCAAGATTAAGTTCGATGGGGGTCCACATTTTACAATCAGTTGATAACCATGGCCTTAATGTTGGCAAAAAGGCTTCCATGCCAAAAGGTTGTATACTCATGGATAACATATGGCCTCGATATGGCCTCGACATGTGGCATTTGCAAAGCCATATGCCACGGAACGTTTGAAGCAAAGAAGGGATGAGTTCTGGCTATGAAATGCTAGTCCATTATTTGATTGTTTGTTTGTATGGCCTAAAATAGGCCAGGTGGATTAAAGTTGGAAAAGTGCATATGTTGTGTGAATTGGTCTTAAACTAGGGACCAGGAAAAGTCACTGTGTTGCTTAAAATTGGTCTTTAACTTGGGACCAGAAAATTCAATAATATGCAGAAAGTTACAGCCATTCGAATGGTTAAAATTACAATTACTTTTGGCTAAATTCATAGGATCACTTAATACTAAAAGTTTTGGCCAAAGTATTGTTGTAAGTTAAATTGTCTACCGTCCATACTTAGATTCCTGAACGTCATCTAAATGGACGTGGGGGGCATTTGTTTACACCATAAAATATTTTTATATATTACATATATAATTTGGCCACCATGATGTGTTAATTTGGCAGCCATAATTATGTGTGTTTTATATACAAAGTGACATGTAAAAAACATGTGTCATTATATTGAAGCATTAAAGTCATTTACCACACTTTCACCTTTGAAGGGATAGTGGGGTAGTTATTGGCTTGAATTATGGAAGCACTATAGCCACTTACCACACTTCCATATTACATGGATTAGTGAGGTAGTTATTGGCTTGCTATTTTTATGGGATTTGAAGAGAAGATCAAGACTTAATCAAGGCTTGGAATGTAACCGTTGGAGTTGGCTTATAAATAGTGAATCCAATTGCATTTCAAAGGACACCACACACACACCCAAGCAAATCCAAATAGCACTTGTTAGATTATTTAAGAGAGCTTTCAAATGTAGCTTCTAGTATTTCCTTTACATGCTTGTAAGTACTTTTTCAATTAATTGAGAATGTCTTGTTTATGGTAATGTTACTTTATTTGACGCTCCGGTTACCTCGATCGCGTATGTTTACTTTAACTTAGGCTGTAGTTACCTCGATTTGCATTGTTTAGTTACTTTAGTTACATGTTACTTTATTTGACGCTATAGTTACCTCGATCGCGTACGTTTTACTTTAAATTAGGCTGTAGTTACCTCGATTTGCATTGTTTAGTTACTTTAGTTACATGTTACTTTATTTGATACTTTAGTTACCTCGATAGCAGTATTTTACTTTAAATTAGGCGTAGTTACCTCAATTAGCAATAGTTACTTTAGACCTAGCTTAAATTAGTTTAGTTTAATCAATTAGTTACTTTAGACACCTCGATTAGCTTAATTAGTTAGTGTAATTAATCAATTAGTTACTTTAGACAACTTAGAACTAGTTAATCTAATTAGATAATCCCTTAGCTTAATCAATTAGCTTAGTTAACTTAATTAATTGCTACTTCCATTAGCTTAATTACTTTCATTCTCTTTTTCTTACTTGCATTTTATTTTAAGTCCTTTGGGCAAAGGCAAGCACCGAGCCTACAAGCCTTTTAGATCGAAGTCAGATTGTGGTTCTAAGTTTGCTTTAAAGGCACTAGACCCTCGATCGAGCATAGTTATTTGTTTCCTTCAAACAAATTGGCGACCATTCCTTGTAAATTCTAGTTTGGCAACAAACACTCTCATTTTTATATTTTTGAAAATCTCTTTTCTCTCATACTTTCTCTCTCTCTTGCACAACTCCCCACTAAGTCTCTTCTCTCACACTCTTTTGAAAATGCTACAATTATGTATTCTTAAAATACCAAATTCCACCCCTCTCTAGAACTCTATTTCTCTCACTTGCATGAGCATGAGCAACAACATCGTGGGTGGGCATCGGATTTGCTGAGTGCGGTGCAACGAAGGCCGTGGTGGCTGATAAGTGTTTGAGCATGGTGCTGCGGTGGCTGGTGGTGGGTTATAGATTGGATTATTTATTTATTTTATTTGATTTGTGAGTTTTTCTTTAGAAACTCCTAGAGTTGAAAATGAGTATGAAAAAGGTTATGGATTTTTTTTTTTTTTTTGGTTTGTGGGTATGAAAAGGTTTATGGAGATGAGTGATTTGGAGCTCCAAAATTCATTTGTGTTTGATTTTGTGGATATGGGTTGAATATTTGTATTAGATTTTCTGCACTTGTGGTGGTTGTCGTAGGTCATTGACTTGGGGCGTAGGTTGCTAGCGTGGGGTGTATTGGGTTGCTGGTGAATTGGGGGGTGTGGGAAAAAATAATAATAATAAAAATAATTATTTATAATATTTTAATAGAATGTATTATAAAATAAAGAGTGGAATGATGTATTTTGTAAAAGTTGATAGTTAAAAGAAAAGAGATTTATGAATCGGCAAAATAGATAAATTATATAAAATCGACTGAGAATGTTCTAATATAAATATTAAAGATAAGGAAAAATTACATTTTAAACCCTATAGTTTAGGGGTGTAACAAATTAAACTTATAATTTTAAAAGTAACAAATTAAACCTCAAAGTTTCAAAAAGTAACAAATTAAACCATAATTTAAAAAGTAAAATTAAACAAATTTCAAAAAGTAACAAATTAAACCATTTATTCTACTTACATAGGTTGAGGTTTAACTTGTAATTTTTTGAAACTCTAAGGTTTAATTTATTACTTTTTAAAATTTCAGATTTTAATTTGTTACTTTAAAAACTATAAGCCTTAATTGTTAACCCATAAACTTAATTTACCTTTAAATTTCATATTTGATTTGAAACCCGTTTTTTAAAGACGGATATCAGCGATTGACTGACCCAT
>OU015769.1:34266453-34345474 GCA_907173295.1 Fagus sylvatica
ATCTCTTTTGCAAAAATAACGATTTTAACTGTATTATAGTGAGTCACTTCCTCATCTTGACATTGATCAAGATGAATCAATTATATAGAGAATGTACGGGATGAATATGTTCATAAACATCAAGGTGTTTGATTGGACAAGATGTGAATGTGGCAAAGGTTACAACATCCAACAATCAAGATTGTTACAAGCAATGCAAATAATGACTTTGGGAGATTACATAATTTGATTTTTGGAATAATCTTCGGGACAATGTTTAACAAAAATTGATGAATATTATTCTTTTTTTTCTTTTAATGTTTTTTCTTTTAATGTTATTCAAAAGGTACAATGAAACAAATTAATAGAAAAGGTTTAATTATGTCTTTAGTCCTAACAGATTAATACATGTTTGGTCCTCTGCATAGTCCAACCTTTATTGTAAAGACAAAAACATAAAATAAAGATGCTCACCCACAAAATAAAGTTTAGGGATTTCACACAAATAGAGAGTCTTGGTCACAAAATCAACCATCCATCTAGCTATCTTCTATTGCTCACATTTTTACAAAATAAAAGATATGGACTACTATAGCTTATGAAAATGCTAAAACCACACTTTTTTTTATTCGATCTTTCTCTCTCCTCTCTGTTTACATCATAAAATATTTTTATATATTACATATATAATTTGGCCACCATGATGTGTTAATTTGGCAGCCATAATTATGTGTGTTTTATATACAAAGTGACATGTAAAAAACATGTGTCATTATATTGAAGCACTAAAGCCATTTACCACACTTTCACCTTTGAAGGGATAGTGGGGTAGTTATTGGCTTGAATTATGGAAGCACTATAGCCACTTACCACACTTCCATATTACATGGGTTAGTAGGGTAGTTATTGGCTTGCTATTTTTATGGGATTTGAAGAGAAGATCAAGACTTAATCAAGGCTTGGAATGTAACCGTTGGAGTTGGCTTATAAATAGTGAATCCAATTGCATTTCAAAGGACACCACACACACCCCCAAGCAAATCCAAATAGCACTTGTTAGATTATTTAAGAGAGCTTTCAAATGTAGCTTCTAGTATTTCCTTTACATGCTTGTAAGTACTCTTTCAATTAATTGAGAATGTCTTGTTTATGGTAATGTTACTTTATTTGACTCCAGTTACCTCTATCTCATATGTTTACTTTAAATTAGGCTGCAGTTACCTCAATTTCCATTGTTTAGTTACTTTAGTTACATGTTACTTTATTTGACGCTATAGTTACCTCGATCGCTTTTACTTTAACTTAGGCTGTAGTTACCTCGATTTGCATTGTTTAGTTACTTTAGTTACATGTTACTTTATTTGATACTTTAGTTACCTCGATAGCAGTATATTTTACTTTAAATTAGGCGTAGTTACCTCGATTAGCAATAGTTACTTTAGACCTAGCTTAAATTAGTTTAGTTTAATCAATTAGTTACTTAGGCACCTCGATTAGCTTAATTAGTTAGTGTAATTAATCAATTAGTTACTTTAGACAACTTAGAACTAGTTAATCTAATTAGATAATCCTTAGCTTAATCAATTAGCTTAGTTAACTTAATTAATTGCTACTTCCATTAGCTTAATTACTTTCATTCTCTTTTTCTTACTTGCATTTTATTTTAAGTCCTTTGGGCAAAGGCAAGCACCGAGCCTACAAGCCTTTTAGATCGAAGTCAGATTGTGGTTCTAAGTTTGCTTTAAAGGCACTAAACCCTTGATCGAGCATAGTTATTTGTTTCCTTCAAACAAATTGGCGACCATTCCTTGTAAATTCTAGTTTGATAACAAACAAATTGGCAACCATAGTGGGAGTTATATATGCCAGTAAGAATAAGAAGGATGAAAAACTCTGGAAAGGGTGTCAGGTTACCTGAAGGAAGTTCTAGTTCAGAAGAGGACATTGAAATGTCCCCACTAGCCAAAAGCATGGTTGATGAGCTCCGATCCTATATAGATGCAAGAATCCAAGAAAAAATGGAGGCACTCATTGAGAATGCCCGAACTGAACCACCAATGGTTCAAAAAGAAGATATGACACAGTTATTGTTCCAAACTATGAAGAAATTCGAACAAACTGTGAGCCAGAATATGGCAACATTGGAACAAAATATGAGTCGAAATATTGCAGCACTGATTCATCTTATGGAAAATGATCTAACTCAAGAATTAAAACTCGGGGGGCAAAAAATGCCTTATGATTTTAATCTTGAGAAAACAGATTTTTCTTTAGAGAATAATGATCAATTCACCAAAGATGATGAAGAGAGTGAGACAAAATCCATGAAATGGAGTGATATAGATCCATTAGATGATCTAACTCAAGAATGTAAAATGCCTTATGATTTGCATTTTGAGAAAAATGATTTTTCTATGGAAAATGATCAATCTACCAAAGATAAGGAGTTGAGTGATGAAAAATTCACCAATGATTTAACTCAAGAAATAAAACTCGGGGGGCAAGAATTGTCTTATGATTTTATTCTTGGAGATGATGATTTGAAATGGCAAGGAAATGCCAATGAATCAATGGGTTTGTTATTCAAAGACAAAGCATATGAGAAACTATGGATGTCCAACCAAGTTTCTAGTCATTTTTATGTCTTTGAAACTAAGCATTTGCATTGGCTTCTTGGTTCCCATGATTTGAAAGTTTTTTCTAAGTGGCTAGTCCAAAAGCCACTAAATTCGATGTTCTTATTTGAAGATAAATCTTATGAGAAATTGTGGATGACAAACCAAATTTCTTCTAATGCTCATATCTTTGAAAATGAGCACCCACATTGGTTACTTGGATCTCATGATCTAAAGGCCTTTTCAAAGTGGCTGGTTCAGTTGAGATTTTATAATGATGCCAAAAATAAAATCTGGCCTTGATCAATTTGGTCACAAATCGACGCCAAGAACAGTGTGAGACACGGTAGAAAGCAAACAAGTAGTATTTGACTATTTGGTACAATAAGATGATCAAATATAATTTATTGTTTGGCCTCCATCTACTAAGTGTCTAAGTTTCTCTATAAGAATGCATCAGTTTATGTGTGGGCCTAACATATGGCCATTAATCAGTACGTGACTTTTGCAAAGCCAAACATTGGCGTTTCATAGTTGCCAAGAATATGGCAACAGAAACATGAAATATTAAAGTGCAAAAACTTAAACATTTGATTCTCATCAACGGCCTCCAAATTTGCCATTTTAGTGGCACATTAAATAGTTTGCCACATTACTCAGAGATACAGTCTTCATCTGTTTGGTACAAAATTAAAACGCCAGCATGAACTTTTGGTATTTTATCAAGTTCGATTGAGTAATATACCAAGATTAAGTTCGATGGGGGTCCACATTTTACAATCAGTTGATAACCATGGCCTTAATGTTGGCAAAAAGGCTTCCATGCCAAAAGGTTGTATACTCATGGATAACATATGGCCTCGATATGGCCTCGACATGTGGCATTTGCAAAGCCATATGCCACGGAACGTTTGAACTAGCAAAGAAGGGATGAGTTCTGGCTATGAAATGCTAGTCCATTATTTGATTGTTGTTTGTTTGTATGGCCTAAAATAGGCCAGGTGGATTAAAGTTGGAAAAGTGCATATGTTGTGTGAATTGGTCTTAAACTAGGGACCAGGAAAAGTCACTGTGTTGCTTAAAATTGGTCTTTAACTTGGGACCAGAAAATTCAATAATATGCAGAAAGTTACAGCCATTCGAATGGTTAAAATTACAATTACTTTTGGCTAAATTCATAGGATCACTTAATCCTAAAAGTTTTGGCCAAAGTATTGTTGTAAGTTAAATTGTCTACCGTCCATACTTAGATTCCTGAATGTCATCTAAATGGATGCGGGGGCATTTGTTTACACCATAAAATATTTTTATATATTACATATATAATTTGGCCACCATGAGGTGTTAATTTGGCAGCCATAATTATGTGTGTTTTATATACAAAGTGACATGTAAAAAACATGTGTCATTATATTGAAGCACTAAAGTCATTTACCACATTTCCACCTTTGAAGGGATAGTGGGGTAGTTATTGGCTTGAATTATGGAAGCACTATAGCCACTTACCACACTTCCATATTACATGGATTAGTGGGGTAGTTATTGGCTTGCTATTTTTATGGGATTTGAAGAGAAGATCAAGACTTAATCAAGGCTTGGAATGTAACCGTTGGAGTTGGCTTATAAATAGTGAATCCAATTGCATTTCAAAGGACACCACACACACCCTCAAGCAAATCCAAATAGCACTTGTTAGATTATTTAAGAGAGCTTTCAAATGTAGCTTCTAGTATTTCCTTTACATGCTTGTAAGTACTTTTTCAATTAATTGAGAATGTCTTGTTTATGGTAATGTTACTTTATTTGACGCTCCAGTTACCTCGATCGCGTATTTTTTACTTTAACTTAGGCTGTAGTTACCTCGATTTGCATTGTTTAGTTACTTTAGTTACATGTTACTTTATTTGACGCTATAGTTACCTCGATCTCTTTTACTTTAACTTAGGCTGTAGTTACCTCAATTTGCATTGTTGAGTTACTTTAGTTACATGTTACTTTATTTGATACTTTAGTTACCTCGATAGCAGTATTTTACTTTAAATTAGGCGTAGTTACCTCAATTAGTAATAGTTACTTTAGACCTAGCTTAAATTAGTTTAGTTTAATCAATTAGTTACTTTAGACACCTCGATTAGCTTAATTAGTTAGTGTAATTAATCAATTAGTTACTTTAGACAACTTAGAACTAGTTAATCTAATTAGATAATCCCTTAGCTTAATCAATTAGCTTAGTTAACTTAATTAATTGCTACTTCCATTAGCTTAATTACTTTCATTCTCTTTTTCTTACTTGCATTTTATTTTAAGTCCTTTGGGCAAAGGCAAGCACCGAGCCTACAAGCCTTTTAGATCGAAGTCAGATTGTGGTTCTAAGTTTGCTTTAAAGGCACTAGACCCTCGATCGAGCATAGTTATTTGTTTCCTTCAAACAAATTGGCGACCATTCCTTGTAAATTCTAGTTTGGCAACAAACACTCTCATTTTTATATTTTTGAAAATCTCTCTTCTCTCATACTTTCTCTCTCTCTCGCACAACTCCCCACTAAGTCTCTTCTCTCACACTCTTTTGAAAATGCTACAATTATGTATTCTTAAAATACCAAATTCCTCCCCTCTCTAGAACTTTATTTCTCTCACTTGCATGAGCATGAGCAACAACATCGTGGGTGGGCATCGGATTTGCTGAGTGCGGTGCAACGAAGGCCGTGGTGGCTGATAAGTGTTTGAGCATGGTGCTGCGCTGCGGTGGTTGTGGGTTATAGATTTGGATTATTGATTTATTTTATTTGATTTGTGAGCTTTTCTATAAAAACTCATGGAGTTGAAAATGAGTATGAAAAGGTTATGGATTTGAGGTTTTTTTTTTGATTTGTGGGTATGAAAAGGTTTATGGAGATGAGTGATTTGGAGGAGCTCCAAAATTCATTTGTGTTTGATTTTGTGGATATGGGTTGAATATTTGTATTAGATTTTCTGCACTTGTGGTGGTTGTCGTAGGTCATTGACTTGGGGCGTAGGTTGCTAGCGTGGGGTGTATTGGGTTGCTGGTGAATTTGCTGGGTTGGGGGTGTGGGAAAAAATAATAATAATAAAAATAATTATTTATAATATTTTAATAGAATGTATTATAAAATAAAGAGTGGAATGTGATGTATTTTGTAAAAGTTGATAGGTTAAAAAGAAAAAGTAGATTTATGAATCGGCAAAATAGATAAATTATATAAAATCGACTGAGAATGTTCTAATATAAATATTAAAGATAAGGAAAAATTACATTTTAAACCCTATAGTTTAGGGTGTAACAAATTAAACCTTATAATTTTAAAAGTAACAAATTAAACCTCAAAGTTTCAAAAAGTAGCAAATTAAACTCTATAATTTTCAAAAATAACAAATTAAACCATAAGATTTCAAAACATAATAAATTAAACCCTTATTCTACTTACATAGGTTGAGGTTTAACTTGTAATTTTTTGAAACTCTAAGGTTTAATTTATTACTTTTTAAAATTTCAGATTTTAATTTGTTACTTTAAAAACTATAAGCCTTAATTGTTAACCCATAAACTTAATTTACCTTTAAATTTCATATTTGATTTGAAACCCGTTTTTTAAAGACGGATATCAGCGATTGACTGACCCATTCATTCGAAACCGTCCGTGACCTTTCAGGTCAGACTGGGTGGGTCGAATTTAACGGGTCATTGACTGTCATACTAGATGGGCTTTTGTTAATTTCAAGCCCCATATCTCTAATTGGATAAAAACCCGAGCCTCATATTAACAAAGCCCATTTCTGTGTCCTATTTGGATAGGGCAGGAGTTAGTTCTTGATGATTGCATCGACCACTTGGTACCCACACTATGGCCCAACGACCTCATTCAGTAATGTGGGTCTCACATTTTCTCCACCGTGAATCACGCCAGATTGGAATGGACCATCCTCTTTTATTTTATGTCTAAAAAAGCTTATTATAAAACTAAGCAATCTAACTAGTGGCAAGCTCAACAGTCTCTTTAAACAAATAATTTGGAATCTCTTATAAGAATCTACATGAGATTAGCACGTGAGCACGATTGAGGAACGAGATTTGTCTGCTTCTTGATCTTGATTTACAGCGCTCAAGTTACTCACTCACATGTGACTAAAGTAATAGCCGACGTATCGAATGAGAAAAAAAAAAGTGACCCTGTGTGATTTATTATATTTAATAACAATGCATATTATAATGTAATAATGTATTATTGTATGATGCTATATATGTTGCTGTGGATGGCTTGGTTCCCGACCTTATATGACCCTTTTTGTTCTTTATGTTATCGCTTCTGTGTGGAAATGTGGGAAGGGGAGGTAACAACGGGTGAACTAAATAATGGGGGCAAAAGCTGCAAGCCAAGCTTTCCTTTCCAACTATGTATGCATACAAGAAGAGCTACTTTTTGCATGGAAATGGGTTAAAGACATATTCTGTCAAAGATTGATTCGACAGGGGGAATTAGATTCCAACACCACCACCAAACTCAAATAATTTTTTTCTGATTTCCTCACCTAATGCAGATAGATACAAATTGGTTAGATTTTGATTCATAAATTTATTGCATTCACGATCCCTTCAAAAAATAAACAGCATTTTCCATTTGCCTACAACGAAACACAACATTTCACAAATGGGTGTCCTTGAATTGATCTAGTAGGAATTTGGTATGGATTATGGAAGTACTTACTAGTGTATGTTGGCAACAACTTAAAAAAAAAATAGAAAACTTTTTAGCTACAACTTTTTCTTTTAATTTTTAAATTTGTTTATGTAAATTTTTTTAAAAATTCACATTTATTTTTAAATATAATCATATTTTAACAAAATATCAACAAATAAGGAGCAAAAAGTTATATCCAAACGTATTTACGTTTGGTAATTTGCTCAAAGTAGTACTTTCTAATTTATCACTTTAGGCAGATGTGTGATACATGGTTGATTAACATAAAATTTGACATAGAAGAATATATAATATTATAATCTATAATCAGGGGCGGAACCATTCATTCCCTGGGGGGCTAGTGTCCTCCTCCAAAACTTTTAATTTTTATTTTTAGCTCATATGTTAGCCAAACTTTTAATAGTTTCACCCACAAATATAGCAATTGCCCCCACAAAATTTGAGTTGCCTCATTAGTTTTCTTAAAAAATTTATTAACTGGTCAAGTGAGTATAGAGGCAAGGGACAAGATGATAAATTCTCAAAATTTACATTATATATATATATATATATATATATATATATATATATATATATATATAAGTTGATAGTTTTGTATGTCATATATTTATGAATTAGATTTATTTTTTTTTCATACACGTGTGTGTGCGCATGAGGGATTTTTCTTAACTAATATATCAATACGATAATTTGACTCTCAAACAAAAATTTCTAGTTCTGCTCCTGTCTATAGTTAATATAAAAATTTTTAAATAATAATATTATTTATATATTTATTCATTTATTTGACCATTAGTGAGGACGTAATGAAGTTCTCTTTTACCAAAAGGTAGTTGCCAAAAATTCGTTTGTTGAAATTTGATTGACTTCCATCAAGGTATAGCTAATAAGGTTAATCTATCTGTCTGTTTTTTTGTGAAATTCTGATGTTAAGTGCCACAGAAGTGAAAGAACGCCGGAAGCTAGATATAAAAGATTTGACTTCAAAAGATGGGGTGCTTGCAACGCAATTCCAACTTCATCGCACTTCTATAAAAACAAAAATGTCTATATTAATTAAGGACAAACTAGACCTATTTGATATGACAAACAGAGAGAGAGAGAGAGAGAGAGAGAGAGAGAGAGAGAGAGAGAGAGAGAGAGAGAGAGAGAGAGACCCAGATTTAGGGTAGGTTTGAAAGACATTTCTTCATCAATCTGTTGAAAACTCCGCTTAGCAAAGCATGTACTAGGCATTAGGTTATGGAAGGCTTTCATAGAGTACTCTACACTCTTGCCTTCTTAGTTTGGTAAATTTCATTGTAACATCTAATCAAAGTGGACGTTAATACTTTACAAATATTACGTTTGAAGTTTATAATTATAATTAAATAAAATTTTTCGAATTGGACTACTCAGAATGTCAATCGATCAGTAGTAATCAAAGAGGGAAATAAGGGTGCGAGGTGGGCCATGTGAGACTAAGGAAACAATGTGCAGTTAGACACACGAAACATTGTTTTCAGTTTTCACTGTTTTAATTAAGCACGGCGAAGTTAGGTCCCGATTAAAATTGCAATTATTCTCTTGAGAACTATATAAATATGAATTAAAATCCTTAATTTTAATTTTGAGTTCTTAGAATTCTTTTTGTTCATTTTGGAAAATAAGTGTTAGATTTTATTATGTTATCATCATTTAAAGCCGTTTCAAAAAGGATGTAAAGAATTTAAAAAATTTATGATGGAATTATCTTTAAAACTTTTGAGAATTCTAATAGTTCATTTACAAATTCAATAGATATTTCACAAGGAACTAGGATGAAAATATCAGGCCGGAGCATAAATGAATTAATGATAAGAATCATCTGAGTCTCACCAACTGTCTTGTTGCAACAAAAAATTATAATAATTAGTACTTCTTTCAATATGTTTTAGTTGCTTAATGGTGAATCCAAGTTAAAATACTAGTCCCCTAGCTTTAATTAGGAAAGCAACCTAATAGCAAATGTCTATTCCATTACATAAAATCATATTGTAGAAGAAGTTGTTAATAATGTAGCTAGCTCGCTAGCTGGCAATGACAAAGAGAAACAAAAAAAAAAAAAGAATGCAAAGGATCAAAGGATTCAAAAAATTAGGGAAATAAGGGAACTGGCATACAAATTTAAAGTAAGAGTAGCATCCAAGCGATGCGAGGTATATGCTACAAATTAGATATTATGCCTTGATTGTCTATTACAAAGTAAGCTGAAACTTGTAATCCCTAGAAGGTAAGTGAAAATTTTAAAAAAGTCCAATGCCGTAACTATCATATAAAATAGATGGTATTGGGGCAGAAATAATCATGTAGAAAAATTTATTGTGAAGATATTATAAATATCTTATAAGGCAGTGTAATATTGTTATAGTGGTGATGTATCAAATGATCAATGCCAACCAATATGTGTATGTATACTGTATACAAATGCATGTCACGTAAAGGCCAGGATCACTATCCTGCATTTTTTTTGGCCATAACTAGGCATTGTTGAACTTGAACCCCTCATTTTCAAGCTGTCTTTTTTTCCTAATTCAATTGTTGTTAGTTGATTTTGAGGCGTATACTGAGTATATATATATAGATAGATAGTAATATATATTCTTCTTAAAATTTTAAAGAAGAATCAACTGGCCCAGCTAGGGTTAAAGGAGATGATGAGATCATCATATATTGTGGTTCGTTATTTTGGACCACAGACAGCTTAATTTGCTGATGGAAGATTGGGAGTTGGGACAGCATCTTGGAACATGTTTCTTCTTTTCAGCCTTTATCATTGACAAATGTGAACAAATAACCATAAATACTACCAGAATTATTCATCCAAAAAAAGAAGAAGAAACAGAAATTAAAGAATTACTCGATGTTCCCAAGCTATAAAGTCCAAGAAGCTGTGTATAGCTGTGCTTTTGTACGTGCGTGTAGCATGAACAGTCTGGTAAGCTAGATGTATGTACATTTTTTGGGAGTATTGATTGTCTCACACCATCTTTTGATACCCACAATTTGTGAACATGTTCAAATTTATGAACAATGATATTCACAATTTATAGATATTAATATCCACATTTAGATGGTGTAGGTGGTGTGAACATATATTTTTCCATTTTTTGGGGGTAAATCAGAGATACAAATCATATTGTTTGTTTGAAGTGGTTTTGTGATCAATCAGTTGCACTGGTCAATATAAAAATGTGAGGGTTATTTAGTTTAAAAAGTTCTAATCGTTAGAATATAAGTCCAACAAGCTTAACCCATTACCTTTTCTTGTACTAGTAGTACTAGGATTATGGATACAACGCTTATAATTGTCCATATAAGAGTAGACATTTGTATAGTTTTAGGCAATTCAATATAAACAAAACTCGAGTTTAACACTAACCATTTAAAGAATGGGAAAAATACCATAAACAAGAAGGAAGATGAATAGAACCGCCATAAGTGGTAATTTGATTGTAAATTGTAATGGAGAAATCCATCTATTTCAATGAAAGTGTGACGTAAAACGAAAAGTGTGAAAGGACTAGATCTCGCTGTAACTAAATGTAAACCCTTGAATATCAAGGGACTCCTTGGCTCCTCCAAAAAATGGACTCCTTGAATCCAAAAATTCTGTAATTTACCAGAAATAGAGAAAACCTCCATTTTATTAAAAGTGAAATGTTATTTAAATTCGTTTTCCAAATTGAAAATGCTCTAAAAAACTTATTGTCCAAGTAAATTTTTCCCTAAATAGATCCTAATTGATACCATACTACTATAATAAGACTCTAATTTGATTAATATTTAGAAAAGTCTTAAAAACAGCTAAGCCTAAAATGGAGGAAATAGAATCCTAAAATTACAAAAGTTACATAAATATAATAAATTAATAAATGAAACCCAACTTCTCACTTGTTGTAACTAAGAGGTAACTCGTTTAATTAATTGGTTAAAACATGAGGACTATCATACAAATAAGCACCTTGATTTTCTTCCTCTTGAAATTGATCATCTTCGTTTGTCCATACCAAACTTTGTTAGGAGTTAGGACTTTCATTTGGGGGGAGGGAGTGTGATAAACAATAGTACTTAGATATTACTCTCTTATTTAATAAAAGCGTGTGATTGTTACTCTCTTTGACTTTAGTTTACCCCACTCCATCTCTCTCCTTTAAATTTGGAGTAAATATTGTTGGTTGTTGCACAATATATATAAATTGTAGACATTAATACCGTGAATATTATTGTGTATATATATATATATTTACATTTTAAATAATGTATATGTACAGTATACACGTATCACTATCCTTAAATTAGAGACACTCCTCACTATTTTGCTTCTCTCTCTTATTCGGATGGCATGCGCATGCTTCTACCAAACTCTTGGTTTCTTGTGCTTGAAAGCCGTATGTGTAGCATGACCAAACCCACACATACGAATAGATAGTAGCAATAACATCTGTACTGAGAATCTTCAATTTGGTGCCACCCTCTTGATGGGCCATAGGGCAAGCATTATTGGGAATTGTAGGTATATATCGTACAAGATGCAAGAAAAAATTAAAGCAAGTGCCCCCCATTTCGTGCATCATAGTGGAACCAACCAAGCCTTTTTCTCATCTTACTTTAAACATAAATAATTATGATATAATTTTGGCGTCTTGAGAAATAGAAACGTCATATCAAATCAAACCAATCATATACAAATCTTACCCCATAATAATAACATCTATGGCCACCTTAAATTAATCATCCCCATTTACCGATTCCATGAGATCATCTTCTTTTGTTTTTTTTTGGTTTTTGATTTTTTGGGTAAGTGAGATCATAGACTAATATATATATATATAACATCAATGATCACATGCATCCTTTTATGGTATATCCGGCGTTTGCTAACATATTTCCTACCACTAGGTAGGGTACATTTTTGGAATCAGACGATCACTATGTCCTCAAAATATCAGATGCACATTGCTTGATCCACATCTTAGTCCATGAAAATTTGAAGCCAAAATCTCGGCCTCATGTTTGGTGTGGGGACCATTGGAATTGGAAGGGCTGGTGAGACTTACTTTTTCACCGACCGAGAGAGAGAGAGATATTCTGGATTGGAAATTGACAAGAAGGTGCATGGTGTGGGACCTAGTATAGTATCTGACGTGGTACATGGAAAAAGCAAGGATTGCCCCGACCACGAGCATCTGATGTCGACCACTCTATCTTGATGGGCTTCCGGCGGCTTAGCCATAGTGGCCACCTCTTCTTTCTTTTTCATAGCCTTAGTGTTCAGGTCACCTACCCATGCATGGAATTTTCTGGTCCGACTTATCGGTTTATGATTGTTACAAAAGAGGATGATTTCAATTCTTATCCATATTAAAGTTCATAACATTTATGATCTCGATTTGTGTACATATATATATATATTACTTTTTTTGTCTTTTGCCCAATAGTGTTAGTGTATACTGTATACTACTTTTTACATTATCTATCTTTTCTTTTCTTTTTCATTTTAATTTTTTTTTAGAGAAATGTAAATATTTATATAAATAATTAAGAATCATTGCGTAGGAGAACACTAATAATATTAAGAGGAACAGTCTCCATCCAAACTTCAAAATCATTATAATTTTTTGCTCATCAGGGCAAGAGAATGGAGAAACGCGTTGCCTTGACATTTTACATGTTTGAAACACTACCACTCTAGTGGGCTTTAGCTAACTCCTTTGCATCCTTGATGACCATGTACTACTTTTTACATTGTGTGTGCTTTTGGTAACTTTTTTTTGTTTAAAGGTAAAATAAAAAATGAAGGTAAGTGATTAAGCTAATTTATTTGTTTAAAGGTAAAAAATGCATGCTCCTTATACTAATTAAAGGTATTTTTAGGAGGGAGTTTAAGCTTATGGGTTCATATTCTAATTGAGTGTTAGAATAAAATTTAAATGATTAAATTTATTCATTCTCTTATAATGAATTTTTAATTTATCATGATAATAAAGAGATGGGATCATGGGAGAGTACCCTTCCTGTTAGCTTAAACACTTGGTTTTAAATAGTTATAAATATGATTTTGCATTAATTGACTTTAGTAAACATATTTGTTTTTGTACCTTTTAGGAAAGAAAACTTATTTTTAGATTAATTTCTTTTAAGTAATAAGGTCACATCTTCTATTGGTTTCATTTTCAATAATCACTTTATATTGACTAGTTAAGAACCTTTAATTCAAGTTTGTACTAATATTTATATTTGAAAATAAACACAATTATTTTTTTGTATGATCAGTAATAATCAGGTAATTTACTCATTATTTAAACTATACTAGTCAACTTAAGAATTAGAGGTCTTTAAGTCAATGTTCTCAAACTATCGATAAATGTAATTTGCGGATAATAATATGAAGACAATGAAAATTTAACTCCTTAGTCCATTAATAGGAGGCCGCATTGTTTGAACACATTTTTACGTGCTTCGAAGAGACTTTCAGCAGCGTGCCATGAATATTGCCATCCTATTCAACTTTCGAACTGGCATTTCTATTTCGACAGTTCGGCAGTGCAACATCCATGAAATTAAAATCATTATGATAGTCACTTTCTTGATGAAATTAACAAGAACTGTGATTGAAGCCCCCCCATTATTTCCGCAAACAAAAAAAGAAAAGAAATTAGGATTGAGATGCTACATTTTTTTTTTTTTTTTTTTTGGGGTCACAACTTGTATAACATTATTAAAGTACCAGCATGGTAGTATAGAATCTTGTCTCCCACAAATTCATACAGTGAACATTTTTTTCTTTCTTTTTTTTGACACCTTCATACCTTAATAAGGTGGGGATTCTCGTGAAAGAGATAGCAGGGTAGGGTTTTTGTGGGGTTGTACAATAAGGAAAACGCGTGTAATATTAACATGATAGCAGACTTAAATGCATAACTTCTGAGGCAGACAATTCACAATCGACATTCACACCCGGATAGAGTCAAGTTGAGCCATGTTTAGCAGGAGCACAATTCCATTGTTCCTTGACCGTGTTGACTAACTTCTTTAAGAAAAAAAAAAAAAAAATTTCCACATATTTCTTACACCACTATACTTGATTTTATAATTATAATTAGACTTTCATTTTTCATAAGAAAAACTTTTTAGGGAATAAAAAGCGACAAAAGAGTGTTGGATGAATGACTAGGTATAATTTTCTTAATACTATACTAGCACTAACATTCCATCACTTTTTTTTCGCACTTTTGGAAAATACTCTTTGCAGATGGTATAAACTTGTAACATCTTATTTTGTCCTTGCATGATGGTAGGTAAGTAGTATTTAATTTAATCCCAAATAATAAATGGCGAATATATATATAAGAGTGGTGTATATATTAATATTTACTTTGAATAATCTACGTAAAGGTGCAACAAAAAGAGAAATATCCTTATTTATTTCCATGCAAAAATAAGAACTCTGCCGGGAACAGACCGGAGAAACAAAGTTACAATTGATTGTGACACTTCCACTCAAGAGTCAAGACCCCTCCACCAACACTACTCACCTTTTTCTTTTCAAATTCCACATAATTACTATTTTATTTATCTCAGAATATTTCACATGTAATTTTCACTAGGGTTTCCTTCTCTTTCTCTTTACATGCATGGCCAATAATCTTTTTTGGGCACTGTAAAAACAATATTAGAAAAAGAGAGCTTCAAGATTAAGAAAACTTGTTCTTCCTCTTCAAACCCTAAAAATTTAATAAAACAAAAAGAGAGAGAGTGGGGATGAGAGAACAAAGAACAAAATAAATAAACACACCCCTCCTTTATCTTTCCGTCTCCTTCTGATCTCTTTCTCTTTCTCTTTCCCTCTGCAACTATACTCTCTTATTGATGTGATTCTCCACCAACATCTCCAAAAGAAACCCCATCAAACTTTAGAAAAAGAGAAAGCTCTAATTAAGAGCCATGGTTTTCTCATCCATTCCAGTCTATCTGGATCCACCCAACTGGCACCAGGTAAGGGTTTCCTCCAATTTTTTTTCTTTTTCTCAGCTTCTTCATCAAAAAAGCAAAAAATAAAAGATAAATATTCTCACCCTTTTTAAATCTCTTCTTGAATATACTAGATATATATTTGATTTTTTTTTTTCTTTTCGCTTTTCAATTTTACAGCAACAAAATCATCATCAACAACATACTGGAGATGGAAGTGAGTTTAATACTCAACTCACACCTCCGCCACCACCTCTTGGAGGTGGTGGTGGGGGAGGCAGTGGCTCAGGCCAAATTAGGCCAGGCTCCATGACTGATAGAGCCCGGCAAGCAAAGATTCCACAGCCTGAAGCCGCCCTGAAATGCCCGCGATGCGAATCAACCAATACTAAGTTTTGTTACTTCAACAATTACAGCCTCACACAGCCGCGTCACTTTTGCAAGACCTGTCGGCGCTATTGGACTAGAGGAGGTGCACTAAGGAACGTGCCTGTGGGAGGTGGTTGTAGAAGAAATAAAAGAAGCAGCAAAAGCAATAGATCAAAATCTCCTGGCACAGCAGGTCGCCAAGCTGGGTCTAGCTCCACTAGTACAGTCTCTTCTAATTGCGGCAACAACAGTAATGATATGTTAAGCCACCATATGCCCCCTCCTCCACCACCACAGTTGCCTTTTTTGCCCTCTTTGCATCACCATCTTAGTGATTATGGTTCTGGGGATATTGGATTAACTTTTGGGGGATTTCAGCCTCCAGTGGCGGCAACAGGTGGTGGTAGTGGTGGTGGCGATGTTGAATTTCAAATGGGTACTAATTCAAATGGCCTTTCTGAGCAGTGGAGATCACTGCAGCAAGTGCAGCAGTTTCCTTTCTTGGCCAATTTGGAACCACCAAATATTGGGTTATTCCAATATGATGGTGATCAAAATGTTGAGCCGCCGAGCTATGTAGGAATTGCGGGGCAGCTCCGGTCCAAGCCGCTGGACTCAGTGGTTACTCAGATAGCTGCAGTGAAAATGGAAGACAATCATCATGGTTTGAATAATTTGTCAAGAAATCCTTTGGGTAGTACTTCAGGAAATGATCATCAATACTGGGGTGGTAGCAGCAATAATGCATGGACTGATCTTTCTGGTTTCAATTCTTCTTCCACCAGCCATATGTTGTGATTTTGATCACTCTTTTCACCTCCAAAACCCCACCAAATCTTTCCTTTTTTTTTCCCCGGTTATATTACTACAGGTTCCACTAAAGAGATATGATCGTCTTAGAGTTTCATTCAACAACCCTAACTAATTGGCAAGTTTCCATTACAAAGAATCTAAGAAGGTGAAATGGGAAGGCTGGATCAGTTCCATGTAATCTGCTCAAACAAATTAGAAATGGTAGGCTTCTTGTCTAAAAAATTTCCTTGCTGTTGTTGTGTATTTTTTTTCTTCTTGTATTTTATGCGTATGTTTATAGAAGTAGGAGTGTGTTCATTGAGTCTGGCCGTATCTGACATGAAAGGCTAAAATGCCATAACTTGATCAAATGCACGTTGTACTAAGTGATTTTGCTTGAAATGATATGTGAAAATGTGTCCGTTTGCTTTTAGTTTATTTTTTAAATTTTTTTCCCTGTACAAATTACTACTAGTTTTGAATATTGGTATGCCACCAAGAATTCTTGTTCCAATTCGAATTTTGAAGAGTGGATTAAAATTTGAAACTTCATGTTTCATATGGTTGAAGATTCTCTCATTCATTTACTTCTTGAGCAGCATTTATATGACAAATTCATGCCATTAAAGTACCAATCTGTCAGTGAGATGAACTGAGATCCAACCAAAGCCATCTTCAAAACTAAAGTGGAAAAGATGTCAGTCCTCAATATGCTTTGGCATTCATGACGTGTAAGACTCCCATCCCCTGCAACTCTTTCAATTCCCCCCCCCCCCCCCCCCCCCCCCCCTCTCTCTCTCCCTGCCCACACTGTCATAGTCATACACAAATTATGCGGATAAGTACCCCTAGAAAAGAGTTGAACCAGTTATCCATGCAATTAATTACTTCATTATTCTATTTTAAGCCAATACAGTCTGCAAATTTCCTTTTCTGGTAGGCTCTCAATGGTTCAATGTTTTTGGCTTGATCTTTCAGGCTCATGAAAGTGGTCATAGATGACTTGCTTCACCACCATCAATATAGATCCTCTCACTTTCTTTAATCATCTTTGTGGTAATTCCCAATTCCTAGATATATTGGTCTCATCATAATTTTAGGAATTTATTTACATGAGATTAGTTATTTTTAACCCTTCCAAGAAAAATAGTTGAAATGAACACATATAAGTTTGAAGTAATGCTATAGACACAATAAATTAATGGTCACAACATTTTCACAATAAGTAAGTTATCAAGTTTTTATTAGCTTTCATCATCACTGACATCACTTTGTTACCTATTACTAATAATTTGTTACATCAACAATTATGAAATATTGTAATCATTTATTATGTCTATAGTTTAATTTACTAATAAGTTTGTGCTCTATGCTTTTGAACCAAGTGTGGAAAAGTGAGTGAGGATTTAGCAATAATTTTGTAATTATAATTGTGAGAGGTACTTGTTTTGTGTGAACTGCATGTGAAGAGAAGAGACTAGAATGATGATGTAATTATATGAAAATTTGACCAAAAAGAGATCCTACTAATTTGTTGTATGTGAATTGAGAGTGGTAGAGATGTAAAAGAGGTAGTTAAAGAAACGCCAAAATTCCACTTAAAACCATGAAAAACACATGTAGGGTAGGACTCTCACCAGTAAGGAAACTAACTTAAGACCAAACCAATGGAGTCAAAAAGCATAACAAAAACAAAAACAATTCCCTCTTAACCATGCAAGACACAAGTATGGGGTCCATCTCAATGTGAGAATGATATTGTATGTAACTGTTATATAAAATATTTTTTTCTTCGCTTAAGTCTAATTTGACATATATTATGAATATTATCATGCCATTATTGTAATTCTAATGGGATTAGTAACTTTTAAAGAGAATGGAATCTAGGCTGTGGATTTGCTTTTGCAATAACCAAGGGTAGTTGTTTACTAAGTACTAACATGGAATAAAGCAATTACAATATTGTCAAAAAAGCAAGTCTCTCTCTCTCTCTCTCTCTCTCTAAATAGTGAAGGTGGTTTTGTTTGTTGGTTGGTCATAGAGTACTACTGATAGGATTTGATCCCGAAATTGTCGATATGGGAATGGGATAAAAGGAAAGGAAAGAAGGAAAAAGAGAGAAATAGAAGGAGAAGAAGAAAGTCTCAGCGCGGAATTCCAAGCTGTTTATTATGTGTATGTAATGTGTAGTTGATGCCCACATGTATAGGCGTGAAGATGTTCTCTCTGTTTCCATGGCAGCTTTCTCTTTTGTGACGTCCTTGTTATACCTCTCTTTCTTCCTTTGATTCCAAACTATGCTCTTCTCGGTTCTCTGGCCTCACGTTCTTCCACATGTGCTCAATCATATGCGTGGTAGATTCTTGATCATTTCTAGAATCCTGACTAGGAAAATATAAATTGCATGCACAAAAAGAAAAAAAAGAAAGAACTACTGTAAAGTACTATTATGCTTAACTGTCAATCTGACTCAATTTCCTTTCTTTTTTCGGATTTGGGACACATTGTGTGAAACACGTCGTTAATGGTGTTTGGCTTGGGTTATTTGATTTATGGATTAAATTTAGCCAATGCTGCTTGCTGCATAGGGAAATTAAGTCTTTAACATTAATATATATATAATTGCAGTTGGAAACATGAAATATTAATTGTGAAGCGTTTAACTAGCTGGACTAAAAATGGGAATTATTCCATTTTAAGTACAGATTAACTAGGTTTACAAAGTCTCTTGAATTGTTTCATATTAAAGATAATGATGATGATATATTGCATGGTGATAATGTCAACATCATTAATTACGACCTCTACATATTGGGTGATAGTGTTGTACCTACAATGATGGTAGTGATATTAATATTAGTGGATGTGTTAATAGAGTCGATGTCAAGGGTATTACAACTTTTATAAGCATAATTACAAACTAACATGGTACATGTGATGATATCAACTTATCATGTATAATGTGTGGTATTCACCAGCTGCCTACTCTATGTGTGCGGCCAAATTCATAAGGTGAATCTATATATCATTAATATATTATCTTAATAATTGAGTACTTTTTAATAATAATCTTATAATTTAATGGATTTGTTAACGGGTGCTCTTAGGGGGATTGAGATCCCATGCAATACTAAAAAAATATTGCATAGGTGCAATTCCTTTTTTTCTCTCACATTTTCAAAACTTTTTCACTTTTTGCTTTTTGAATTTTTTAATAATTTTTTATTAAATGGTTGAGATTGAAAGTTAAAATGCAATACTAATTGTATGAGATATCAATCCCCCTTAGGGTAATGGTTAAGGATTATTAAATGCTTACACTTTACGGGAAATAACAAAATTTTAATATTATAATAATGAATAAAAAGACTAAAATACTCTTAAAAGCTGTTTTTGTATTATTTTAGTATTAAAATTTCATTACTTCTTATAAAGTGGAAGTATTAAATGCTTCCTTAACCATTACCCTAAAGGCATTTGTTAACATGACCCTAATTTAATTATTGGTTAGCATTTCCTAGTGTTCTTTAAATGAGACATATATTCAAATGCCTCATTTCCCAACTACCGAATTATAGAATAAAATAAAATTGAGCACTTTTTTTATTGTAAGATTTATAATACATACCCTTTTTTTTAGATATAATAAAATTTGAAATCTATGACGTTTGTTTCATGATAGTTGTCCTATTTACCATTATATACTAAATATTTCTCATTTTAGTAATAATGATAAGTGGTTAATAATAATAATATGATAATTAATTTACCCAAAAAGTGCAAGGTGCATGGTAATTATACGTTTCCAAACACTCATGTTTTTTCCTTCTATTTTAGGAAAAACACTAGTTGCAGTTCATTGTTTCTTCATTTTGTCGCACTTTAGGAAAACACTGGGAAAAAAAAGAAGAAGAAGAGAAAATTCGAATTAACCACAAAAAAGTTAAACATATTGTGTAGTTTTTTCTTTTCTTTTGTTGCTAAAACACATTTCAAGTCAGCCTTTATTGATAACCGAGAAATTTACCAAAAAAGAAAAAAAAATGTACAACAAAAAAGTTAAACATAGTGTATAGTACTATAGTTAGGGATGAGGTGGAACCCAATTCTTCCGTGACCGGTGGTCAGGCATTGTGAAATAATTTCCCCATTTCCTTTCACTAATCATTATAAAAAATATTATCTTATTGACATGTTGCATGAGATAACTGGGCTTTTGCATGGCTTTGTCTCTTCTCAAGTTCTCATGCGCGCAATGTAAGATTGCATTGGGTGCATGGTTGATTTTACATTTTCATCATCTTATGCACACCAATGTAAATGGAAGATTGCGTAATGAAGCACTAAATTTCATTCAAAACCATAGCTTCCTTCTGCGTCATATATCACTTCTTCCAACATATGGGTTATAGCCCCCATGTCTTCGTGGAGAGAGAGATGTTTGACCAGTCTCAATAACTAAGAAACATAGGCTTTATAAAAGTGAGAGGACCATGGGAAAACAAATATAGCTTTTACAAAAGTGAGAGATGATAAAGTTGTAGAAAAAAAGGTTAAAGTTATTATCAATTTTATTAGAAAAGAATTATAATTTGATATATATATGGTAATAAATGTGATTAGTATCATATCAATAATATAATAAATATTTTTTATCTTTCATTTTTTTATTTTGTGTTTAATTAAGATTAGTTGATATATCATTTTGTAAGGAAGACTTACTAAAATTTAGAATATCTCTAACATCACTCAAAATATATAATTCTATTGAAATTTGATTAATTTATATTTGAAGACCCATTGATGATTTCTTAGCTTAAGTTGACCAAGATATTTCTTGGATTTAATCATTTTATAATGTTGAGGGTATCTCATCATCAATTTTTTATCCGAAGAAGACATAACTTGAAATCAAATCAAGTATTTCTTTATGATAAAATCTCTATCCTAAAAGATCGCATCTTAAACCTCTCTCTAGAAAAGTATATTTGCATCTTAATTCTTAAAGCTATATATGATTATGGTAATTGGTAAGTCTCATGCATGGTTAATTACGTTGCTTGTAATTGAACGACCTGTTTGTTTTAGCTTAAATTCAATCTGATTTTTATCGCTATTTTATGAATAACATATAATTAACATTTAAAAAAAAAAAAAAACTACAATTACATTCTTACATAATTATTTTTGAAACAAAATAAATCAATAAAAAATAAGTACATCCAAATTCCAAACACACTCTCAGTTTAATCTTTGAACGCCACCATTAGTCTTAAAAGCATTGCTGTTAACTTATATTGAACAAGGACTACTTGTTTTCTGCCATATAATGGCTAACAATTTGATGCCCGTAGTACTTAATTACCTTCTTGAAGAGTGATATCATAAATATTAACTCAACAATTAGACATCCCAAATGTTTAATTTTTTTTCATGATCTAGGCATTAGCCAATTCCTTACTATGTATACCAAAAGAAACAAACCCCATTCCATTGATTTCAATCAATGATAAGTCATTCCCAAGACTTCTATTTTTGAATAAAGAAGAAGAATCTAGAGCATAAATTTATTGGTTTAATGTTGTCTTAATGTCAAAGTAATTAACTTTGTGTTGTTGTCTTTGTCGAAGCTCATTCGGTGAACTCTCCGTACCAGCAGGCAGCAATTGGAGTGTTGGACCTTAGCACTTACTCAACTTGATTGATGCCACTAAGCAAACAAATTAGATTATTGTAATTATTAGTGATTTGTTATAATTATATTCGCCCACGAACTTTGACTGAGATAGACCAGTAGAATGCAAATTATGTATGTGGATGTAGTTCTTGTCATGTCATTGAGGAACATAAAAGGCTTTCTTCCTGTGAAGGTGTAGTAAGATGAGAAGCTCATGCGGGCTTTTCCCGCAAATTTTGGTTTTAACACTAATAAATAATAATTACTCAATCCTACGAACATCGATCAGGGTCCTACTTAATTATTTGCTTTTTAAAAAAATTGTGTCACGTCTCACTTTAATCTTAAAGTTGATTAGCCTTGGTTTGTTAGATTACAGAAACATATTATCTCACAAATCAACTCCGAGTTAAGTAACTTTCTCAATATATTTGTCTCTACTTGCGGGTTAATTAAGACTTAAGAATTAAGATTCTTTGATTAAGGGTCCGTACCTAATTAAGGAGTTAGATCCCATATGACCATCTACTATGTTCTCCTTAAAAATTGAGTCCAGGACGTGATGCATACAATTTAAAAAGGTGCCCATATGGGCCATTTCATCCATCTACTAGCTTATGCCCCATTGCCATTTCCATCATACGAAAATCACAAATCTACAATATCTGAATACACCACACACATACTAAAATCTAAAATCTAATTTCTCTCTGATCCTTACCACAAGAACTTCCTATTATCAAATTCTTCCCAAAAAATCAACTAGAATTCAATATCATTCATACCATTGAGGGTGGTGGTCTAGTCAATATGTGTACTCCCAAGTGGTTTGGGGAGTGAAGGTTTCACTTCTAGGTTCGAATTCCGTAATAAAAAGTGTTTGAAAATAAATCTCATACTCATGTGCATTATACACTAGTGCCCTTGTGGGGTTGAGACAGTGACGAAGTTAGGATTTCAGTTCAGGAGGTACAAGATTAAAAAACAAATTAGAAGCAAAATTAATCCCAAAAATATCAATCGACTTTAATAAAAATAAATAAACAATTATACAATAATGTAATTGTCATACAAAATGTAATATAAATGTAAATTACTAAAATTTATTTTTGCATAACTAGGTTAATCATTCATAGCTAATAACAATCAATTCAAGAGATTGATCTAAATACATAAATTTTAAACATGTAATAATTTGCTTATGCAAAATAAATTAATGTAAAAGTGTTAAAAGTTTAGCAATATACTTGGAAAGTTATATAATGTCTTTATGCCTTTTGCTTTACAAAATTTATGTAAAATTCAACTTTCTTTCTTTATTCTTCTAATTATTTGAAAGAAGAGTTCTATAGAAAAGAAAAAAAATAAACCAGAGTTTGTAACTGAGAAAGTATTATGATAAGAGAAATTTGAATTTATAGGACTGTGAAAGACCTTAAATGGTGAGTTAATTTTATATTATCTCGTGGCATGGAATGTAGATTTAATAGGTGTCGTTTTGATGTGGAGTTGCTATTTGATATTATGTAAGGGAAAAAATATTTTATATAACGATTATATGTAACATCTTTCTCATATGAAAGTAGACTTCACAAGTGTGAGACTCATTTCATATAAGAGAGATATTATATATAATTGTTACACAACGTTCTTTTTGAGGTTATAACGCCTTGGTTATGTAATAAAATTCCCTCACATGAACTTTCGTGCTCTTGCTGGGACCATATTATTGAAGACTTGACTTATCAAAAATAATTATTGAAGACTTGAAATTTTGCTCAGGTGGTCTACAGGATTGGAAGCATAATATAAAGGAGTTTTGGGGAGGTAAGGGGGTGGGGGCGCCCCCTTTTTGGGAATTTTGGTCTGAGATTATATTCATGATCACACGTTCACACCTACGTACATAAGGAAGCTACATTGATTCCCGAACAAAAAAAGAAACAAGAATTCAATATACTTGAATACTTGCTCAGGGTTCTTCAGACCTTCGAATTCTGTGCAGTACTTGTGCTAGGATAAAATATTTGTCACTAATTGGCCTATCATTCTGCTAATGTTTGTCCATTTCCTCGACGACAACACAGTCATCCAGTAATGTATTATATAATATTGAATTGAGAAATGTTTAAGCTAACTCATTGCATTGTCAGCACTCGAAAAATATGGCTAAAAACGATAACAACCGCCTTTTAATCATAGTAAACCAGTTAAAAGACAAGGCAAAATTCCCAATAAAAAAATTCCCAATAAAAAAGACAATCGTGATTGAGTAAGGCACAAATGTAGGATAAAATAAGTGACTTGAGTTTGAAATTCCGTTTATATAAAAAATTAATTAATGTCTTGATTTAATGATAATTTGTAAATGAGTTGTAAATTCATATGATGTACGGGAAAAAATCTATTTGTGTGTGTTTGATAGACTAAAAAAGATTAATAAAAATCTCAAAATGATTATGAAATTATATTAATTTCAACATTATAATAAGAACGTAATAAAAATGAGTGTTACTACTTATCCCAAATGGTCATGAAGTTTGAAAGTACAATATACATATATTGTAAACACATAAATCTTATTGAATTAGTATTATTGATATGATGCACGTGAGTTAATCTTGTTTCCTTAGGAATGATGGATCAACCACAATTGCATGAATTGACCCATGTCTGGTAGTTTTTGTTAAAATTTGATGAAGATGCTATTGCTTGAGCACATGATTGCATCTTTGGTGGGTTCCAAAAATGCTAAGGTTTCCAGAATCATTTGTCCCAACATAATCATAAGATCTTTTGGATTTTTTGCAAACTTAGTTTTTGGAATCTCCACTAATTGAGCTCCTAACATAGTTAAAAGATAAATGAATAAAATCTATAAGCAAACACTATACAATAGCTTTAAAAAACAACCACATGAATGGAAATAAATCAGTTGTACATGAAATAACACTTCACATGTTAAAGTCAAAGTTATTAACCTCCCTCAACAACAACACTTTCTAACTCGGTCTGCTTGGAAATGTTTAATAAAACTTCATCAAACCTATCTGAATGTCAACTATTCCAAGTTGTCTTTCTTCAGGCTCCTTAATTTTATTTTTCAAATGTCAATTGGATAAAAAGAAAAAAGAAATGTTGAATTTTTGAGCTTTTACAATTGAATCAAATATATAGTATCAATTTTTAGTTTCAGTTTGATAATGAAACTCGTAGATTTTGTTGTAATAAGGTCCATTTTTTGTTCCTTTTTGTATTGTACATACAACATCTTCATCTTTCTAGAACCATTTTATGAATCTTATATTGGCTTATATACACTTACTTGTACAAAAAGAAAAATTATTTCCTTTTCTTTTCCAGATAATCAAAAGAATGCATTATGTAGAAGTGTGAAAATGTACAATTTAGCTGATAGAATACTAAATGCCAAGGGGTACGTAAAAGTTTATGGGTTGGGTACTGGGTAGCCAAAAACAAAGTTGCATGATTGTCCTTCCATCCGCATAAAATTCATAAATATATACATACACAGATAAGTATTATAGCTATATATAACATAATTGTAATTTGCCAAAGCCCCAAAAAAGCTATTTACAAAGCTTACAGGAGGTGGTGAAAATGAGAAAGAAATACAAGCCCATAAAGAATATGGCCCGGCCCACGTCCAAGCTAAAGAAAGAGGTTTTACTAGGTTCAGGCCAAATCCTAGCAGTTGACGGGCCAAGCTTTAAGAGATATAATAAGATAAAATAGAAGATTCCAAATGTTTCATTTGTAAAGAACTGTACTACATCGGAAATGTGGATACGGAATACAAGGCAGGATGTGATATAAAGTCAGAATGGAGATCTTTTTTTGGAAACTCTGACCGAAAGTACTTTTTTATTTTTATTTTTTTTATTTTAAGAAATTAATTGTTGTGTAAATACGATCCACTACACTTACATAAATTTTCAATTGCATTTGAAAACAAAGCTATTTCCATCATTCTCTTTTATTTTCTCAAAAATTAAAGAAAATTTTCAAATGAAAACAATCTATCTCGAAAGTTTGAACCAATTTTGTGTGTTGAAGGAAGGAAAATTCCTCTTTGCCAATTTATCATATAGGTAGTATGCAACACAACCCTATCTATTGTATAGCCAATTTAATATTATGCACATTAAAAACCATACTAAAAAAAGCAAAAATATAGGTATGTTGAAGAAATTTTGGCAAAGCTGCGAAGACAAATGTAATACTAAATTAAATTACGCAAAGCTATGTGGTCTATATGAATAGTTATAGATAAAATTCCAAGCTTGAAATTTTTTAGCAAACCATGAGATTGGTCAGAGATAAAATACTTAATCAAAGGATAATCCTAATCCTCAATCCATAACATCTGGAACAACAACCAACACTCAAATGACTTGTGATAAGATAAGGCAGTAGCAAGTTAAATGGTGTAGTAAGATAGCTATTATCTAATGTAATCTCTGATGATAAATGGTGTGTAACTCAAAATCTTTTGTACGACATTGTTATAATACAGCTAGACTTCACCATGTATCGGTGAAGGCTAGAAATCAATTCAATTATCTGTGCCTTTAGAACTAATGTTGTGCGTTGAAGGAAGTGAAAAATGCCATATCAAATTAGGTGGTAGTCATTAGCATTACATTTCATTCTAATAATGTTGGACACGAGCTAATTGCTTTTGTTTGATATAACATACAACCAAAACTTCTACTTGCCAAATACTTCACCCAAACGCACAGTAACATACAGTGATATAAGAGCTAATTAAAAGTAATTTGCAAATATAAAATAGCTGGAGGGAGTAATCATTCGATACAATGGCATGTGTTGTAAGTACTGATTTGCAAATCTTTCCTGAAAAATCAATCATTCGATACAACAGCGGTGGTCTTGGCCCTCTTGGCTCTAACCGAGAGAAAATTAGCCCAAAAGCTGTTGCCAGAGACCTTATCTTTACGACTCTCAAATACTTTATCTATGTGCTGAAAAATTAATATAAACAAGGATAAGACTTAGATATAGATATTTATGTTAAGTACATTAGGTTTTCTAAGTGAATTCAACAAACACATAATTGCATTGAATTTAATTATCTTTGGAAATGATAACATTATTTGTTTTTATTGGATAATGCAATCATGTGTTTGAATTCAATTGGGGAACCTAATGTATCTAAACTAAGTAATTGTACCTACGTTCTAAACTAAAAAACTACTAACTTTTTTTTTTTTTTTTTTTTTTTTTTTTTTTTTTAAGCTCTATTTTGTCTTTATATATATAAGAAAATTTAATTTTTATCGTTCTAAATTTAATTGTGTCAATTTAGTATTTTTAATTTTAAATCGTTTCAAAGTGGAAACAAAAAATACCAATATGAAAAAGAAAAAAAAAAAAGTTCAAACTCATTAGTTTTGCTGACTAGGAATATTAAAAATCTGTTAAGTTGATATGATAAATTTGTTATTTGGAATATAAAAAAATAACATAAAACGTATATGAAATTTCACAAATCAACGTGAAATTCATTGAAATAATTAGAAGATAATGAAATAATATAACAAAAAAATAACAATAAAAATAATCATAATGAGAACATTTAATTAATATGACAATTCTTAATTATATAAAAAGACTAATTCTTTTCTAAATGCATATATTGAATACATAATTTTATAAACAATACGTGTGATAGAGAAAGAAGTTTTTCAAAACTAAAATTAATAAGATCCTACTTAAAATTGATTATGTCACAAAAATATTAAAGTAGATAAGTAAATCTATTTCTTACAACTAGAAAACTAAAAGATTGCTGGTAGCAGATGAAACATCCAAAGAGATGTGATCAAGATAGCAGTAAATTTGTTTAGAGAGAAAATGATCCTCAAACAAAGTGGCCGAGGGAATTATTTTTCAACGCCGGTTTCAATTGGGTTTATCAAGGGCCAGCATTGGACATCGAAAATTGTCTTTTTTCAATGCTTTATAGAGGATTCCTCCAGTTTGTCCTAGCGTATTATATTATATCACGGTGAATTATTCGGATATAAATAGAGATTAGTTGTCCCAATCTTGTAGCATAGATAAGCTTAATTTAATTAGTTGAAGTCTTGAAGATGGCACTACTACCAAAATCTCATATTGCTATTCTTTCGTTGAGGGGCCTATCTTTAGTTTTCCTATTGATGTCCCTCTTACTCCTTGCTAACAATAGTCCGACCTATGAAGTTGATGGCACACCGTATTGGTTCGGTGCGTTTGAAAGCTACAGGTAAGCGCTGAAATATTCATCTACATCACCATTTTTGCACTAGTATTTATGCAGAATTTTGGCAACAAGAAGAACAGCTTATCTTTAGCTATTTTCTTTAGTTACCACGGTCCATTAATTTAATTTTCTTGTGATTGTTATTATTTTTGTTACATAGAAGATTTAATTATATATACTCCTACCATTAATTACCTTTAATGATAAAATATTCTATCGTGAAACGGTATCATTTAATTTATTTTATGATAGTAACAGATAATTGATAGTATTTCATCATGGCATTATTGTCAAGGGGTATCTTTCACTCTAAAAGATAAAGACTAAACAAGCTGAAATAAATAGTTACTTGAGCTCACCTCCACTCATGCAACTCAAGCAAAATCTTTAGCTGGGATAGCTTTTCTTCCACTACCTTTCAACTTTGATCATCACTCATTTTTCTCACTCTCACATTCTACATCTGAATTTTTATGTCACCAAGCTTTTTTCCCCTTTATATTTCAATGTATTTTATTTTTGTTTTTTATGCATATGATATAAACCACTACTTATAACGCATTTTTTACTACGTATTTAAAAGTTTTCAATTCCATTATGTTACGTCCAGAATGACAGAAGAATTTTGTACTGGTGAGTTGACTAGTACAAATAAGTGAATAACCCCATATTCCATCTCAACCTAAATTTCAACCTTCTAATCCATTTCGCATGTCATGGTCCGTTTTGCAAAATTTTGATTGGAACGACCGAAACATTTTGTAACGGTTAGTTAGCCAATACAAGGCATCCATGTTCCACCTCAACTTAAATTTTGGTTCATACTAGTTTATTCTACCATTTTAATTCGTTTTGCAAAATTCTAACCAATTCAGTGATTTCAGTCGGTACGTGAATAAAACATTTTTTTTTTAGTCTTATTTTCACTTCTTAGGATACGCAATTTGAGTTTGGTTTGATGTTATATTATTAAGATTGTGATATATTTGAGTTATTAATTCATCTTAAATTTACTGGCATCTTATTATGTAATGAGGTATTATAAACCTCATTGTTATGCATGTAATGATGAAATTAAGAATGTGTATTATTTGGTTTGGAATTGATAATTTGATGTGGTCTAAAGCTATATGAAGGAGACTTCAGTGTATATATATATTGAAATATTTGTTCCAATGGAAAAATGAGAATAGTCATTGGAACGGAATTGATAATTTGATTTCTGTGTTAAATTGCAGCTACATGTTCGGTATAAGCGTCATTGGCATCGGATATACCCTCTTGCAAACAATTGCATTTGTAATCTTACAGATCATGATGAAAAATGATAAATACCTTGTATTTGCATTTTATGGTGACAAGGTTCAATCATCATCATATGTTTTTCAAACTAATTTCATTTTGTCATGGATCTCTTCGATTTTATTTTGGACGTATTTTGTGTTTAATAGCTTCCTTTATATATATATATATATATATATATATATATATATTATATAAAATTTCAACAATTCATATTTAAAATAAAAAAGAAAGAGAAAAAGAAAAAAAAAAAAAAAAAAAAAAAAAAAAAAAAAAAAAGATGTGACTCATAGTATGATGCAAGGAGGAAAAAGTTTTCCTTTAGACCATTTGAAAGAATCTCTTCCAATCCATAAATTATAAAACTATTTTAATGACCATCTGTATCCTATAAAAAAAAATGATCATCTATATGCATTTTAATCATATGACCTATTAAGTTATTTAAATATGTTAAATGACTATTAATAATTCGTTTTTTACAAAGATAAATGTATGATCGTTTGAAACTCAGTTAATGGGTTAGATAATTTTTTCTTCAAATCAATTAGGAAGATAGTTTTGTTCATTTGAAATTACTAGAATTTTTTTTCAATCTTCAAAGGTCTTGATATGCATAACACTAAATTGGTCAAGCTTGTCTCTAGCCAATAAGTTTCAAGTTCAAATTACACTTATTTCTCCCATGTAAGAATGGTTCAAGGGTGAGATCATGGATTGGAAACCCACCAAATTCATGTGTTTTACCAATTTAAAAAAGGAAAAACAAAAAAAAAAAAAAAAGAAGAAGAAGAAGAAGGAGAAATTCGAGACTCTAATTGACAAAATAAAAAACTATGGACATATTCTAAAATATAGTATAAACTTTGGATATTTTTATGTATTTTTCCACATTTTACTTTTAGAGTTAACCTTAAATCGCTTTGGCAGGCTGTATCATACCTTTTAGCCAGTGCGGCATCTGCAGGAATTGGTGCTAGCAGAGATGTACATGGAGTACTGGAGGGCACCAGTCAGCAGCATATAGCAGCCTATATAAGTAAGGGATTTGCAGCAGCTGGCCTCCTCCTCCCCGCATTCGTATGCACTCTGATATTGTCAATTATCTCATCTTATGCCCTACCAAAGAAAGTTTTGTTGTTATACCGAATATGCTGCTTTTTTTTTTAACTGACTTTGATTTTGATTTTTTATTCAAATGTTGTTTACTGAAAGTTTTCTGGACTCTTCTTCACTGAGGTGTTTTGAGAATTGTATTGAGATTTTTTGCATGAATGATGAATGCAACTCATGCAATAAAATTCATGTTCAGTAAAACTAACGTGTCAACATGATTAACTATTAACTAATAGTGTAACGAATTTCAAAAGAAAAAAAAAAAAAATTTAATAGTGTAACGAAAAAACACTATTAAGTTTGATATCAATCTTCTAATTACATCAAACTCACAAACATGAAAAGATCCAACCATTACTTTCACATCACAAAACCCTATAACAAAAGGGTTGATTTGGACCATTATCAAAGTTCAAGAAATTTAATTTCAAATTAAAAGAACATAAGGTGTATTTGATTTTAATTCAAAATACAGGAGTTTTTTATTTATTTATTTTTTATGATCCATACCTTCTATAGCACGTACATTCCTCGAAAGATGAACAAATTAAACAAGGTACTTAAACTTTTTAATTTCTTTCTCTTTATTAATCACTTGTATCTTTATTTTTATTTGCAGTTAAATTTATAATTTTGATCTATGAGTTTTTATCATCTTTCAACCAACAATCAAAATTAAATAAAATAAATTAAAATTTTAAAATTTAATTACTTTTGCTTCCCATTTCATTTCTAGCCCCAAGTTATAATATTTATTTAGGTTAATAGTGTTTTTTTTTGTTTTTTTTTTTTTATTCAATTTCAAGTTTTTTTTAGGTAAATATTAAATTACATTTTAAGTCCTATATGATCAATACCTTATCGTTTTGTTAGTTTCAAATTGAATTCTATACTTTTAAATCAAAGAGATTTTTTTTTTTTTTTAATTTTTTTCAATGAGATCGACTCATTTTTGACAAAATAATGGACTAAATTGACATAAATTAAACCTTAAATAATTTGACACCAAATCCAAAAATTCAAAACCATGAAAAAAAAAAAAAAAAAAAAAAAACTATAAAAACCATACCGCGAACACCATTGAAGTCCCTCCATTAGGAACTCAGGGAGGTATTGGGTATCTCTCTAAAGCTCAGTAAATCTCATTTTCAGTTGTTATTTATATTGTTTTGTGACTAGATGATGTAAAAGGCTTTAACTTTATGTGGTTATTGTGCTGAAATTGGGAGCTTTAACCTCAAATAATAGCATATCAATTCAACTGAGTTGATGACTCAACCAAGGCCACTCATAAGCTAAAACATGGATAGTTGCCCAATGCATTAGGCCGAGTACTTATACATGACCCGGAAACCAACAAGAAAGCTAATCAAGCGTAATTGCGGCCCCTTTTAATGCAATTTGGACCTCGTTAAGTTTAGTAACTTGGATCAAACTCAAGTCATGGGCTGAATACATTTTAATAAAACGGCCCAATTAAGTTAAAAACAACCTTAAAATCTTTCTTTTTTCAAATAAGGCCCAAAACAAAAACAAAAACCAAAAAAAAAAACTCAGCTTTTATTATTCAAATAACAAAAGCATGCTATCCATATTGTTGTTGTTGTTGTGATTAGCGATGGTGATGTTGGTTGGCCGCAGGTGTGGGTGTGGGTGTGTTGGTGCTGGTGATAGTGGTTGGAAGTGGGTGGGTGTGTTGTAGTTGGTATGGTGGTTCACTGTTGACGGCGAGTGTGGATGAGGGTGTGTTGTTGTGGGTGAAAGCATCGATTTTGGTTTGGTTTTTGGATTTTGCTGTGATGTATTGTAGAGTATAGCAAAAATCGGCTACCATTTTTGACAATTTTTCTCTAACTGTATTATTGATCTTGATGTTCTTTAATTTCTGGAAAAAAATTGTTTTAACGTGAATTTTGATCCAAAATTTTGTATGTTTTATGTTTTCATTTGTTTTTATTAATGGAAAGGGACTAGGTGGGTAACGGCTGATAACATTTTAAACCTCAGGTGGGTAAAGTGATACGTTTTAAACCACGGGTAGGCAAAGTGAAACTCGGCCTAACCACAGGGGTTTATTGTAATTAACCTAAAATAAAAAGGGGATAAACCTATGTGCATAACGTCGCGGGCTCACAAATAAACAAATGGAGAAAAACCCACGCGCACAATGCCGCAGGCCCACAAATATATTAAAGGGGATAAACCCACGCGTATAATGCCGCGAGCTCACAAATATATAAAAGGGGAAAAACTCATGCGCGTAATGCCTTGAGCCTAAAAATAAATAAAAAAAAGGGGATAAACCCACTCGCACAACGCCGCGGGCCCACAAATAAACAAAAGGGGAAAAACCTATGCGCACAATGCCGCAGGCCCACAAATATATAAAAGGGAAAAACTTATCCGCACAACGCCTTAAGCCCACAAATAAATAAACGGGGATAAACCCACACGCACAATGCCACGGGCCCACAAATATATAAAAGGAGATAAATCCACGCGCAAAAATGCCATTGACCCACAAGTATATAAAAAAGGGATAAACCCATGCGCACAATGTCGTGGGCCCACAAATATATTAAAGGGGATAAACCCACGCGTACAATGCCGCGGGCCCACAGATATATAAAAGGGGAAAAACTCATGCGCGTAACGCCTTGAGCTTAAAAATAAATAAAAAAAAGGGGATAAACCCACTCGCATAACACCGCGAGCCCACAAATAAACAAAAGGGGAAAAACTCATGCGCACAATGCCGCAGGCCCACAAATATATAAAAGGGAAAAACTCATCTGCGCAATGCCTTGAGTCTACAAATAAATAAATGGGGATAAACCCACGCGCATAACGCCACGGACCCACAAATATATAAAAGGGGATAAATCCACGTACATAACATCACGGGTCTATAAATATATAAAAGGGGATAAATCCACGCGCACAGATACCGTTGACCCACAAGTATATAAAAAAGGGATAAACCCACGCGCACAACGTCGCGGGCTTACAAATATATTAAAGGGGATAAACCCACGCGTACAATATCGTGGGCCCACAAATATATAAAAGGGGAAAAACTCATGCATGCAATGCCTTGAGCCCAAAAATAATTAAAAAAAGGGATAAACTCACTTGCACAACGCCGCGGGCCCACAAATATATAAAAGGGAAAAACTCATCCACACAACGCCTAGAGCCCACAAATAAATAAACGGGGATAAACCCACGTGCACAACGCTGCGGGCCCACAAATATATAAAAGGGGATAAACCCATGTACACAACACCATGGGCTCACAAATATATAAAAGAGGATAAATTTACGCGCACAGATGCCGTTGACCCACAAATATATAAAAAATGGATAAACCCATGCGCACAACGTCACGGGCTCACAAACATATAAAAGGGGATAAATCCGCACGCACAACACCTTGGATCCACGAATATATAAAAGGGTAAAAGCCCACATTTACAATGTCGTCGGTCTATATATATATCATGGTGAATTATTCAGATATAAATAGAGATCAATTGTCCCAATCTTGTAGCATAGATAAGCTTAATTTAATTAGTTGAAGTCTTGAAGATGGCTCTACTACCAAAATCTCATATTGCAATTCTTTCGTTGAGGGGTCTATCTTTGGTTTTCCCATTGATATCCCTCTTACTCCTTGCCAACAATAGTCCGACCTATGAATATAATGGCTCACAGTATAGGTTCCCTGCGTTTGAAAGCTACAGGTAAGCACTGAAATATCCATCTACATCACCATTTTTGCACTAGTATTTATGCAGAATTTTGGCAACAAGAAGAACAGCTTATCTTTAGCTACTTTCTTTAGTTACCACGGTCCATTATTAATTTAATTTTCTTGTGATTGTTATTATTTTTGTTACATAGAAGATTTAATTATATATACTCCTACCATTAATTACTTTTAATGATAAAATATTCTATCGTGAAACGGTATCATTTAATTTATATTATGATAGTAACAGATAATTGATGGTATTTCATCATGGCGTTATTGTCAAAGGGTATCTCTTTCACTCTAAAAGATAAAGACTAAACAAGCTGAAATAAATAGTTACTGAGCTCACCTCCACTCATGCAACTCAAGCAAAATCTTTAGCTGGGATAGCTTTTCTTCCACTACCTTTCAACTTTGATCATCACTCATTTTTCTCACTCTCACATTCTCCATCACAATTTTTATGTCACCATATGCATTTTAATTTTTAATGCTTTTTTTTTTTTTAACTACATATTTAAAAGTTTTCAATTCCATTATGTTACGTCCAAAACAACTGGAGAATTTTGTACTGATGAGTTGACTAGTACAAATAAGTGAATAACCCCATATTCTATCTCAATCTAAATTTCGACCTTCTAATCCATTTTGCATGTCATGGTTGGTTTTGCTAAATTTTGATTGGAACGTCCGAAACATTTTGTAACGGTTAGTTAGCTAGTACAAGGCATCCATGTTCCACCTCAGCTTAAATTTTGGTTCATACTAGTCTATTCTACCATTTCAATTCGTTTTGCTATATTCCAACCAATTCAGTGATTTCAGTCGGTACGTGAATAAAACATTTTTTTTAGTCTTATTTTTGCTTCTTAGGATATGAAATTTGAGTTTGGTTTGATGTTATATTATTAAGACTGTGATATATTTGAGTTATTAATTCATCTTAAATTTACTGGCATCTTATTATGTAATGAGGTATAATAAACCTCATTGTTATGCATGTAATGATGAAATTAAGAATGTGTATTATTTGGTTTGGAATTGATAATTTAATGTGGTCTAAAGCTATATGACGGAGACTTCGGTATATTTATTTTGTGTTATATGTATATGTATATATATAAATTGAAATATTCGTTCCAATGGAAAAATGAGAATAGTCATTGGAATGGAATCGATAATTTGATTTCTGTGTTAAATTGCAGCTACATGTTCAGCATAAGCATCATTGGCATCGGATATACCCTCTTGCAAACAATTGCATTTGTAATCTTGCAGATCATGATGAAAAACGATAAATACCTGGTATTTGCATTTTATGGCGACAAGGTACAATCATCATCATATGTTTTTCAAACTAATTTCATTTTGTCATGGATCTCTTGGATTTTATTTTTGGCATATTTTGTGTTTAATAGCTTCCTTTATATATATATATATATATATATATATATATATATATATATATATATATATATATATATATATATATATAAAGCATTCCCAATGCAACTTCCATATTTGCAAAAGAGAAGAAACGAAAAAAAAAAAAAAAGATGCAACTCATAGTATGATGCAAGGAGGAAAAAAGTTTTCCTTTAGACCATTTGAAAGAATCTCTTCCAATCCATAAATTATTAAACTATTTTAATGACCATCTGTATCCTATAAAAAAATGATCATCCATATGCATTTTAATCATATGACCTATTAATTTATTTAAATATGTTAAATGACTATTAATAATTCGTTTTTTATAAAGATACATGTATGATCCTTTGAACCTCACTTAATTGGTTAGAGAAATTTTTTTTTTTCAAATCAGTTCGAAAGATAGTTTTGTTCATTTGAAATTACTAGAATTCTTTTCAATCTTCAAAGGTCTTGATATGCATAACACTAAATTGGTCAAGCTTGTCTCTAGCCAATAAGTTTCAAGTTCAAATTACACTTATTTCTCCCATGTAAGAATGGTTCGAGGGTGAGATCATGGATTGGAAACCCACCAAATTCAAGTGCTTTATCAATTTAACAAAAAAAAGGAAAAAAAAAGGAGGAGAAATTAGAGACTCTAATTGACAAAATAAAAAACTATGGACATATTCTAAAATATAGTATAAACTTTGGATATATTTATGTATTTTTCCATATTTTACTTTTAGAGTTAACCATAAATCGCTTTGGCAGGCTATATCATACCTTTTAGCCAGTGCGGCATCTGCAGGAATTGGTGCTAGCAGAGATGCACATGGAGTACTGGATGGCACCTGGCAGCAGCGTACAGAATCCTATACAAGTAAGGGATTTGCAGCAGCTGTCCTCCTCCTCCCCGCATTCGTATGCACTGCGATATTGTCAATTATCTCGTCTTATGCCGTACCAAAGAAAGTTTAGTTGTTATACCGAATATGCTGCTTTTTTTTTTAACTGACTTTGATTTTGATTTTTTATTCAAATGTTGTTTACTGAATGTTTTCTAGACTCTTCTTCACTGAGGTGTTTTGAGAACTGTATTGAGATTTTTTGCATGAATGATGAATGCAACTCATACAATAAAATTCGTGCTCATTAACTAATAGTGTAACGAATTTCAAAAGAAAAAAAAAAAATTAATAGTGTAACGAAAAAACACTATTAAGTTTGATATCAATCTTCTAATTACATCAAACTCACAAACATGAAAAGATCCAGCCATTACTTTCACATCACAAAACCCTATAACAAAAGGGTTGATTTGGACCATTATCAAAGTTCAAGATTTTTTAATTTCAAATTAAAAGAACATGAGGTGTATTTGATTTTAATTCAAAATATAAGAGTTATTTATTTATTTATTTTTTATTATCCATACCTTCTATAGCACGTACATTCGTGGAAAGATGAAAAAATTAAACAAGGTACTTAAACTTTTTAATCTCTCTCTCTTTATTAATGACTTGTATCTTTATTTTTATTTGCAGTTAAATTTATAATTTTGATCTATGAGTTTTTATCATCTTTCAACCAACAATCAAAATTAAATAAAATAAATTAAAATTTTAAAATTTAATTACTTTTGCTTCCCATTTCATTTCTAGCCCCAAGTTATAATATTTATTTAGGTTAATAGTGTTTTTGTTTGGTTTTTTTTTTTATTCAATTTCAAGTTTTTTTAGGTAAATAATAAATTACATTTTAAGTCCTATATGATCAATACCTTATCGTTTTGTTAGTTTCAAATTGAATTCTATACTTTTAAATCAAAGAGATTTTTTTTTTAATTTTTAATTTTTTTCAATGAGATCGACTCATTTTTGACAAAATAATGGACTAAATTGACATAAATTAAACCTTAAATAATTTGACACCAAATCCAAAAATTCAAAAAAAAAAAAAAAAACTATAAAAACCATACTGCGAACACCATTGAAGTCCCACCATTAGGAACTCTGGGAGGTATTGGGTATCTTTCTAAAGCTCAGTAAATCTCATTTTCAGTTGTTATTTATATTGTTTTGTGACTGGATGATGTAAAAGGCTTTAACTTTATGTGGTTATTGTACTGAAATTGGGAGCTTTAACCTTAAATAATAGCAGATCAATTCAACTGAGTTGATGACTCAGCCAAGGCCACTCATAAGCTAAAACATGGATAATTGCCCAATGCATTAGGCCGAGTACTTATACATGAATGCGGGCACTTTTCATGCAATTTGGACCTCTTTAAGTTTAGTAACTTGGATCAAACTCAAGTCATGGGCTGACTACATTTTAATAAAATGGCCCAATTTAGTTAAAAACAACCTTAAAATCTTTCTTTTTTCAAATAAGGCCCAAAACAAAAACAAAAACCAAAAAAAAAAACTCAGCTTTTATTATTCAAATAACAAAAGCATGCTATCCATATTGTTGTTGTTGTTGTGATTAAGGATGGCAATGGGTCGGGTTTCGACCCGACCCGCTACGACCCGCCCCGCCCCGTTTAGAGACCCGCCCCAAAAAAACCCGTTTACTTGCCCCGCCCCGTTTGTTTCAACGGGTACCCGTTTAACCCGACCCGATGGTACCCGACGGGTACCCGACCCGACCCGACCCGATTTCTTTTTTTTTTTTTTTTTTTTTTTTTTTAATATGTTAGGGGTATCTAGACTAGACTGAAATAGCTTTTATATTAACCATGTTGCATTTGAATTTAATGGGAATAATTGGATATGAATTACGGATTAAGTTGAAGTTTTTACTATAAAAGTTGGTGAGAAGTAAAAGAGGCAACATTAATGGGTGGTTATGAAGTTAGTCAATCAAAATGGTTTGGTCATGTGCAATAGAGATTCAAGTCTGCATTGGTAAGGAGAGAGTGCTAAAAGAATGGTTAAAGCAAGAGGTAAGAAAGGCTTTTTTAGAAGATTCCAAGTAGTTGTAGTGTTGGTTAATTGAATTTCTTATAATATTGCCTCAGATACAGAAACATGCTGCACATTTTACTCAGATACAGAAACAACCATTAAGGCTGCTGAAATTGGCAGCAACTTTCTCTATGTTATATGAAACTCGCACCTAAGAATAAATCAGAATGACAACAGTTCTTTATTATTATTAAATTAACCAAGCAAGTGCTTTCAAAATTAAAAGCAAGGTCATGTGAGATCCCAGATCCATGCTGTAGAAATACAAATTTGATGCAAGGCACATTTAGCCATATATGCAAACATAACTATCCAACTAAATGGATCAAATTCCAAGGAAGGTCTTTAGACTCATGGTTGTCAAATACTCAGCATTTCAACAGTAAAGGCAGTGAAAACGTGTAACAGACACACAGACACTAGTTTTGTTCTTACTAACTCACCAGGTTGCTACTAGCAATACAGAGAGAAGAATTACTAAGCATCTTTACATAATCTATAACCAGTGTCTATATATACACATAAAAGAATCAAACAATGGCATCAATTTCAGCTTCCTCAAGTTGGAGTAGTCCATGCTCTATCATCATCACATCAATTTCTATGTTCTTTCCTCCGCTCTCATCAACCTAATAGATAAAACATACGCAATAACTTTGAATTAAAAATATAAATTATAACAACCATTCTAGGTGCAATTAGTAGTAAAATCATAAGAGTGGTACCTACACAAAAACTTTCAAAAAGCAACTACTCATTTCAATTAGTCCGCAAGCTCCATGGAACCACTTTCCTCCTCTTCATGATCATCATAAGTCCTCAAGAATGTTTTGAATTGTGGCATCTTCTGGCATGGATGAAGAACCTACAATAAAAAATAATAACACAACACAAAATAAACCTCATTACATATTCACAAAAGAATCAATAATACAATCATGATTTCATGAAACAAATAAAATTGCTTACCTTTAAGTTCACTCCATAACCAACTTTGTGCACACATCAATGCTTCTAAGGTTCTTGGATGAAGACGGCTACGGTGTGGACTCAACAATCTCCCACTAGTACTAAAAGCAGACTCTGATGCAACGGTTGTCACAGGAATAGCTAAAATATCTCTTGCAAGGCGTTGCAAAGTAGGATACTTCAATCCATTGTGATTCCACCAACCCAAAATATCAAATATTTCACTTCTTTTCAATACTCCTTCCTTAATATATGTATCAAACTCTTCTACAACACTCTCACTTTTTTTGTTTCTTTTATTAGTAGTATTACTAACAAAAGAATCAAATTTCCTTAATCGGTTCTGCACAAAATCATGTGAAACAATTTCCATAGAAGATGGAGGTTGAGAACAACTTGCTTCTTCATCCGAGTTTTCACTACCATACTCCGCAAGCAAGTCAAAAAAGATTTTCTTAATTTTTTCAATTTCTTCAGAACCCCTAATACGACCATAGACCTGTTGGTAATAATATTCCATTATCTTCATTTTATACCTAGGATCTAAGATAGCCGCAATACACATTATCCCATTGACAACACTCCAATAACCATTAAATTTCTCTAACATTTTTGATGCCATAAGCTTGATCAATTCATTTGGACTTACAATCCACTCATTTAATTCCATCTTTAATTCACACAACATTGGAAAATATTCATTAGCTGTAGGGTAGGTAGTGCCAGAAAACAATTTCGTAACACTATAAAAAACCTCTAGTTTCTCACAAATGTCTTTTGCTACCTCCCAATCTCTCTCATTTGGCATGCAAGTGTATAAAGCATCAAAATGCCTCAAACGGGAAAATACATCTTTATAAATTAATGCACTTGAAAGCATCAAATAAGTAGAGTTCCAACGAGTCTTACAATCAAGTACTAATTCCTTGGTATTTGAAATACGCAAGTGTCGACTTGATTCATCAAATTTTTGCCTTCTCTTTGGTGATGCTGTCCAAAAAAGTACACTATCCCTAATTCTCTCAATGCCATCACCAATTACAGCTAAACCATCTTGAACCACCAAATTCAATATATGAGCAGCACAACGCATGTGTAATAATGATCCACCTAAAGCAAGTGAACTAACTTCAAGCTTTTCTAACAGAATTCTCATCATAGCATCATTTGTGGTACAATTATCTACAGTCACTGTTGATAACTTCCTATCAACATTCCACTCTAAAAGACACTCTAAAAGAACAGTAGAAAGGACTTCTTTTGTGTGTGGAGATGGTACATAGATAAACCTAAAACAAATCAATTAAATAATTACAACATGCTTTAACAAAAACTACTACAATCAGTGACAAATTTTTAAAAAAATAATATAGTTTAATAAAAATTTACCTCATAATCTGGCTTTCCAAAATCCAAGAGTCATTGATGTAGTGCCCCGTGACTACCATGAACCCTCTCTTCTTATTACTCGAAGTCCACATATCCGTTGTGATGGCAACTCTACTTCCATTATTGTCAATCTTTGCCATGGACTTCTGCTTCTCATAATCATATATCTTCAATATGTCTCGTTTCAAAGTATTTCTTGAAACCAACTTAAAATTTGGTTGAAGACCACTCACAAATCTTCTAAACCCAACATGATCAACCATTGCAAGAGGGTACTCATGCATAATGACCATGTGGGCAAGATCCTCCCTCGAACCCTCTTGGTCAAAATTATACGGGCTCGCACTCACTTTCTTATTCGCCTTTCCTTGCTCTTTTATCATGACTTGTCTCCTAAGATCCCCTCGAAGCTTCAACGATGGACATCTCTCAAGATGAGTACGTAAATGATTTGTCCCTTGTTTACTTTCTCCCAACAAATGCTTCTTACAATAGTTGCATTGGGCCTTCATCTTCCTTTCAACAGTTTTTAACTTAAAGTGATTCCATACTGCTGATGTTCTCTTTCTTTTACTAACCCCCTCTTGTATATCCTCCACTTCTTGTACATTCTCAATTGGAGTAGTATCCTCGTTAGAGGCAGTGTCCTCTACCAACACCGGCGTTGAGGCAGTGGCCGTGTTAGACATATCTCTGCATACACAATATCAAAGTAAATGAGTATAGGACTTATTGAGAAATCATGCAAGCAGCAATATGATAACCAACACCAAGACATGAGATAATTAGGAAATAGGAAAAGTCGAAACCCCCACATCACATTCAATTCACACATCAACTGTAATGCTAACAACACAAAATTAACCAAATGCCAACATTGACCACTAAACCTAAGGTATTCAACATGACAATTCTTCAAACAAATAAAGGTGAGATTGACTAGAGGAAAGGATAGCAAAATTTACCCATTAATTTGGAAACTCAAACTTGAAGCATTCATATTAAATAGTTTGCATGGTAAAGAGAATAACATAAAAGATACAAGTAAATTAATGAGCAAGAGTATATGAAGATAATTTTCCATAAAACCTTATTATAATTAATTAATTTTATAGAGCTAGTTAGCCCATTGAATAATGACATTAGTTTTTCTTATGCAGTGAACTATTTTTGAAAGCAACAATATACTGGTTTTTTGCCAAAACAGATGGTAGAGATTGCTCCTAGTAACCTTATGAGCCTATTCTCTTTCTCCAAATCAATGTTGTCAAAACGATTTCCAATAGAATTAAGAGATTGCTCCTAGTAACCCTATGATAGAGATCCCAACAGTACAAGACATGGATCTACTGAGTTCTTCTAAGATGAGAACAATATCACCAACCAAAATAGTGTATAAAGACCCCTATTCCTAAATAGGTGTCAATATAACAATGAGTTGACATATTAACACACTGAATATTATCAGAAATCAGATTAGTTAAATCCATCTATCAAATCTAACAGGTCTTTTTTACATGTTTATGCAGCAGAACAGAAGAATTCTCATAATGCAATGTGATTAAGCATGATGAAATAGAACCATGCATTTACATAGACAGGTTCAATAAGGCCCAGCAGAAAATAAAGTAAATCCACAAATTTAATGGAACAATCAAGTTAAGATGAAGAAACAAAAATTATGTTTTCCAGCACATAATTATTTCACACCATGCCTTATGAACTAGTGATCTCCGCTTCCTAAGGTGTGGCTCCTAACCAATTCTGCTACCCCTTGAGGTTTCCATTTGGTATAGAACTATTAACCATAGACAATATCAACGCCATTTACAGAAAACAGAAAAAGGAATCATTCAATGAAGCTTTAAATTTCCAAATGTAAACAAGACAACCAACTGAAGCAAGTATTTAGAATTCCTTTCCATACCATATATAAAACCTGACAATGGTCGAAACTTCAAAGAGTTACCAACTAACACCATGATAAGTTAACAAAACACCAAAGTTTGGCTCACATATTTTCTTTTCAATGGACTTAAATTACAGGTTTAGTCACTTCCCATTATAACAAATAACTTGAGATATAGGGTCCACACTTGGCTCACATAATCACTAATTGCAGATATCTAGGCAAGAGAAACAGGAAAATTAAAAGCATAAGGGTCCCAGAATAAAATTAGTTGATTCTCATAATCAAAGTAACAGTATAAACATACTGAGTTTAGGGCAATCAGTGCATCCAGGCCTTTTACTGAGTTTAGGGCAATCATCATAACATTGTTCAAGGACCCAAAATGCAACACTTTCCTCACCTCAACTTCATCTCCATCAAAACCCTCTACTCTGCTTCAACTATTTTTTAGGTCTCTAGTTAGTAAAAGTAAGGGATTCAACTAGCATTATAGGATTTGACCAACTAGAGTCTTGGGACTTGGCAGCAAGACAGCCTCATGAAAACAGATTTACACCCACCACTTCCAGTCTCAGCAGCAGAATCATGAGGTTTACTCACATCACAGTAAGCTAGTAATTAAAAACAGAGGAAATTAAAAACAGAGGAAATCAAAGATCCTCTTAGAGGACTTTGGTCGAACACCTAGGAGATTTTTTCCTACACACAATCTTTTTTTCAAAACCAACAAAAACCCAGATACCAAACAATAACAATAACCGAATCATGATATAAAAATTAAAAGAAATTGGGTAGAAATATACCAGATCTTCCAGTGAAGTTGGGACGCTCGGGTCTTTGAAAATCAAAACCCAAGTTCACTTGTTAATGCACCGAGAAATCGTCCGATGAGGTGAACGATCGGAGAAGTCTCGACGGTAGGGTATGATCGGAGAGACTCAGAGACGCAGAGAGAGGCTCGACGGGGCGGGTCAGATCGGAGAAGAGAGAGATTGAGAGGTTCGGGTCAGGGTCAAATCGTAGAAGGATTTTTAGGGTTTTAATCATTCGGGTCAGATTCGGGTTTTTCAATAAAACCCGATCCGATTAAAACCCGATTAAGACCCGTTTCGGTAAAAAAAACCCCGACCCGATACCCTATTACATAAACGGGGCGGGGCGGGGCGGGTTTTTTGGGACAGGGCGGGGCGGGTACCCGCGGGTCGCGGGTTTATTGCCATCCTTAGTTGTGATGAGCGGTGGTGATGTTGGTTGGCCGCAGGTGTGGGTGTGGGTGTGGCTGTGTTGGTGCTGGTGATAGTGGTTGGCAGTGGTTGGGTGTGTTGGAGTTGGTATGGTGGTTCACTGTTGACGGCAAGTTTGGGTGAGGGTGTGTTGTTGTGGGTGAAAGCATTGATTTTGGTTTGGTTTTTGGTTTTTGCTATGATGTATTGTAGAGTATAGCAGAAATCGGCTACCATTTTTGACAATTTTTCTCTAATTGCATTATTGATCTTGATGTTCTTTAATTTCTGGAAAAAAATTGTTTTAATGCGAATTTAGATCCAAAATTTAGTATATTTTATGTTTTTACTTGTTTTTATTAATGGAAAAGGGCTAGGCGGGTAACAGCTGATAACGTTTTAAACCTTAGGGGGGTAAAGTAACACGTTTTAAATCACGGGTAGGCAAAGTGAAACTCGGCCTAATCACATGGGGTTTATTATAATTAACCCAAAATAAAAAGGGATAAATTTATGCGCACAACATCGCGGGCCCACAAATAAACAAAAGGAGAAAAACCCATGCGCACAATGTCGCGGGCCCACAAATAAATAAAAGAAGAAAAACCCACACGCACAATGCCGCAGACCCACAAATATATCAAAGGGATAAACCCACACGTATAATGCCGAGGGCTTACAAATATATAAAAAAGGAAAAACTCATGTGCGCAACGCCTTAAGCCCAAAAAAAAAAAAAAAGAGGACAAACCCATGCGCACAACGCTGTGGGCCCACAAATAAACAAAAGGGGAAAAACCCATGCACACAATGTCGTAGGCCCACAAATATATATAAAGGGAAAAACTCATCTGCGCAACGCCTTGAGCCCACACATAAATAAACGAAGATAAACCCGAGCGTACAATGCCGTGGGCTTACAAATATATAAAAGGGGATAAACCCATATGCATAACGTCACGGGCCCACAAATATATAAAAGGGGATAAATCCACGCGCATAGATGCCGTGAGTCCACAAATATATAAAAAGGGGATAAACTCATGCGCACAATGTCGCGGGCCCGCAAATATATAAAAGGGGATAAACCCACGCGCACAACGCCGCGAGCCCACAGATATATAAAAGGAGATAAATCCACACGCACAACATTGCGGGCTCACAAATATATAAAAGGGGATAAATCCACGCGCACAACGCCTTGGGCCCACGAATATATAAAAGAGTAAAAGCCCACACCCACAATGCTGTGGGTCTATATATATATATCGCGGTGAATTATTCGGATATAAATAGAGATCAACTGTCCCAATCTTGTAGCATAGATAAACTTAATTTAATTAGTTGAAGTCTTGAAGATGGCACAACCAAACTCATATTGCTATTCTTTTGTTGAGGGGCCTATCTTTAGTTTTCCTATTGATATCCCTCTTACTCCTTGCTAACAATAGTCCGACCTATGAATATAATGGCTCACGATATATGTTCGCTGCGTTTGAAAGCTACAGGTAAGCACTAAAATATTCATCTACATCACCATTTTTGCACTAGTATTTATGCAGAATTTTGGCAAGAAGAAGAACAGCTTATCTTTAGCTATTTTCTTTAGTTACCACGGTCCATTATTAATTTAATCTTCTTGTGATTGTTATTATTTTTGTTCCATAGAGATTTAATTATATATACTCCTTCTATTAATTACTTTTAATGATAAAATATTCTATCGTGAAACGGTATCATTTAATTTATTTTATGATAGTAACAGATAATTGATAGTATTTCATCACGACATTATTGTCAAGGGGTATCTCTTTCACTCTAAAAGATAAAGACTAAACAAGCTGAAATAAATAGTTATCAAGCTCACCTCCACTCATGCAACTCAAGCAAAATCTTTAGCTAGGATAGCTTTTCTTCCACTACCTTTCAACTTTGATCATTTTTCTCACTGTCACATTCTCCATCTCAATTTTTATGTCACCAAGCTTTTTTCTCTTTATATTTCAATGTATTTTATTTTTGTTTATTTATGCATATGATATAAACCACTACTTATAACGCATTTTTTACTACGTATTTAAAAGTTTTCAATTCCATTATGTTACATCTAGAACGACTGGAGAATTTTGTACTGGCCAATTGACTAGTACAAATAACCTCATATTCCATCTTAGCTTAAATTTCTACATTCTAATCCATTTCGCATGTCATGGTCCGTTTTGCTAAATTTTGATTGGAACGACCGAAACATTTTGTAACAATTAGTTAGCCAGTACAAGGCATCCATATTCCACCTCAGCTTAAATTTTGGCTCATACTAGTCTATTCTGCCATTTCAATTCGTTTTGCTAAATTCCAACCAATTCAGTGATTTCGGTCGATACGTGAATAAAACATTTTTTTTCTTAGTCATATTTTTACTTCTTAGAATATACTATTTGAGTTTGGTTTGATGTTATATTATTAAGACTGTGAGATATTTGAGCTATTAATTCATCCTATATGTATTGGCATCTTATTATGTAATGAGGTATTACAAACCTCGTTGTTATGTAATGATGAAATTAAGAATGTGTATTATTTGGTTTGGAATTGATAATTTGATATATGACGGAGACTTCAGTATATTTATTTTGTGTTATATATATATATATTGAAATATTAGTTCCAATGGAAGAATGAGAATAGTCATTGGAACGGAACGGAATTGATAATTTGATTTCTGTGTTAAATTGTAGCTACATGTTCGGTATAAGCGCCATTGGCATCGGATATACCCTCTTGCAAACAATTGCATTTATGATCTTGCAGATCATGATGAAAAACGACAAATACCTTGTCTCTGCATTTTATGGTGACAAGGTACAATCATCATCATATGTTTTTCAAATTAATTTCATTTTGTCAGGGATCTCTTGGATTTTATTTTGGGCATATTTTGTGTTTAATAGCTTTCTCTTGGATTTTATTTTGGGCATATTTTGTGTTTAATAGCTTCCCCCCCCCCACCCCCCCTCCCTCTCTCTCTCTCTCTCTCTCTCTCTCTCTATATATATATATACAGGACTATATCAGCTACAATCTATTAACCTACAATTCCTGCAATGTGATATAAGTGGCCCAATTAAAATCTGCCAACTCATTTAAAAATCCAAATCAGCTCCACTCACCCAATTTCTAACAGCAGTAAAAAAGAAGTCTCTTCCTCTCCGTTAAGGCGTTAACCCACCACCTCTTTTAATTCTCTATGTAACCCACCAGACTTTTCCTTTCCTTCAACCATGTTTACGACAAATTTAGTTAAATCCACTCATCCACTATAACATCTCCAGCCCTACCAAATCTTTTGGTAGCCATTCCAGTATTCCACATAATCACTACACGGGAACCGTGGATAATTGCCCCCTAAACTAAATTTTTTTGTTTCTTCTCAAAGCCATTCCAACAAAAATTAAAAATAAATTGAATGTCCACCAGTGTTTTCCATCAAAACATGTTCAAAACTAAATTCTAAAAAAAAAATAGAAAAAAAAGAAAAGAGAAGAATGGATTTACTTTTAAGGGGAAAAAAATTAAATATGAGAGAGATATGAGAGAGAGAGGTCAAAAGGTCCAAGTTATTGGGGGTGGATAACGAGGACTTTGGAGAGATCTTTGATGCCTAGGAGGAGGGTTTCATGATTGAACTTGCAGCGAATTAAGGGGAGGCGAACTCGTTGGCAATCAGATTAAACACACGACGATTTGATATGATGAATGGTTGAGAGGGTTCAAGCTCAGGCGGCATGATTCCGTAAGAAAGTCCGGCGGCCGTGGGTTACACAAGGAACAAAGGGATAAGAAAGTGAGTTAATGAAGAGGGAGGGTTTTATTTTATTTTTTGCTTCCGTTAGTAAATGGGATTGGTGGAGTTGAGCTGGAATTTTAAATAAGTTGGCAAATTTTAATTGGGTCACTTATGTCACATTGCAGGAATTGTAGGTTTTAGATTGCAGCTGATATGGTCCCATATAAAGCATTACCCAATGCAACTTCCATATTTGCAAAAGAGAAGAAAAGAAAGAGAAAAAAAAAAAAAAAACAAAAAAAAAAAAAAAACAAAGATGTGACTGATAGTATGATGCATGGAGGAAAAATTTTCCTATTTAGACCCATTTGAAAGAATCTCTTCCGATCCATAAATTATATAACTATTCTAATGATCATCCGTATGTATTTTAATCATTTGATTACCTATTAATTATTTAAATATGCTATATGACTTTACTAATTCATTTTTTATAAAGATACATGTATGATGATTTGAACCCCACGTAATGGGTTAGAGAATTTTTTCTTCAAATTAGTTCAGGACTTAGGAGATAGTTTTGTTCATTTGAAATTACTATAATTTATTTCAATCTTCAAAGGTCTTGATATGAATAACACTAAATTGGTCAAGCTTGTCCAGCCATTACTTTCACATCACAAAACCCTATAACAAAAGGGTTTATTTGGACCATTATCAAAGTTTTGGAACATTATCAAAGTTCAAGAGTTTTTAATTTCAAATTAAAAGAACATGAGGTATATTTGATTTTAATTCAAAATATAGGATTATTTTTTAAATTTTAAATTTTTTATTTTATTTTATGATCCATACATTGTATCTCATGTGCATTCCTCGAAAGATGAACAAATTAAACAAGGTACTTAAACTTTTTAAACTCTCTCTCTTTATTAATCACTTGTATCTTTATTTTTATTTGCAGTTAAATTTATAATTTTGATCTATGAGTTTTTATCATCTTTCAACCAACAATCAAAATTAAATAAAATAAATTAAAATTTTAAAATTTAATTACTTTTGCTTCCCATTTCATTTCTAGCCCCAAGTTATAATATTTATTTAGGTTAATAGTGTTTTGTTTTGTTTTTTTTTTTATTCAATTTCAAGTTTTTTTAGGTAAATAATAAATTAAATTTTAAGTCCTATATGATCAATACCTTATCGTTTTGTTAGTTTCAAATTGAATTCTATACTTTTAAATCAAAGAGATTTTTTTTTTTAATGAGATCGACTCATTTTTGACAAAATAATGGACTAAATTGACATAAATTAAACCTTAAATAATTTGACACCAAATCCAAAAATTCAAAACCATGAAAAAAAAAAAAAACTATAAAAACCATATCACGAACACCTTTGAAGTCCCTCCATTAGGAACTCTGGGAGGTATTGGGTATCTTTCTAAAGCTCAGTAAATCTCATTTTCAGTTGTTATTTATATTGTTTTGTGACTGGATGATGTAAAAGGCTTTAACTTTATGTCGTTATTGTGCTAAAATTGGGAGCTTTTATCTCAAATAATAGCATATCAATTCAACTGAGTTGATGACTCAACCAAGGCCACTCATAAAGCTAAAACATGGATAGTTACCCAATGCATTAGGCCGAGTACTTACACATGACCCCAAAACCAACACGAAAGCTAATCAAGCGTAAATGCGGGCCCTTTTCATGAAATTTGGACTCTTTAAGTTTAGTAACTTGGATCAAACTCAAGTCATGGGCTGACTACATTTTAATAAAATGGCCCAATTTAGTTAAAAACAATAAAATCTTTCTTTTTTTCAATTAGGCCCAAAACAAAAAGAAATCTCATCTTTTCTTATTCAAATAACAAAAGTATGCGATACATGATAAATTAAGTCAAGGAAGAGGTTCTTCCTTGAGGTTCAAATAATAGAAGTATGCTATACATTATTTATATATTTATTTCCATTCCTTTTGGGGTCACAGTTCGTCTATATATATAATACTTATATAGGCTTAAGATTTTATTGTGTAAATTTATGAACAAGTTCGCAATATATTAAATTATTATTTATAATTTGTTGATAATATAAATAGTTAATTTTGTAATTAAAAATGCATATTATTCCCAACAATATAAGGTTGATAAATCTAATTTTTATAAATTTATACTCGAAAATCATTTCATCGGATTAACTCTTTAATAATATTTAATTATTAATTATTAGTATAGATTTGTGAAAGAGTAAAAAAATTTAGTACTCGTGTTACTATAATTGGAAAAATAATAATTTAATTAAGTAATTCATGAATAAACTCAGACTTGATGGATAAGAAAATAAGTAAAGTTTGAACATATAATATAGTTTGTTGATAAACTTGAATTCTACTCATGTTTTAAATAAATTAAATTAACCAATTTAAATTTTATATAAAAAAAAGAACAGTTTTAAACTTTAATACTCAACTTGACGCGTTTTCGTTGCTAATTAAAAAAAAAAAAAAAAGTGTCCGGTATACTGAAATTGAAAATTTTCCTAATCAAAAGTCAAAACTCACTATTAAAAAATAAAAATAAAAATAGTGTACGGCATACTGGGAAAGATATTGGAATTGACATTAAGTTTCTTGTTCGAATAGGTCAAAATACAACGCGTATACGCCGTATAGATGTCCGGCCCTTTTTCCGCACTTGACCTATGGCCAAAATAATCACTGCACCAAAAGCATTCTTTTAAATTTTAACTTGAGAATTCTTAACTCCTAGAAAGCATAGCTTAATGGCTTCAAATTATATCATGCATTATAAAAATAATAATATATATGCATTATATATTAAAACCTGTTAAAATATATATATTTGGTTTTAGATTTTCTAGATGCTGGGATTTATAGATATACTACACCCCAAGTGGGCATGGGTCAATGATTTTCGTTTACATACGTGCCTACAACTTTTGGGTCAATTATCACGGCAAGTCAGCACTAAGATCTACACGTTACGCTGCCATAAATTTCAAAGTAAACCCATGACCCATCATATGGGCCTTTGTGGGCACTTGGGGCTACTGGCTAGTTGAAGTTGGCAGAATTTCTTGATGATGATGATGAGGTCAACTGGCCGAAGTCAGAACTCACTGGTGGCTGTGGCTCAGCCTCTTTAGTTGGTTATAAAATGAGAGCTAATGTGCCAATTCCAGCATAGAGAATTTGGGTGTGCTTATTGTTATTGGTCTAGGAATTAATATGGAACCAACAACGTCCTCAGCTTCGCGGATTGTCACTCTTTTATTGAAAGTATTAAATTTTGTTCTCCTATTAATATCACTCATAGTGCTTGCCACTAATACAGCAACAGTATATACCGAGGTTCAAACGCTCAAAATACGGTTTAATGATGTTTATGCCTACAGGTAAGTGCTGTCAATTTTCTATTTTTGTTTGTTATAATGTTAATGCAGAGCTAAACTAGAAATACAATTTTTCATTATTCTTTTATTGCAGGTACATGTTTGCTACGAATGTCATTGGATTCGCATACACCCTCTTGCAAATTTTTTGATAATTAACAAAGACTTTATTAAAAGAAACCAGATTACAAGACCCTACTATGAGGGAGGCAACACCCTACGAAGAGGGAAGAAAAGGTGACACGTCACGGCAAAATACCCTACGAAGAGGGCAGCAAAACACAACAACAACAACAATACTACAACAACAATATTACTACAACAGAAACAATAACTACAAGAACAACAACAACACACACAAACAGTACAACAACATAAACACAAATCAACACATGACTTAATAAATTTTCCACATTATAATGGGAAATAGCTTAATAAGGTGATGGTGGCGTTCTACTTGACTTCTATGGTGATAAGGTATACTTATCAGTTATATATATATATAGATTATTTATTTTGTGTGGAAATGATGTTAGCTTCTTTAGTTTTTTTTCTTCAATCTTGGTTTCACAAGTTCAAAATATGGTGTATATAATATTTTTTTGGGCCCAAAAAGAAATATATATATATATATATATATATATTATATATATTTTACTTTCACAAGTTTGAAACATGATAACTAGAATAATCTCAAGGTTGAATTGAAGCGTTTTAATTAGGGTTGGCTCAAATTGAAGCTCAGGCCCAACTTTTTCAAAAAATATGGCCTTCATCAGCCTTGTAAGGCTAGGCATGTGTCCTAGTGGCAATAATTATTTTATACAATGGATATAATGTGTGGATCACATGTGTGAGATTCACACATAATAAAGGAAATGATGCATATATTCAATGAAGTTAGATACTTAGATATAATCCAAAAGTCTTAAAAAAAAAAAACTTTTTTCAATATTCAGTTGAAAGAGTAGCAGAGACTGACCCAAAATTAATTTTATATAGGTTCTATCATACCTACTAGCCACAGGTGCTGCTGCAGGATTTGGAGTTACAAAAGATTTGAAAGCAGCCTTTGATGCATTTGGCCTGGCTGTTGACAAATCTTTTTACGAGAAGGCAAATGCATCAGCTAGCCTCCTCCTTCTCGCCTTCGTTAGTACTGCTATATTATCAGTTATCTCTTCATACGCACTTCCAAAGAAAGTTTGATTGTAATGAAAAAAAGGAAAATCCATCAAATGTGGTTGTTTGAAGTTTCTTTTCTTTTCAATGATTTTGAAGCATACATATTAGCACTTGTGAAAATATTTGTATCTTTAAATTTATTGCCTTTTAAATAGGGGCCCAAAGGGTCTATCTTCTCCAGCACAAGGGACTCCCACACTCACAATGAATGAATTAGTTCTAATGTTGATTTCTCTCTTAGAAATTTCCAATTGTAATCTTCTGGTTGACTAATAAAATTGTCATTACTGTACTATTGATGCCCAAGTTTTAGGTTCTCTTTTATAGTTCACTAAATTTACGTTTTCTTTTATCTTTCCCTTTGGAAAGGATGATTATGTTACTACCAAATATTGCTCTCCTTCTACTATAATAGACGTAATATAGTCCTTTGTCAAACTGCTGTCTATTTGGGCCGAATATGGATAAGAAATGAAAGAGATCTTTAATGGATTTGATTGATAACCAATAACAAGGAAATTCTTCTATTGGCCCATGGAGGCATCTGTGGTTGTGACTTCTGATCGTCTTAAGGTCCAACAATGTCAATCCATGGTCTCCTTAAGAGCCCAGCCCTTTAAGTGAAGGAATCAAGAAAATTAAATCAATGACAGTTGGGCCTGCGGGTCGATTTACGTGTAATAATACTTGTATGTGACATGCTTTCTCATCAATAAGTAGAGACTAAAAATATTGATCCGATCCTTGTATTGACAGATTGGGCTTTGAAAATAAAAATCCATGGATGAGAGAGGAGGACAGTCAAGTAGAAGAACTTGTTAGTGCAAATAATTTAGTCAGAATACCAGCCATAAGATAAATAATATTGAAATTTAGTTATGTTGGATCTTCTGAGCTTCAATTAGGGAAGCAAGAATTCCTTAATTTCATTATAACATTAAAGCACAGATGAATAAATGAATTTGGTTATGTTGGATCTTCTGAGCTTCAATTAGGGAAGTAAGAATTCATTAATTTCATTAAATTCAACTAGGTTGCGTATGGATATTTAGATTTGGATTTGGATTTAGATTTTAAATCAATCGATTTGAAATGCCTTGATTCAAAATTCATTGATTTTAAAATTTCTTGTTTGGATCCATTTATACAAAAGAGGATTTGAAATTTAGAATTTTGAAACCTATAAATTGACTAAAATACATAAAATTACCAAAATGACCAAAATAACCCAAAAACCTTTAAAATAAAATAAAAAATATCCGAAACCTCTAAAATGACCAAAATACCCTTTAAATCCCCAAAACAACCCCGAAACGTAAAAAATGATCAAAATACCCCAAAAACGCCATGATGACCAAAATACCCCTAAAATCATCAAAATAATATTAAACCTCTAAAACAACCAAAATACCCCCTAAACTTTTTTTTTTTTTATCAAAATGCATGCCTCTAAAATCACCAAAATACCCCTAAAATCACCAAGATAGTCAAAACAATCCTGAAAAGTAAAACATACCCCTAAAATCACCAACATATATATGGTTCTTTTCGCAAAATTCAAAAATGCTTGATCAAAGTTGAGGAAACAAAATTTTCTAAATAACCAACTAAATCAAATATATTTATAATATTTCAAAAAGAAGAAACTCTAATTATTTTCTTTAAATCAATGTATCTAAAATAATTAAAATAATAATCTATAAGAAAAAAAAAAAAGAATATTTAATAAATAACATGGGGAAGTTTTAGCAAAATAATTAGCTACGGAAAAAGTTACTTACCTCAAGTAACCTTACAAAATTTCAAAATCTCTCTCTAAACCTTTCCTTCTTCTAAAGATCTAGAATTCCAACCTCAAAAATTTGCTAGCATCATCTCTTTAAAATCCTTAAGCAACATTCTCTCTATGATTTTTGAGTCAGAAACAAGTAATAGGTTTTATGGCGGCTAGAGTTTCTAATCTAGAGTATATATATTACTAACTCACATTGTAAAAATTACTAATTAGTTGATCGTAAAAATAAAGCCACCTGGTTTGTTTTTTTGGACCAAGTTATATTACAGTACCCATAAAAAATATGTGGGTACCATAGGCATAGAATGATCCTTTAAACAAATGCATTAGAGGAAAAACCTTGCTGGAAACAATATAAAAAATATTCAAGCATCCATCTATCCAGGTTATGGCTGTTTCAGTCAGCATCAACCACATTTCTTCTAAAAATATAAATAAATAAATAAAGCATCAAACCAAAATTAACAAGTGTCTAATTTGTTTGTTTCTGTTAGTTCAACCGGTAAATGTCTTGTCATCAAGTAAGGGACTTGAGTTCAAATTAATGAATTCTTACTTTCCTAGTGGTCTGTTTGGATGGAGTGGATTTGGGCTCATGGATTTGGATTTGAGGGCCCAAATCCAAATTCTTTGTTTGGATGACTTAAAATCATTAGGATTTGAATTTGGGTTAAATCCATCTAGGATTTTAAAGGCCCGAATCCATGGATTTCAAATGATTTCTTAAGGTAGGAATTTCACAAATCCTCTCATTGGATGCCAACACTCAAAATGACTAAAATATCATTGGACCCTCTAAAATACATCTAAAGGCTTTAAAATGACCAAAATGGCCAAAAAATACCAAATGACAAAAAAAAACCTCCAAAATGACCAAAATACCTACAAAACTACCAAAATGAAAAAAAATAAAAAAAAATACTCATGGAATCATCAAAGCGATCCAAATACTCTTAAAATGACCAAAATAACATCAATACCCTAAAATGACTGAAATAAACTCAAAAATTCAAAAATGGCCAAAATAATCCCCAAAATACACTCAAAACACCTAAAATAACCAAAATAACCCCGAAAACTCCAAAATGACTAAAATAACCCTGGAAACACCATAATGACCAAAATAATACCGAACCCCTAAAATGACCAAGATAATCCCGAAAACTCTAATATGACCAAATTCACCTTAGAAAAACCATAATAACCAAAATACATTCAAAACTCCTAAAATAACCAACATATCAATGAACTACCAAAATAACCTCGAAAACTCCAATGTGACCAAAATAACACCATGTGAATTGTGATGTAGTACTAGTACGTACCTTAGAGAAACAGATTATCTTATTGACGTGATTAATTGTCGTTTTCATTACAAAGATTTTTATCCAAATTGACAGTTCATCAAGTTGTTTAACTCGATCGTATGTTTCCTGTCATATATACTAGTAGTATTTAGTTCTCACATCGTACCTACAACATTATTATTATTTTTTATCTCCAAGTCAATGTGGAAAATGTAACATGCAATTGGTTGACAAATGATTTAGTCTAAAGTCTGAAATCTGACTTTATTGTGGCAATAACACGCCAATTGGGTGTTATTCTCTTCAAAAAGAAGTAAAAGTCCAACAAGTTGTACTTAGAAAATGAAATATAATATTAACAACTTACTCAATTGTCTTTGTGGATTTTTTTTTTCTTTTGTCCAAAAATTAGGACTTACTCAATTTTCTTTTGTCTAAATTGGATGAGAAAGAGATGCCTTACTCAATTTTCTTTTGTCCAAAATGGATGAGAAAGAGATGCGTAGGATCATAGAAAAAGTCATGGGTCATCATCAAATTGTTGACTATAAATTACAACGAGATGCTTCCTATATATGTTTGTGGTAAAAAACACGTGACAGACCAGGTATCAGTGTGAGATATAAGATCAAATTAGATGACTATTATTTTTTTTTAATAGTTACGATAGGATTTCAATCTATGACGTTCGTTACATGATGATTGTTTTTACCATCAAACCAAGACATCAATTGGATTTTTGCGTAGGTGGGATTTGAACTCAAGTCCCTTACTTGACGATAAGACATTTACCGGTTGAACTAACAAAAACAAACAAATTAGACACTTGTTAATTTTGGTTTGATGCTTTATTTATTTATTTATATTTTTAGAAGAAATGTGGTTGATGCTGACTGAAACAGCCATAACCTGGATGGATGGATGCTTGAATATTTTTTATATTGTTTCCAGCAAGGTTTTTCCTCTAATGCATTTGCTTAAAAGATCATTCTATGCCTATGGTACCCACATATTTTTTATGGGTACTGTAATATAACTTGGTCCAAAAAAACAAACCAGGTGGCTTTATTTTTACGATCAACTAATTAGTAATTTTTACAGTGTGAGTTAGTAATATATATACTCTAGATTTGAAACTCTAGCCGCCATAAAACCTATTACTTGTTTCTGACTCAAAAATCATAGAGAGAATGTTGCTTAAGGATTTTAAAGAGATGATGCTAGCAAATTTTTGAGGTTGGAATTGTAGATCTTTAGAAGAAGGAAAGGTTTAGAGAGAGATTTTGAAATTTTGTAAGTTTACTTGAGGTAAGTAACTTTTTCCGTAACTAATTATTTTGCTAAAACTTCCCCATGTTATTTATTAAATATTCTTTTCTTTTTTTTCTTATAGATTATTATTTTAATTATTTTAGATACATTGATTTAAAGAAAATAATTAGAGTTTCTTCTTTTTGAAATATTATAAATATATTTGATTTAGTTGGTTATTTAGAAAATTTTGTTTCCTCAACTTTGATCAAGCATTTTTGAATTTTGTGAAAAGAACCATATATATGTTGGTGATTTTAGGGGTATGTTTTACTTTTCAGGATTGTTTTGACTATCTTGGTGATTTTAGGGGTATTTTGGTGATTTTAGAGGCATGCATTTTGATAAATAAAAAAGAAAAAAAAAAAAGTTTAGGGGGTATTTTGGTTGTTTTAGAGGTTTAATATTATTTTGATGATTTTAGGGGTGTTTTGGTCATCATGGCGTTTTTGGGGTATTTTGATCATTTTTTACGTTTCGGGGTTCTTTTAGGGATTTTAGGGGTATTTTGGTCATTTTAGAGGTTTCGGAGATTTTTTATTTTATTTTAAAGGTTTTTGGGTTATTTTGGTAATTTTGGTAATTTTATGTATTTTGGTCAATTTATAGGTTTCAAAATTCTAAATTTCAAATCCTCTTTTGTATAAATGGATCCAAACAAGAAATTATAAAATTAATGGATTTTGAATCAAGGCATTTCAAATCGATTGATTTAAAATCCAAATCCAAATCCAAGTATCCAAACGCAACCTGTATTTTGGGGATTATTTTGGCCATTTTTGAATTTTTGAGTTTATTTCAGTCATTTTAGCGTATTGATGTTATTTTGGTTATTTTAGGAGTATTTGGGTCGCTTTGATGATTCAATGAGTTTTTTTTTTGGTAGTTTTGTAGGTATTTTAGTCATTTTGGAGGTTTTTTTTGGTCATTTGGTATTTTTGAGGCATTTTGGTCATTTTAAAGCCTTTAGATGTATTTTAGAGGGTCCAATGATATTTTAGTCATCTTGAGTGTTGGCATCTAATGAGAGGATTTGTGAAATTCCTACCTTAAGAAATCATTTGAAATCCATGGATTTGGGCCTTTAAAATCCTGGATGGATTTAACCCAAATCCAAATCCTAATGATTTTAAGTCATCCAAACAAAGAATTTGGATTTGGGCCCTCAAATCCAAATCCAGGAGCCCAAATCCATCCCATCCAAACAGACCACTAGGAAAGTAAGAATTTATCAATTTCATTATAATGTTAGAGCGCAAATGTAAAAATGAATTTAGTTATGTTGGATCTTCTAAGCTTCAACAAGGGAAGTAAGAATTCATTAATTTCACGGGTTTAAGTGAGGTGTTGAGGATGTGAGCAACGGCTTTGCTAGTGGAAATGTTGGCCTTCTGAGCTTCAAGGCCTCTTAATCTGGTATTTTGCTTCTGCTCCTTTACTATTATGATTCCATAGGCGCATCATTGTGCGATGGTGGTTTAGAATTTAGATGTCTTGAAAGAGGTGTAGAAGCTTTGAGAAAAGTGTTTTTTCAAAGCCCAAACTCTGTCACTTCACAAGTATGCCAATTCCTTAGGGTTTGGAGATGGGGATTATGTATGAGATCAAGATCCCAATTGCATGATAATAGTTTTTAATGGTTGAGATGAAAAGTTGTAAAATAACTTTTGATCTTGATCGTCGGTTCAAATATATTAAAAAAATATTTAAAAATTAAAAAATTACTTTTCATTGAACGACTAAAATAAAAAATAACTTTTCAATGGCCGACTGATATCAAAACTATTGCCATACAATTTGTTTTCACCAATTTCACAGGATCACAATCCTTATGTATGAGCTGGATTATTTGCGGCGATATGTGCGTGTGGGTGTTTATTTTAATTTCTAATTATATGATAATATATATTATATATCATATATATATATATATATATATATATATAATATATATATATATATATATATATATATATATATATATATATATATATATATATATATATATATATTTATATATATTTGCTTGAAACATGATAAAAAATTGAAAACATATATACTAAATATATTAAATTCTTAGGAATATTACAACAACTTACCTTGAGATTTGCAAAATAACAATATCCTCTTATTTTTAAAAATGAAAGCCCCCCTCAAGAGAGGTTGTTAACTTTTTATCCTTAATATGAACTATACTTTTTAGAAAATGTGGTGACAATGTCATTTTTTAACAAATGTGAGATGTAAAGTATAATTTTCTAAAATAGGAGGGGATACTAATAAAACCTTAAGAGTGGTTGCTGTAATACCCTAAATTCTTAATTGATTGGTTTTTGTTAATATCTTATGAAATTATACTAAGATAACATAATTATGCTACTAAAATGATTATAGATAAAAGAAGTAACTTTTTTTTTTTTAATGAATGATAAAAGAAATAACTTAGTATATATATACAAGTGGTTGTGAACAAATGTAAGAGTTATTTTATTTCTAAGCTATCTCTCAAATACCTTGTCTCAATGCTGAAAATCAATAATACCTGTTGCTTATTGTAATTAGTCAGAAAAAATAAGTCTAGATTTCATGAAATTGCAGGTTCTAATTAATTTATACGAAGTACTTTATTTATTTATTTATTAATTAATTAGTAAAACTACTGCTTCTCAAAACAGGAAAACTGAATAAAATATTAGAATGTTGGTAGATCATTAATGAAACTATCCAAAAAGACATAAGAAAGATAGCAGTAAAAACATTGAATATTGAAGTGGAAATGACCCACAAACTGAGGAAGTACTTCCTTATCAACGTCTGTTTCAATTGGTTTGTATCGAGGGCCGGCATTGGCCATAGGAAATTGTCTTTTTCAATGGTTTCTAGAATCTAGAGGCGTTCCTAGTACATATCAAAGGTGAATTATAGTAACGAAGTAGAAGTAGATGCAACGATGATTCCAAACGGTTTGAGGCCTAAAGGGTGATAAATTTAAGTGATTTTTTTTTTTTTTTTTTGGGTAAATTATACTATCATTTTGAGGTATTGCAGAATGATAATAAACCTTAAACTTGAATCGAAATGACAGTCTCACATTTCAAATTTGACATAAAACTGTCAATAGTGAGTCTTTAAAAAAAATCTAAAAAAAAAACAGAATATTTCATTAAAATTAGTAACGAAAAAGACCCATGACAGTTTTATGTCAAACCTGAAAGGTGAGACTGTAGTTCCTAATTTATCCTTTTTTTTTTAAATAAATTACGAAGGTATTTTTTAATATTTAAATATTAATTAAATAATATTTATATAAATTTCTATATTATTTTTATTATTTAAAAACCATTTTTCTTTCTTTTTGATATGTAAAATTACTAATTAAGGTTTTTATTTAGGTTTTACTCTCATCTAATTTTCAATTAATAATAGTTAATCCACTTAATCACCTTGTGATATAATAGACTTTAAGTAGTATTTTATCAATTTTATTTTGAAAAACTTATTTCTACATGAATTATATATAACAATTAACAAGTATTGTGAGTTAAATTCTGCAAGTAATGTATGTATTTGGGGATCGAGAATTTTTATATTACATATTTTGAACATAATTATAATAATTAATTTTTTGTTGTTATATACTTATATATCATTATGTTGTATTATTTCATTATTTTCTAACTAATTTTAATGAATTTTTTGTTATTAAAGATTATTGTTTTAAGAATTTTGTTGACCTTGTTGCGAGATTAGTGTATCAAAGTTAGTGTTTTATTTAATTCTGAGGGGTAACTTAACTGGTCTAACTTTGGGTGTGCTCCTTAATGGTCACTAGTTTGAGTCCCCTCATGACCACCTACCCAAGGTAAAACTTTGTGCCTATTGTGGCACACGTGACTAGTAAAGTGTTACGTGTCTCTTTGGGATTAGTCGAGGTGCGTGCAAATTGACCCAGACACCTAAAGTCATAGAAAAAAACAAAAAAAAAATTAGTGTGTTATTTGTTATATCAATTGAATATTTGTGAATCAATTAAAATCGGGATGTTTTGTTAAAAAAGAGCTCTATAATTTGACTGAACGCAACATCCTATGTGATGCATTGAGTTACATTATAAGATTCTCTCTCCCTCGATGGAAATGAAATAGATGGAACTCATTTAAGGAAATATAATACGCAAACAGGTAAAAATAAAATAAAAATTGGAATGAAAATAATTTAAAGATTTTCAAATTTTAATAAATTTTCTCCATTATAATATCATATAAATTAAAAGATACAGTTAGTCAATTATGGAAAATCTCGAGTAATTCAAAAATATTGTATTCCTTAGTATAATATTTTCTTTTGTCCAAAAACATTGGATCATTAGTCCAGCCAATGAAGTGAGTCCTGGTTTTATTACATATGCTTTCCAAATATCCTTCTTTTTCCAAGTAAAACTGAAACCTCCATGTCACTTTCTTGGTGAATGGTGATGAGGCCAAAGTCAATGGTGGATCAGCCTCTGAATTGGCTATAAATTGAGAGTTACTATGCCAATCCCAGCAATAGAGCATTTTGAGTGTGGGTTTTGGTCTAGGATGGCACCACCAACGTTCTCAGCTACTCAATTTGCCACTCTTTCTTTGAGAGTCTTCAATTCAGTTCTCTTATTTATATCACTCATAGTCCTTACCACCAATACATCAACAGCATATTACTCTTATTTAACCTTCAAAGTACAGTTTAATAATGTAAATGCCTACAGGTTAGTGCTGTTTCTAGTTTATTTTATTGTTTGTTATGATGTTTATTCATATATAACTGAGACGCTCTCCAAAAAAGAAAAAGAAAAGAAAAAAGAGAGACTAGAAATACAACAACTTTTTATATTATTATTTGCTTTGCTATATTTCTTTGCCAAGGTCATTGTTCCGGTTTTTATTCTTATTAAAGTTTTAATAACTTCTAGGGTGATTTTGGTCCTGTGGAAGTGTCATTTGTAGTAATATTTCTGTCATTTGTCATAATACCACAAATGACACACCCCCACGGGTCGATGGTCCCGTGAAAGAACCAAAGAATTCCCGATAACCTCTAAAGATGGCATTATGGTGTAATATATTTTCACTAACCATAACCCAAAGCACATATGTATGTGTGTGTGGAAAGAAGAGATGAGAATAGATTTATCAAAGTAATACTTAGGGGTGGGCACGGGTCGGGCGAGTCGGGTTTGGGGGTAATATTTTATCCTACCCGACCAAGTCGGGTTTAGAGATATCATATCCATTAACCATCCAAAGAGCCAATTGGCTCGGACGGTTCGGGTGATCGGGTTGGGCGGGTGGATACGGTTGGGTTGGTCAGGTTTGCACAATCAAATAATCCTATAAACCCAACCAAAAATCTCACACCAAAAACATAAAACATATCACAATCAGTCCATGAATTTCATCAAAATCAAAACTTGAACTTCAAAACCATTACCAACCCAGATAACAATCCAAAATCCATGAGATTCAGATATGGTATAAAGGATTCGAGAGGAGAGAGAGCAAGATCTTATCTAGTAAAGTTAGGTCGTGACTTGTGAGGGACGGATCTGAGTTGGCAGCGATGAGGGAGCCTTCGGGTAGCGGCGGTGGTGGCAGTGAAAGAGTCTTCGTGGTGGTGGCGACGGGAATAGGTGTCGGATCTGGAGTGGCGGCGATGGCTAGAGATGGTTTAGGGAGAGGCGAAAATGAGAGAGAAAGAGGGATTGAGTTATGAGTTAGGTTTTAAAAAAAAAGAAACTGAATAGGATGGGGGTAAAAAACACAGTATGGGTGGGTTTTGGGTATTTTTATTTATATTTATTTGGTCGGGGGTCGGGTATCCACGACCAAAATCATAAAATCCGTGGACCACCAGAAACCCGAAAAAAAAAAAAAAAAAAAAAAAAAAAATCGTATCCATTTGTAACTGATCTCACGGGCGGGCGGTGGCTGTGGCTCGGGTCGGACGGTTGGGTCGGGCGGGTCAAGTTTCACGGGTTTTTGCCCACCCCTAGTAGTACTGGACTTGAGCCTTGATTATGTGTGTGTGTGTGTGGAATATCGAGCAAGTCACAAAACAAAACTGGCGCGAGAGAACTTTAAGCGCATGTAAGACATAAGAAGGTTGTCTTCAAAGCATGAAGCAAAGCGTGTACCTACAATGGCACATGACTGGGATAAAGATGGTGTTTAAGAGTGTGTAAACTTGTGAAGATGTCTCGAAGATGATTATGAATGACGGATTGAGATCCCATACAATACTTAGGGTATTGCATGGCCTGCAATTCCTTTAAATGGCTGAGATTAAAAGTTAAAAAGTTAACTTTTAATCTTAGCCTTTGAATAGAAAAAGCAAGAAATGTTAGAATGACAATATAGTAAAAGACTACAAAAGTAAAAAAAAGTTTGTGAAGAAAAAAGTGGTATTGCAACCATGCAATTCATTCCATGAATGACTATATCATATGTAGAATAATTGGATAGACAAAATGTGGATGAATGTACAAAAGATGATGGATGTTAATACCGAAAGATGGCTACGAGGGCCTAAGAATTGTTGCATCATTGACCAAAGAGTGGTTACTATGGCCAAAGGACTACTACACTAGTGGCTTGAGGAACATCAGCAGAGGATGGCATCGTCATAAGGCACATGAGCAAGTTGGTGGATTTCGCATAGGTTGAATTCATAAAGAAATTTGCATGACTTGAGAGCCTTAAATGGAAAAATGAACCCCCAAAATCGGAAACTTTGTGAAACAAAGGAGTGGAAAAGTGCTCTACTTGGAGAAAGTCGATAATCGAAATGAATAGTTAATGTCAGTCACAACAATCAATGGTTAAAGGTATTGACATGGAACTAGGGCTAACGTGACTCAATGATTGGATGACACATGGCACATTGAGAGGACAGTTGGCACGTGTGGCGTGTGGGTGACAAGGAGTCTCGGCGCGTGTGGTGCGTGAAGATATGTGGTGCGTTGTGGCACATGGTGGCTCCAATTAGAATGATTCTGGCCGCATTGGAAATATCAACCTGAGATCTAAAATGCATATTTGATAATACAAATGCCTTAATTTATGAGATCCAATTCTAAATTCACACATAATCCATCAAACTTAAAACCACACTGTGACACTTAGGAATCAAACCAAACATATTAAGTTATGTCACACTCAATTAACAAATGAACCTCAGTGTCCTCGCTACCTCCATTCAACAAAAAAGCCTTCCTTTGAATGGCGATTTTCTCTGCTAGCCTGACTCGTAAAGGAAGCACCTTTGGTGATGTAACCCTCTATAAAAACATATTCAACGTCTCATATACATTGCAAGATCATAGGTTCCTCCACAAATTAATTAGTGTTGCCAAAAGAGAATCTGGCATGTTGATTTAACCAGTAAGCCAACTTAATATTCATGTTTTATTTCCAATCCACACTTAATTAGTCTTGTCTTGGCAACCTTGGTAATGGAAATTTTCTTTATTTCCTCACTAAGCCCAGCCCCAAATAATTGGGGCAGTTTAGCAGTATCTCAAGTTCTGGAGTTGGTGTAAATCAAATTGGAGACCATTATGACTGGCTCCCTATTTCATCAAATTGAGTAGGTGGTTTAAAGTTTAAACCTATGAAGTATGAACCGAGGGTATCAAAAGGGTCTTGCCAAGCTTCAACATTTCTATCATTCCCTATTAAATAACACATTCTTTTCTCCAATGGCCTTCTACAGTTCTACCACACTCCATATTTTTCTCCAATATAAAAAAAGAAAAGAAGAAGAGATATTTATTTTATGCTCTCCAATATTGATTTAAAGATCTACACAGGTTTTATTGCTTGTAAAAAATTTCTGCCAGTAAATAGAGGATTAAATCCAATCGCTTGACTAAAAATATACGAAATGGGGAGAGTTTGATAACAAATACTTTTTTTTTTTGAATCCGCAGGTATATGCTTGCTTCGAATGTCATTGTATTCCCTTTTATTCTCATGCCAAATTGCATTCTCAGTTTACCACATAAAAATGGGAAATCACTTAATAAACGGGAATGGTAGCGTTCTACTTGACTTCTATGGTGATAAGGTATGCTTATCGAGTTTTGTTCTTTATAAATATCTCTTCTAGGTTCAAAATCAAGAATTTTTTTTGAAATTTTTTTTTGGGACATTACAAAATAAATTATAAAAACATATAAAAATATAAGTTTATATATTCTATTTATTTATATATTAAATAAAGGGCAATTTATAACGACCCTGCTTAAGATTTTACAAAATGACACTCTACCCATCCTATTTTAAAAAATGATACTCATCCCCCTCATAGTTGTTAGGAAATAACACTTTGCCCCTTCACTTTTGTTAGAAATGACATACACCTCTTATTTATTTATTTATTTATTTTTTAAGTGAGGGGGAAAGTGTTATTTTCTAAAATAAGAGGGGTAAAATGCCATTTTGCAAAACTCTCTTCAGTTCGACTAGAAAACCAAAAGTCAATCTCTTTTTTGTTTGGTCCGATTTTTAAAACCAAGATTGAAACAAGTTTTAGAGTGAGTTTAGACAAACTGTTTGCTAATTAAAACTAATCCTGACATGTTCTAAACTAGTTCAATTTACTTTTGGTTTTAGCTTGTTTTAGAATTGAATTAGTTCTATAATTTGTCAAACAACTCTTGGAGTTTATTGTTGAATGAATAGCTACAATCTAAAAACTCATGTTTTTTTTTTTTTTGGGGTAAAAAATTATGAACAAAAACATTCATTCACAAAAATAAACCCCAAGTTGGAAAATATTTTTCTACTTTTTTGATCATTTGGGACCTTTAAATGGGAATAAGACCCCATTTACGGAATATGCGCACAAAATAAAGTGGGGAAACAACTAGTTTGAGTAAAAAATATCATTTGGGAAAAATCAATGGTTGGTTAGGACTTAGGAGCAACTAGCTATTATTTTTTATTTGTAGTCTGTAGTTTATTTTTTTTTTTTAAGTTACGATAGTATTTAAATCTATGACGTCCGCTATGATGATTGCTCTTACCATCAGCCAAGACACCAATTGATTTTTGGTGTAGGCGGGATTTGAACCCAGGTCCCTTGCTCGACGACAAGAGACTTTACCAGTTGAGCTAACTGGAACCTATTGTCTGTAGTTTATTTGAGATGATCTGTTGAGTGTGTAACGTTTTCAAATTTTTATATTTTTTATTTTTTACTATTTTCTTGTTTTATTAGGCTTGTTTATCTTTGACTTACTTTTTTGTATACCAAACATTGGAAAATACGGAAAACATATACTAAAAAAATATTTTCCGCTAAAAAAAATGAAGGGTTAATATCCAATAGAAAAACTAGTAAAAACTGACCCAAAATTGCTTTCATATAGGTTATATCATATCTACAAGGCACAGGTTATGCTGCGGGATTTGGAGCAACAAATGATTTGAAGACAAACCTTGATTTACTTGGCCTTTACGTGGACGAATCTTTTTACTCAAAGGCATATGCATCCGCTAGCCTCCTCCTCATTGCCTTCGTCTGCACTGCTATATTATCGATTATTTCCTCATATGCACTTCCAAAAGAAAGTTTGGTGGTTGAATCCAGAGAGGTTGTACAATCAATTGAGGTAGTAGCATAGTCGACTTAAGAGTTAAGAATGTGTCTAATGAAGCGCTAAGGTTACTGATTCAAATCTCTCATTCCCCTCCCTTGAGGCCAAAAATTATATATAATTAAGGAAAGGAAATATTATGTAAAAAGGTGTTTTGTTGAAGTTTTCTTTTTCTTTTCTATGATTACCCGTTCCATCTTTGCATCCCTCAACCACCATTTACGTTGCGCATTAACATGAAAATGATACGTGTCACCACCCCTTTATTTTCGACAAACTTTCTGTTAGAGATATATTGGTCCATGAGGCCCAACCTAGTATAGGGCCCAATATTTTTAGGAAAAGTAAGCCAATGTACTTGTAGAACAAACAAACCTAATCCTAATTAGTCTAAAACTAATATAAGTTTTTTTAGTACATATAAACCCTACATTGGGTCCATTGTGACATGAGAAGTTATATAATAAATATGTAATTGTCAAAGGCTTTCCTTCATAGACCTAGTTCTCCAAGACCGAACTACATTAAAACATTTTGCTTCCGCTTTCATTATTTTTGTTTCCTCTCACTCAAGCAGTCAACAACTTTAACACCATCTTTAATCTTTGTCTGATTGCACTAGGAACACTTTGACACCTGCATGAAGACGAAATTTCACACCATCAATTTCGAGTTCATTCTTGAGGTTGCAACAATAAGGGTGCAAATCCTTGTGAGTTTTCGGGCAATGGTAGACGAAACCTTTGACGTGTTTCCCATATGCGTTGCAATATCTTTTGCAATCGTCGCAATATAGATCGTTGCATTACCTAGGGGGTTATTCATGGAATTTGAAAGTGGAGTTTTTGATAACAATGAACATGTAATCTTGGTGAAGATCAAAGTAGCACTGCTCACATCTGTATCTCTTTCCGAAGCCATGCATGTTCCTTCACATCTATATCCTCTCCACTCTTCAGCACAGGAAAGTCTCACACTCACAATTAATGAATGAATTAGCCCCTTGACTTGTAATATATGCCGATTTCTCTGTTAGATGTGAAATTTCCAATTGGAATCTGCTGGTTGAGTAATAAATTAACGTACTGTTCTATTGATGCCCAAGTTTTAGGTTCTCTTTTATAGTTCACATTTCACAACATTATTTTACGTTTTCTTTTATCTTCCCCTTTTGATATGGATAATTATGTGTTTTTTTTGGGGGGGATAAATGGATGAATACAGCCCATTGTCAAACTGCTGTCTATTTGGGCCTAATCTGGATAAGAAATAAAAGAAATATTGAATGGAATTGAATGATAACCAATCAAAAACGAAATTCTCCCATTGGACCATGGGACTTAGGAGGCATATGTGGTTGTGCTCATTTTAATGTCCAATAACGTCAATCCATTGTCTTAGTGAAGGAAACCAAAAAGATAGCAACAATGCCAGTTGGGCCTGCGGGGCCTTGTACGTGTAATACCTGTATATGACATGCTTCTCAGTTCTCACCAATAGGTAGAGATTACAAATATAAATCCAATACATATATTGGCAGATTGGGCTTTGAAACAAAAATTAAATCCAATAATATTTAAATTCAATGCAATTGCGTGTTTGAATTCAATTAGAAAACCTAATATACTTAATTTAAGAAACTATATATAAAGTTTACCCGAATAAATAATATTTAAATCCAAATAGGAAAGTAGAAATTCATTAATTTTGTTATAACATTAGATAAAGATGATAAAGATGAAGGAATAATACACAATATTATAAGAATAATTGATAATACACTATTAATTGTTGAGTTCTATTAAATATTAATCATGATAATTAGTTGTAAACAAGATTAATTTAATTTATTAAAATAATAATTTAAAAGGCATCATCCTAAAAGAAATATGAAGCATATATCAAGACCATGGAAATGAAATAGAAGGAGCTCATTTAAGGAAATATATTTTGAAAAAAGGTTAAAATACTTTGAATTGTAAATAATTTAAACATTTTCAAATTTTTATAAATTTTCTTTATTATAATTTCATATAACTTAAGAGATGCAGTTAGTCGGCTATATAATATCTGAAATAATTCAAAAACACTGTATTCCTTAATTTTTCCCGAATATAACAGTTTTCTTTTGTTCAAAGACTAAAATGCTAAATTATTAATTATACAGAAATATTTAAAAATTTGTCAGATATATAATTTGGACTTTGGAGTATATGAAAAATCCAATATAGTTCTACAAAATGTCAAAAGTCATCCTTCCGTGTTGTAAGGGTCACAAAAAATCCAATATAGTTCTACAAATATATAAAAGGGTTGACTTGGTTTCTTTTTCTACACGGCAAGAAGCAATTGACTTGGTCTTGAAGTTAAACCCACACGCACGCCTTGGGTCCACGAATATATAAAAGGGTAAAAGCCCACGCGCTGAATGTTGTAGGTCTATATATATATCACGGTGAATTATTCGGATATAAATAGAGATCAATTGTCCCAATCTTGTAGCATAGATAAGCTTAATTTAATTAGTTGAAGTCTTGAAAATGGCACTACTACCAAAATCTCATATTGCTATTCTTTCGTTGAGGGGCCTATCTTTAGTTTTCCCATTGATATCCCTCTTACTCCTTGCTAACAATAGTCCGAAGACCTTTAAAATTGATGACAGACCGGTTAGGTTGCGTTCGATTGAAAGCTACAGGTAAGCACTGAAATATTCATCTAGATCACCATTTTTGCACTAGTATTTATGCAGAATTTTGGCAAGAAGAAGAACAGCTTATCTTTAGCTATTTTCTTTAGTTACCACGGTCTTGTGATTTAGTCTTCTTGTGATTGTTATTATTTTTGTGATTGTTATTATTTTCTTTAGTCCATTATTAATTTAGTCTTCTTGTGATTGTTATTATTTTTGTTCCATTGAAGATTTAATTATATATACTCCTACCATTAATTACTTTTAATGATAAAATATTCTGTCGTGAAACGGTATCATTTAATTTATATTATTATAGTAACAGATAATTGATTGTATTTCATCATGGCGTTATTGTCAAGGGGTATCTCTTTCACTCTAAAAGATAAAGACTAAACTAGCTGAAATAAATAGTTATTGAGCTCACCTCCACTCATGCAACTCAAGCAAAATCTTTAGCTGGGATAGCTTTTCTTCCACTACCTTTCAACTTTGATCATCACTCATTTTTCTCACTCTCACATTCTCCATCTCAATTTTTATGTCACCAAGCTTTTTTCCCCTTTATATTTCAATGTATTTTATTTTTGTTTATTTATGCATATGATATAACTACTATTTAAAAGTTTTCAATTCCATTATGTTACGTCTAGAACAATTGGAGAATTTTGTATTGGTGAGTTGACTAGTACAAATGGTTTAGCAAAAAAAAAAGAAAAAGAGTTGACTAGTACAAATAAGTGAATAACCCCATATTCTATCTCAATCTAAATTTCGACCTTCTAATCCATTTCGCATGTCATGGTTCGTTTTGCTAAATTTTGATTGGAATGTCTAAAACATTTTGTTACAGTTAGCTAGTACAAGGCATCCATGTTCCACCTCAGCTTAAATTTTGGTTCATACTAGTCTATTCTACCATTTCAATTCGTTTTGCTATATTCCAACAAGTTCAGTGATTTCAGTCGATACGTGAATAAAACATTTCTTTTAGTCTTATTTTTGCTTCTTAGGATATGCAATTTGAGTTTGGTTTGATGTTATATTATTAAGACTGTGATATATTTGATTTATTAATTCATCTTAAATTTACTGGCATCATATTATGTAATGAGGTATTATAAACCTCATTGTTATGCATGTAATGATGAAATTAAGAACGTGTATTATTTGGTTTGGAATTGATAATTTGATGTGGTCTAAAGCTATATGACGGAGACTTCAGTATATTTATTTTGTGTTATATGTATATGTATATATATAAATTGAAATATTCGTTCCAATGGAAAATTGAGAATAGTCATTGGAACAGAATTGATAATTTGATTTCTGTGTTAAATTGCAGCTACATGTTCGGTATAAGCATCCTTGGCATCGGATATACCCTCTTGCAAATAATTGCATTTGTAATCTTGCAGATCATGATGAAAAACGATAAATACCTTGTATTTGGATTTTATGGTGACAAGGTACAATCATCATCAAATGTTTTTCAAACTAATTTCATTTTGTCAGGGATCTCTTGGATTTTATTTTGAACGTATTTTGTGTTCAATAGCTTCCTTTATATATATATATATATATATATATATATATATATATATATATATATATATATAAAGCATTCCCAATGCAACTTCCATATTTGCAAAAGAGAAGAAACGAAAGAGGAAAAAAAAAAAAAAGATGCAACTCATAGTATGATGCAAGGAGGAAAAAAGTTTTCCTTTAGACCATTTGAAAGAATCTCTGCCAATCCATAAATTATAAAACTATTTTAATGACCATCTGTATCTTATAAAAAAATGATCATCCATATGCATTTTAATCATATGACCTATTAAGTTATTTAAATATGTTAAATGACTATTAATAATTCGTTTTCTATAAAGATACATGTATGATCGTTTGAACCTCACTTAATGGGTTAGAGAATTTTTTTTTCTTTTCAAATCAGTTCGGAAGATAGTTTTGTTCATTTGAAATTACTAGAATTTTTTTCAATCTTCAAAGGTCTTGATATGCATAACACTAAATTGGTCAAGCTTGTCTCTAGCCAATAAGTTTCAAGTTCAAATTACACTTATTTCTCCCATGTAAGAATGGTTCGAGGGTGAGATCATGGATTGAAAACCCACCAAATTCATGTGCTTTACCAATTTATAAAAAAAAAAAAAAAAAAAGGGGAGAAATTCGAGACTCTAATTGACAAAATAAAAAACTATGGACATATTTTAAAATATAGTATTAACTTTAGATATTTTTATGTATTTTTCCATATTTTACTTTTAGAGTTAACCTTAAATCGCTTTGGCAGGCTATATCATACCTTTTAGCCAGTGCGGCATCTGCAGGAATTGGTGCTAGCAGAGATGTACATGGAATACTGGATGACAAAGATCAGCAGCATATAGAATCCTATATAAGTAAGGGATTTGTAGCAGCTGGCCTCCTCCTCCTCGCATTCGTATGCACTGCGATATTGTCAATTATCTCGTCTTATGCCCTACCAAAGAAAGTTTAGTTGTTATACCGAATATGCTGCTTCTTTTTATTTTTTTTTAACTGGTTTTGATTTTGATTATTTAATCAAATGTTGTTTACTGAACGTTTTCTGGACTCTTCTTCACTGAGGTGTTTTGAGAACTGTATTGAGATTTTTTGCATGAATGATGAATGAAACTCATACAATAAAATTCATGCTCATTAACGTGTCAACATGATTAACTATATTAACTAATAGTGTAACGAATTTCAAAAGAAAAAAAAAATTAATAGTGTAACGAAAAAACACTATTAAGTTTGATATCAATCTTCTAATTACATCAAACTCACAAACATGAAAAGATCTAGCCATTACTTTCACATCACAAAACCCTATAACAAAAGGGTTTATTTGTCGAAAGATGATCCATACCTTCTATAGCACGTACATTCGTCGAAAGATGAAAAAAATTAAACAAGGTACTTAAACTTTTTAATCTCTCTCTCATTATTAATGACTTGTATCTTTATTTTTATTCGCAGTTAAATTTATAATTTTGATCTATGAGTTTTTATCATCTTTCAACCAACAATCAAAATTAAATAAAATAAATTAAAATTTTAAAATTTAATTACTTTTGCTTCCCATTTCATTTCTAGTCCCAAGTTATAATATTTATTTAGGTTAATAGTGTTTTTTTTTTATTCAATTTCAAGTTTTTTTAGGTAAATAATAAATTACATTTTAAGTCCTATATGATCAATACCTTATCGTTTTGTTAGTTTCAAATTGAATTCTATACTTTTAAATCAAAGAGATTTTTTTTTTTTTTTTTAATTTTTAATTTTATTTGAGATCGACTCATTTTTTGACAAAATAATGGACTAAATTGACATAAATTAAACCTTAAATAATTTGACACCAAATCCAAAAATTCAAAACCAAAAAAAAAAAAAAAAAAAATACATACTACGAACACCATTGAAGTCCCACCATTAGGAACTCTGGGAGGTATTGGGTATCTTTGTAAAGCTCAGTAAATCTCATTTTCAGTTGTTATTTATATTGTTTTGTGACTGGATAATGTAAACGGCTTTAACTTTATGTGGTTATTGTGCTGAAATTGGGAGCTTTAACCTCAAATAATAGCATATCAATTCAACTGAGTTGATGACTCAACCAAGGCCACTCATAAGCTAAAACATGGATAGTTGCCCAATGCATTAGGCCGAGTACTTATACATGACCCGGAAACCAACAAGAAAGCTAATCAAGCGTAAATGCGGGCCCTTTTCATGCAATTTGGACTCTTTAAGTTTAGTAACTTGGATCAAACTCAAGTCATGGGCTGACTACATTTTAATAAAATGGCCCAATTTAGTTAAAAACAGCATAAAAATCTTTGTTTTTTCAAAAAAAAAGGCCCCCCCCCCCCCAAAAAAAAAAAAAAAAAAAATTTTATTATTCAAATAACAAAAGCATGCTATCCATATTGTTGTTGTTGTTGTGATGAGCGGTGGTGATGTTGGTTGGCCGCAGGTGTGGGTGTGGGTGTGGCTGTGTTGGTGCTGGTGATAGTGGTTGGCAGTGGTTGGGTGTGTTGGAGTTGGTATGGTGGTTCACTGTTGACGGCAAGTTTGGGTGAGGGTGTGTTGTTGTGGGTGAAAGCATTGATTTTGGTTTGGTTTTTGGTTTTTGCTGTGATGTATTGTAGAGTATAGCAGAAATTGGCTACCATTTTTGACAATTTTTCTCTAACTGCATTATTGATCTTGATGTTCCTTAATTTTTGGAAAAAAATTGTTTTTAATGTGAATTTAGATCCAAAATTTAGTATGTTTTATGTTTTTACTTGTTTTTATTAACGGAAAGGGGCTAGGCGGGTAACGGCTAATAACGTTTTAAACCTCAGGTAGATAAAGTGATACGTTTTAAACCACGAGTAGGCAAAGTGAAACTCGGCCTAATCACATGGGGTTTATTATAATTAACCCAAAATAAAAAGGAATAAATCTATGCGCATAACGTCGCGGGCCCACAAATAAACAAAAGGAGAAAAACCCATGCGCACAATGTTGCGGGCCCACAAATAAACAAAAGAAGAAAAACCCACTCGCACAATGCCACAGTCCCACAAATATATCAAAGGGATAAACCCATGTGTACAATGCCGAGGGCCCACAAATATATAAAAAGGGAAAAACTCATGCGCGCAACGCCTTGAGCCAAAAAATAAATAAAAAAGGGGATAAACCCATGCACACAATGCTACGAGCTCATAAATAAACAAACAGGAAAAAACCCATGCGCACAATGCCATAGGCCCACAAATATATAAAAGGAAAAAACTCATCCGCACAATGCCTTGAGCCCACAAATAAATAAACGGGGATAAACCGGTGCGTACAACGCCGCGGGCTTACAAATATATAAAAGAGGATAAACCCATGTGCACAACACCACAGGCTCACAAATATATAAAAGGGGATAAATCCACGCGCATAGATGCCGTGAGCCCACAAATATATAAAAAGGGGATAAACTCACGTGCACAATGTCACAGGCCCACAAATATATAAAAGGGGATAAACCCACGTGCACAACGCCTTGGGCCCACAAATATATAAAAGGGTAAAAGCCCATGCGCACAATGTTGTGGGTCTATATATATATCGCAGTGAATTATTCGGATATAAATAGAGATCAACTGTCCCAATCTTGTAACATAGATAAGCTTAATTTAATTAGTTGAAGTCTTGAAGATGGCACTACCAAAATCTCATATTGCTATTCTTTCGTTGAGGGGCCTATCTTTAGTTTTCCTATTGATATCCCTCTTACTCCTTGCTAACAATAGTCCGACCTATGAATATAATGGCTCACGGTATATGTTCGTTGCGTTTGAAAGCTACAAGTAAGCACTGAAATATTCATCTACATCACCATTTTTGCACTAGTATTTATGCAGAATTTTGGCAAGAAGAAGAACAGCTTATCTTTAGCTATTTTCTTTAGTTACCACGGTCCATTATTAATTTAATCTTCTTGTGATTGTTATTATTTTTGTTCCATAGAGATTTAATTATATATACTCCTACTATTAATTACTTTGAATGATAAAATATTCTATCGTGAAACGGTATCATTTAATTTATTTTATGATAGTAACAGATAATTGATAGTATTTCATCATGACATTATTGTCAAGGGGTATCTCTTTCACTCTAAAAGTTAAAGACTAAACAAGCTGAAATAAATAGTTATCAAGCTCACCTCCACTCATGCAACTCAAGCAAAATCTTTAGCTGGGATAGCTTTTCTTCCACTACCTTTCAACTTTGATCATTTTTCTCACTCTCACATTCTCCATCTCAATTTTTATGTCACCAAGCTTTTTTCTCTTTATATTTCAATGTATTTTATTTTTGTTTATTTATGCATATGATATAAACCACTACTTATAACGCATTTTTTACTACGTATTTAAAAGTTTTCAATTCCATTATGTTACGTCCAAAACGATTGGAGAATTTTGTACTGGCCAGTTGACTAGTACAAATAACCTCATATTCCATCTCAGCCTAAATTTCTACATTCTAATCCATTTCGCATGTCATGGTTCGTTTTGCTAAATTTTGATTGGAACAACCGAAACATTTTGTAACAGTTAGTTAGCTAGTACAAGGCATCCATGTTCCACCTCAGCTTAAATTTTGGCTCATACTAGTCTATTCTACCATTTCAATTCGTTTTGCTAACTTCCAACCAATTCAGTGATTTTGGTCGGTACATGAATAAAACATTTTTTTTCTTAGTCATATTTTTGCTTCTTAGAATATGCCATTTGAGTTTGGTTTGATGTTATGTTATTAAGACTGTGAGATATTTGAGCTATTAATTCATCCTAAATGTATTGGCATCTTATTATGTAATGAGGTATTACAAACCTCGTTGTTATGTAATGATGAAATTAAGAATGTGTATTATTTGGTTTGGAATTGATAATTTGATATATGACGGAGACTTCGGTATATTTATTTTGTGTTATATATATATATATTAATTGAAATATTAGTTCCAATGGAAGAATGAGAATAGTCATTGGAACGGAACGGAATTGATAATTTGATTTCTGTGTTAAATTGTAGCTACATGTTCGGTATAAGCGCCATTGGCATCGGATATACCCTCTTGCAAACAATTGCATTTATAATCTTACAGATCATGATGAAAAATGATAAATACCTTGTCTTTGCATTTTATGGTGACAAGGTACAATCATCATCATATGTTTTTCAAATTAATTTCATTTTGTCAGGGATCTCTTGGATTTTATTTTGGGCATATTTTGTGTTTAATAGCTTTCTCTTGGATTTTATTTTGGGCATATTTTGTGTTTAATAGCTTCCCCCCCCCCACCCCCTCTCTCTCTCTCTATATATATATATCTTGGATTTTATTTTGGGCGTATTTTGTGTTTAATAGCTTTCTCTTGGATTTTATTTTATATTGTGTTAATAGCTATCCCCCCTCCCCCCCCTCTACTCTCTCTTCTCTATATATATATGAAAAACATTACCCAATGCAACTTCCATATATTGCCAAAAAAAAAAAAAAACAAAGATGTGACTGATAGTATGATGCATGGAGGAAAAATTTTCCTATTTAGACCCATTTGAAAGAATCTCTTCCGATCCATAAATTATATAACTATTCTAATGATCATTCGTATCCTATAAAAATCATCATCTGTATGTATTTTAATCATTTGATTACCTATTAATTATTTAAATATGTTATATGACTATTACTAATTCATTTTTTATAAAGATACATGTATGATGATTTGAACCCCACGTAATGGGTTAGAGAATTTTTTCTTCAAATTAATTCAGGAGATAGTTTTGTTCATTTGAAATTACCATGGTTTTAAAAACCGGACCGGACCGGCTGGTTCAACCGGGGATCGGTGCCTAATCCGGTCCAGTTCTCTTAAAAAACCGAAAATCTGGAAAAAATGACCAAAAACCGGAAACCGCCGGTTCGACCGTGAAAACCGCGAACCGGCACGGTTGAACCGGTTTTGGCCCGGTTCACTTAAATCCAAAACTATGCCGTTTTGTTCTCTTTTTTTTCCTAACCTAAAACCCATTTTTTTCATTTTCAGCCTCCTCCTCAGTCCTCACGCCGTTCTCCCTCTCTCACTCTGCCTCTCGGTCTCTCACTCACTCACTCTCACGGTCTCACCTCCTGTCCAAGTTCAAATGAGTCGTGGCTCATTCTTCACGGAGCCATGATCGGCCATTGTTTTTTGTTTGCACCACCAATCTACGAATCAATCACCTCTCACTCTCGCGGTTTCTCACCTCAGTACCTCACGGTCTCACTTCCGGCGCAATCTCACGGTCTCGATCTTTCACCGTCTCACCGTAGTGGCTCGCGATCTCACCGCTGCCTCAGCCTCTTGCTCGCGATCTCGCCGTCGCCTCACGCTTGCGATCTCACCGCCACCGCCACCACCACCGCTTGTCCTCGATCTCTCTCACCCACTGACCCAGCCAAGGGCCACGGCACCCCTATCAAGCTCTCTCTCTCTCTCACTCCCACTGTCAAATTTTGGTCTACTGGTTGTTTTCTTTTTCCCCATATTTTCTCTCTGATTTGGTGTCTACTGGGTTGTTGGTCTGCTGGTGTAAATTGTATGAAGTTTTGATTTTTATTTATCTGTATTTGTTGTGCTTCTGGATTGAAATTTTGATTGAAATTCAACTGTATTTGTTGTGCTTCTGGGTTGTTGGTCTGCTGGTGTGATTTGTAAGTTGGTTTGTATTCATCTGTATTTGTTGTCAATTTATTTGATATTTGATTTTATTGCAGGATTGTTATTTGTATGGTTTAAGGATGATTATTTTGTATGTTAATATGCTTATTTATTTTTATTTTTTCTACTAAATATAAAATGTGAAGAGAAAACCGGTTATATTTTTTTTTTATGTATTTAATTAATTATTTTATTTATTTATATAATTTTAAAGCTATTTATGACGTCACCGGTTCGACCACCGGTCCGACCCCGGTCGGACCAGTGGTACGGGAACCACTCCCTTTTCCGGTTCTCTTCCCGGTCCGGTTTTTAAAACCATGGTTCTACATTATAAAATATTTTGTTCATTTGAAATTACTAGAATTTCAATCTTCAAAGGTCTTGATATGAATAACACTAAATTGGTCAAGCTTGTCTCTAGCCAATAAGTTTCAAGTTCAAATAACACTTATTTCTCCCATGTAAGAATGGTTCAAGGGTGAGATCATGGATTGGAAACCCACCAAATTCATGTGTTTTACCAACTTAAAAAAGGAAAAACAAAAGGGGAGAAATTTGAGACTTTAATTTTTATTTTTTTTTAAAAAAGAAACGATAGACTAGTATTAAGCTAACTCCGCAAAAACAATTAGAAGGATAAACATAGGACCATCTTCTAATCAGATAGAAGGCTCTTTGTTCACCTTAGCATATTTTGGCAGCTCTATTACCAGAAACTGAGATGTATTTTGGATATTTGGATAAGCGCAGGGCATCTTTGAGACTTTAATTGACAAAATAAAAAAACTATGGACATATTCTAAAATATAGTATAAACTTTGGATATTTTTATGTATTTTTTCATATTTTAATTTTAGAGTTAACCTTAAATCGCTTTTGCAGGCTATATCATACCTTTTAGCCAGTGCGGCATCTGCAGGAATTGATGCTAGAGTGCTAGCAGAGATGTACATGGAGTACTGGAGGGCACCAATCCGCAGGGTAGAGAAGCCTATATAAGTAAGGGATTTGCAGCAGCTAGCCTCCTCCTCCCCGAATTCGTATGCACTGCGATATTGTCAATTATCTCGTCTTATGCCCTACCAAAGAAAGTTTAGT
>OU015769.1:34345574-34406477 GCA_907173295.1 Fagus sylvatica
GTATCTCATCATCAATTTTTTATCCGAAGAAGACATAACTTGAAATCAAATCAAGTATTTCTTTATGATAAAATCTCTATCCTAAAAGATCGCATCTTAAACCTCTCTCTAGAAAAGTATATTTGCATCTTAATTCTTAAAGCTATATATGATTATGGTAATTGGTAAGTCTCATGCATGGTTAATTACGTTGCTTGTAATTGAACGACCTGTTTGTTTTAGCTTAAATTCAATCTGATTTTTATCGCTATTTTATGAATAACATATAATTAACATTTAAAAAAAAAAAAAAACTACAATTACATTCTTACATAATTATTTTTGAAACAAAATAAATCAATAAAAAATAAGTACATCCAAATTCCAAACACACTCTCAGTTTAATCTTTGAACGCCACCATTAGTCTTAAAAGCATTGCTGTTAACTTATATTGAACAAGGACTACTTGTTTTCTGCCATATAATGGCTAACAATTTGATGCCCGTAGTACTTAATTACCTTCTTGAAGAGTGATATCATAAATATTAACTCAACAATTAGACATCCCAAATGTTTAATTTTTTTTCCTCGATGATCTAGGCATTAGCCAATTCCTTACTATGTATACCAAAAGAAACAAACCCCATTCCATTGATTTCAATCAATGATAAGTCATTCCCAAGACTTCTATTTTTGAATAAAGAAGAAGAATCTAGAGCATAAATTTATTGGTTTAATGTTGTCTTAATGTCAAAGTAATTAACTTTGTGTTGTTGTCTTTGTCGAAGCTCATTCGGTGAACTCTCCGTACCAGCAGGCAGCAATTGGAGTGTTGGACCTTAGCACTTACTCAACTTGATTGATGCCACTAAGCAAACAAATTAGATTATTGTAATTATTAGTGATTTGTTATAATTATATTCGCCCACGAACTTTGACTGAGATAGACCAGTAGAATGCAAATTATGTATGTGGATGTAGTTCTTGTCATGTCATTGAGGAACATAAAAGGCTTTCTTCCTGTGAAGGTGTAGTAAGATGAGAAGCTCATGCGGGCTTTTCCCGCAAATTTTGGTTTTAACACTAATAAATAATAATTACTCAATCCTACGAACATCGATCAGGGTCCTACTTAATTATTTGCTTTTTAAAAAAATTGTGTCACGTCTCACTTTAATCTTAAAGTTGATTAGCCTTGGTTTGTTAGATTACAGAAACATATTATCTCACAAATCAACTCCGAGTTAAGTAACTTTCTCAATATATTTGTCTCTACTTGCGGGTTAATTAAGACTTAAGAATTAAGATTCTTTGATTAAGGGTCCGTACCTAATTAAGGAGTTAGATCCCATATGACCATCTACTATGTTCTCCTTAAAAATTGAGTCCAGGACGTGATGCATACAATTTAAAAAGGTGCCCATATGGGCCATTTCATCCATCTACTAGCTTATGCCCCATTGCCATTTCCATCATACGAAAATCACAAATCTACAATATCTGAATACACCACACACATACTAAAATCTAAAATCTAATTTCTCTCTGATCCTTACCACAAGAACTTCCTATTATCAAATTCTTCCCAAAAAATCAACTAGAATTCAATATCATTCATACCATTGAGGGTGGTGGTCTAGTCAATATGTGTACTCCCAAGTGGTTTGGGGAGTGAAGGTTTCACTTCTAGGTTCGAATTCCGTAATAAAAAGTGTTTGAAAATAAATCTCATACTCATGTGCATTATACACTAGTGCCCTTGTGGGGTTGAGACAGTGACGAAGTTAGGATTTCAGTTCAGGAGGTACAAGATTAAAAAACAAATTAGAAGCAAAATTAATCCCAAAAATATCAATCGACTTTAATAAAAATAAATAAACAATTATACAATAATGTAATTGTCATACAAAATGTAATATAAATGTAAATTACTAAAATTTATTTTTGCATAACTAGGTTAATCATTCATAGCTAATAACAATCAATTCAAGAGATTGATCTAAATACATAAATTTTAAACATGTAATAATTTGCTTATGCAAAATAAATTAATGTAAAAGTGTTAAAAGTTTAGCAATATACTTGGAAAGTTATATAATGTCTTTATGCCTTTTGCTTTACAAAATTTATGTAAAATTCAACTTTCTTTCTTTATTCTTCTAATTATTTGAAAGAAGAGTTCTATAGAAAAGAAAAAAAATAAACCAGAGTTTGTAACTGAGAAAGTATTATGATAAGAGAAATTTGAATTTATAGGACTGTGAAAGACCTTAAATGGTGAGTTAATTTTATATTATCTCGTGGCATGGAATGTAGATTTAATAGGTGTCGTTTTGATGTGGAGTTGCTATTTGATATTATGTAAGGGAAAAAATATTTTATATAACGATTATATGTAACATCTTTCTCATATGAAAGTAGACTTCACAAGTGTGAGACTCATTTCATATAAGAGAGATATTATATATAATTGTTACACAACGTTCTTTTTGAGGTTATAACGCCTTGGTTATGTAATAAAATTCCCTCACATGAACTTTCGTGCTCTTGCTGGGACCATATTATTGAAGACTTGACTTATCAAAAATAATTATTGAAGACTTGAAATTTTGCTCAGGTGGTCTACAGGATTGGAAGCATAATATAAAGGAGTTTTGGGGAGGTAAGGGGGTGGGGGCGCCCCCTTTTTGGGAATTTTGGTCTGAGATTATATTCATGATCACACGTTCACACCTACGTACATAAGGAAGCTACATTGATTCCCGAACAAAAAAAGAAACAAGAATTCAATAAACTTGAATACTTGCTCAGGGTTCTTTAGACCTTCGAATTCTGTGCAGTACTTGTGCCAGGATAAAATATTTGTCACTAATTGGCCTATCATTCTGCTAATGTTTGTCCATTTCCCCGACGACAACACAGTCATCCAGTAATGTATTATATGATATTGAATTGAGAAATGTTTAAGCTAACTCATTGCATTGTCAGCACTCGAAAAATATGGCTAAAAACGATAACAACCGCCTTTTAATCATAGTAAACCAGTTAAAAGACAAGGCAAAATTCCCAATAAAAAAATTCCCAATAAAAAAGACAATCATGATTGAGTAAGGCACAAATGTAGGATAAAGTAAGTGACTTGAGTTTGAAATTCCGTTTATATAAAAAATTAATTGATGTCTTGATTTGATGATAATTTGTAAATGAGTCGTAAATTCGTGTGATGTACGGGAAAAAATCTGTTTGTGTGTTTGATAGACTAAAAAAGATTAATAAAAATCTCAAAATGATTATGAAATTATATTAATTTCAACATTATAATAAGAACGTAATAAAAATGAGTGTTACTACTTATCCCAAATGGTCATGAAGTTTGAAAGTACAATATACATATATTGTAAACACATAAATCTTATTGAATTAGTATTATTGATATGATGCGCGTGAGTTAATCTTGTTTCCTTAGGAATGATGGATCAACCACAATTGCATGAATTGACCCATGTCTGGTAGTTTTTGTTAAAATTTGATGAAGATGCTATTGCTTGAGCACATGATTGCATCTTTGGTGGGTTCCAAAAATGCTAAGGTTTCCAGAATCATTTGTCCCAACATAATCATAAGATCTTTTGGATTTTTTGCAAACTTAGTTTTTGGAATCTCCACTAATTGAGCTCCTAACATAGTTAAAAGATAAATGAATAAAATCTATAAGCAAACACTATACAATAGCTTTAAAAAACAACCACATGAATGGAAATAAATCAGTTGTACATGAAATAACACTTCACATGTTAAAGTCAAAGTTATTAACCTCCCTCAACAACAACACTTTCTAACTCGGTCTGCTTGGAAATGTTTAATAAAACTTCATCAAACCTATCTGAATGTCAACTATTCCAAGTTGTCTTTCTTCAGGCTCCTTAATTTTATTTTTCAAATGTCAATTGGATAAAAAGAAAAAAGAAATGTTGAATTTTTGAGCTTTTACAATTGAATCAAATATATAGTATCAATTTTTAGTTTCAGTTTGATAATGAAACTCGTAGATTTTGTTGTAATAAGGTCCATTTTTTGTTCCTTTTTGTATTGTACATACAACATCTTCATCTTTCTAGAACCATTTTATGAATCTTATATTGGCTTATATACACTTACTTGTACAAAAAGAAAAATTATTTCCTTTTCTTTTCCAGATAATCAAAAGAATGCATTATGTAGAAGTGTGAAAATGTACAATTTAGCTGATAGAATACTAAATGCCAAGGGGTACGTAAAAGTTTATGGGTTGGGTACTGGGTAGCCAAAAACAAAGTTGCATGATTGTCCTTCCATCCGCATAAAATTCATAAATATATACATACACAGATAAGTATTATAGCTATATATAACATAATTGTAATTTGCCAAAGCCCCAAAAAAGCTATTTACAAAGCTTACAGGAGGTGGTGAAAATGAGAAAGAAATACAAGCCCATAAAGAATATGGCCCGGCCCACGTCCAAGCTAAAGAAAGAGGTTTTACTAGGTTCAGGCCAAATCCTAGCAGTTGACGGGCCAAGCTTTAAGAGATATAATAAGATAAAATAGAAGATTCCAAATGTTTCATTTGTAAAGAACTGTACTACATCGGAAATGTGGATACGGAATACAAGGCAGGATGTGATATAAAGTCAGAATGGAGATCTTTTTTTGGAAACTCTGACCGAAAGTACTTTTTTATTTTTATTTTTTTTATTTTAAGAAATTAATTGTTGTGTAAATACGATCCACTACACTTACATAAATTTTCAATTGCATTTGAAAACAAAGCTATTTCCATCATTCTCTTTTATTTTCTCAAAAATTAAAGAAAATTTTCAAATGAAAACAATCTATCTCCAAAGTCTGAACCAATTTTGTATGTTGAAGGAAGGAAAATTCCTCTTGCCAATTTATCATATAGGTAGTATGCAACACAACCCTGTCTATTCATATAGCCAATTTAATATTATGCACATTAAAAACCATACTAAAAAAAGCAAAAATATAGGTATGTTGAAGAAATTTTGGCAAAGCTGCGAAGACAAATGTAATACTAAATTAAATTACGCAAAGCTATGTGGTCTATATGAATAGTTATAGATAAAATTCCAAGCTTGAAATTTTTTAGCAAACCATGAGATTGGTCAGAGATAAAATACTTAATCAAAGGATAATCCTAATCCTCAATCCATAACATCTGGAACAACAACCAACACTCAAATGACTTGTGATAAGATAAGGCAGTAGCAAGTTAAATGGTGTAGTAAGATAGCTATTATCTAATGTAATCTCTGATGATAAATGGTGTGTAACTCAAAATCTTTTGTACGACATTGTTATAATACAGCTAGACTTCACCATGTATCGGTGAAGGCTAGAAATCAATTCAATTATCTGTGCCTTTAGAACTAATGTTGTGCGTTGAAGGAAGTGAAAAATGCCATATCAAATTAGGTGGTAGTCATTAGCATTACATTTCATTCTAATAATGTTGGACACGAGCTAATTGCTTTTGTTTGATATAACATACAACCAAAACTTCTACTTGCCAAATACTTCACCCAAACGCACAGTAACATACAGTGATATAAGAGCTAATTAAAAGTAATTTGCAAATATAAAATAGCTGGAGGGAGTAATCATTCGATACAATGGCATGTGTTGTAAGTACTGATTTGCAAATCTTTCCTGAAAAATCAATCATTCGATACAACAGCGGTGGTCTTGGCCCTCTTGGCTCTAACCGAGAGAAAATTAGCCCAAAAGCTGTTGCCAGAGACCTTATCTTTACGACTCTCAAATACTTTATCTATGTGCTGAAAAATTAATATAAACAAGGATAAGACTTAGATATAGATATTTATGTTAAGTACATTAGGTTTTCTAAGTTGAATTCAAACACATAATTGCATTGAATTTAATTATCTTTGGAAATGATAACATTATTTGTTTTTATTGGATAATGCAATCATGTGTTTGAATTCAATTGGGGAACCTAATGTATCTAAACTAAGTAATTGTACCTACGTTTAAACTAAAAATACCACTTTTTTTTTTTTTTTTTTTTTTTTTTTTTTTAAGCTTATTTTGTCTTCTATATATAATAGAGAAAATTTAATTTTTATCGTTCTAAATTTAATTGTGTCAATTTAGTATTTTTAATTTTAAATCGTTTCAAAGTGGAAACAAAAAATACCAATATGAAAAAGAAAAAAAAAAAAGTTCAAACTCATTAGTTTTGCTGACTAGGAATATTAAAAATCTGTTAAGTTGATATGATAAATTTGTTATTTGGAATATAAAAAAATAACATAAAACGTATATGAAATTTCACAAATCAACGTGAAATTCATTGAAATAATTAGAAGATAATGAAATAATATAACAAAAAAATAACAATAAAAATAATCATAATGAGAACATTTAATTAATATGACAATTCTTAATTATATAAAAAGACTAATTCTTTTCTAAATGCATATATTGAATACATAATTTTATAAACAATACGTGTGATAGAGAAAGAAGTTTTTCAAAACTAAAATTAATAAGATCCTACTTAAAATTGATTATGTCACAAAAATATTAAAGTAGATAAGTAAATCTATTTCTTACAACTAGAAAACTAAAAGATTGCTGGTAGCAGATGAAACATCCAAAGAGATGTGATCAAGATAGCAGTAAATTTGTTTAGAGAGAAAATGATCCTCAAACAAAGTGGCCGAGGGAATTATTTTTCAACGCCGGTTTCAATTGGGTTTATCAAGGGCCAGCATTGGACATCGAAAATTGTCTTTTTTCAATGCTTTATAGAGGATTCCTCCAGTTTGTCCTAGCGTATTATATTATATCACGGTGAATTATTCGGATATAAATAGAGATTAGTTGTCCCAATCTTGTAGCATAGATAAGCTTAATTTAATTAGTTGAAGTCTTGAAGATGGCACTACTACCAAAATCTCATATTGCTATTCTTTCGTTGAGGGGCCTATCTTTAGTTTTCCTATTGATGTCCCTCTTACTCCTTGCTAACAATAGTCCGACCTATGAAGTTGATGGCACACCGTATTGGTTCGGTGCGTTTGAAAGCTACAGGTAAGCGCTGAAATATTCATCTACATCACCATTTTTGCACTAGTATTTATGCAGAATTTTGGCAACAAGAAGAACAGCTTATCTTTAGCTATTTTCTTTAGTTACCACGGTCCATTAATTTAATTTTCTTGTGATTGTTATTATTTTTGTTACATAGAAGATTTAATTATATATACTCCTACCATTAATTACCTTTAATGATAAAATATTCTATCGTGAAACGGTATCATTTAATTTATTTTATGATAGTAACAGATAATTGATAGTATTTCATCATGGCATTATTGTCAAGGGGTATCTTTCACTCTAAAAGATAAAGACTAAACAAGCAGAAATAAATAGTTATTGAGCTCACCTCCACTCATGCAACTCAAGCAAAATCTTTAGCTGGGATAGCTTTTCTTCCACTACCTTTCAACTTTGATCATCACTCATTTTTCTCACTCTCACATTCTCCATCTCAATTTTTATGTCACCAAGCTTTTTTCCCCTTTATATTTCAATGTATTTTATTTTTGTTTATTTATGCATATGATATAAACCACTACTTATAACGCATTTTTTACTACGTATTTAAAAGTTTTCAATTCCATTATGTTACGTCCAGAATGACACTGGAGAATTTTGTACTGGTGAGTTGACTAGTACAAATAAGTGAATAACCCCATATTCTATCTCAATCTAAATTTCAACCTTCTAATCCATTTCGCATGTCATGGTTCCGTTTTGCAAAATTTTGATTGGAACGACCGAAACATTTTGTAACGGTTAGTTAGCCAATACAAGGCATCCATGTTCCACCTCAACTTAAATTTTGGTTCATACTAGTTTATTCTACCATTTTAATTCGTTTTGCAAAATTCCTAACCAATTCAGTGATTTCAGTCGGTACGTGAATAAAACATTTTTTTTTTAGTCTTATTTTCACTTCTTAGGATACGCAATTTGAGTTTGGTTTGATGTTATATTATTAAGATTGTGATATATTTGAGTTATTAATTCATCTTAAATTTACTGGCATCTTATTATGTAATGAGGTATTATAAACCTCATTGTTATGCATGTAATGATGAAATTAAGAATGTGTATTATTTGGTTTGGAATTGATAATTTGATGTGGTCTAAAGCTATATGAAGGAGACTTCAGTGTATATATATATTGAAATATTTGTTCCAATGGAAAAATGAGAATAGTCATTGGAACGGAATTGATAATTTGATTTCTGTGTTAAATTGCAGCTACATGTTCGGTATAAGCGTCATTGGCATCGGATATACCCTCTTGCAAACAATTGCATTTGTAATCTTACAGATCATGATGAAAAACGATAAATACCTTGTATTTGCATTTTATGGTGACAAGGTACAATCATCATCATATGTTTTTCAAACTAATTTCATTTTGTCATGGATCTCTTGGATTTTATTTTGGGACGTATTTTGTGTTTAATAGCTTCCTTTATATATATATATATATATATATATATATATATATAAAAGCATTCCCAATGCAACTTCCATATTTGCAAAAGAGAAGAAACGAAAGAGGAAAAAAAAAAAAAAAAAAAAAAAAAAAAAAAAAAAAAAAAAAAAAAAAGATGTGACTCATAGTATGATGCAAGGAGGAAAAAGTTTTCCTTTAGACCATTTGAAAGAATCTCTTCCAATCCATAAATTATAAAACTATTTTAATGACCATCTGTATCCTATAAAAAAAAATGATCATCTATATGCATTTTAATCATATGACCTATTAAGTTATTTAAATATGTTAAATGACTATTAATAATTCGTTTTCTATAAAGATACATGTATGATCGTTTGAAACTCAGTTAATGGGTTAGATAATTTTTTTTTCTTCAAATCAATTAGGAAGATAGTTTTGTTCATTTGAAATTACTAGAATTTTTTTCAATCTTCAAAGGTCTTGATATGCATAACACTAAATTGGTCAAGCTTGTCTCTAGCCAATAAGTTTCAAGTTCAAATTACACTTATTTCTCCCATGTAAGAATGGTTCGAGGGTGAGATCATGGATTGGAAACCCACCAAATTCATGTGTTTTACCAATTTAAAAAAGGAAAAACAAAAAAAAAAAAAAAAAGAAGAAGAAGAAGAAGGAGAAATTCGAGACTCTAATTGACAAAATAAAAAACTATGGACATATTCTAAAATATAGTATAAACTTTGGATATTTTTATGTATTTTTCCATATTTTACTTTTAGAGTTAACCTTAAATCGCTTTGGCAGGCTGTATCATACCTTTTAGCCAGTGCGGCATCTGCAGGAATTGGTGCTAGCAGAGATGTACATGGAGTACTGGAGGGCACCAGTCAGCAGCATATAGCAGCCTATATAAGTAAGGGATTTGCAGCAGCTGGCCTCCTCCTCCCCGCATTCGTATGCACTGCTGATATTGTCAATTATCTCGTCTTATGCCCTACCAAAGAAAGTTTTGTTGTTATACCGAATATGCTGCTTCTTTTTTTTTTTTTTAACTGACTTTGATTTTGATTTTTTATTCAAATGTTGTTTACTGAAAGTTTTCTGGACTCTTCTTCACTGAGGTGTTTTGAGAATTGTATTGAGATTTTTTGCATGAATGATGAATGCAACTCATACAATAAAATTCATGCTCAGTAAAACTAACGTGTCAACATGATTAACTATATTAACTAATAGTGTAACGAATTTCAAAAGAAAAAAAAAAAATTAATAGTGTAACGAAAAAACACTATTAAGTTTGATATCAATCTTCTAATTACATCAAACTCACAAACATGAAAAGATCCAACCATTACTTTCACATCACAAAACCCTATAACAAAAGGGTTGATTTGGACCATTATCAAAGTTCAAGAAATTTAATTTCAAATTAAAAGAACATAAGGTGTATTTGATTTTAATTCAAAATACAGGAGTTTTTTATTTATTTATTTTTTATGATCCATACCTTCTATAGCACGTACATTCGTCGAAAGATGAAACAAATTAAACAAGGTACTTAAACTTTTTAATCTCTCTCTCTTTATTAATGACTTGTATCTTTATTTTTATTTGCAGTTAAATTTATAATTTTGATCTATGAGTTTTTATCATCTTTCAACCAACAATCAAAATTAAATAAAATAAATTAAAATTTTAAAATTTAATTACTTTTGCTTCCCATTTCATTTCTAGCCCCAAGTTATAATATTTATTTAGGTTAATAGTGTTTTTTTTTTTTTTTTCAATTTCAGTTTTTTTAGGTAAATTAAAGGTAAATATTAAATTACATTTTAAGTCCTATATGATCAATACCTTATCGTTTTGTTAGTTTCAAATTGAATTCTATACTTTTAAATCAAAGAGATTTTTTTAAATTTTTAATTTTTTAATGAGATCGACTCATTTTTGACAAAATAATGGACTAAATTGACATAAATTAAACCTTAAATAATTTGACACCAAATCCAAAAATTCAAAACCAAAAAAAAAAAAAAAAAATACATACCATACCGCGAACACCATTGAAGTCCCTCCATTAGGAACTCTGGGAGGTATTGGGTATCTTTCTAAAGCTCAGTAAATCTCATTTTCAGTTGTTATTTATATTGTTTTGTGACTAGATGATGTAAAAGGCTTTAACTTTATGTGGTTATTGTGCTGAAATTGGGAGCTTTAACCTCAAATAATAGCATATCAATTCAACTGAGTTGATGACTCAACCAAGGCCACTCATAAGCTAAAACATGGATAGTTGCCCAATGCATTAGGCCGAGTACTTATACATGACCCGGAAACCAACAAGAAAGCTAATCAAGCGTAATTGCGGCCCCTTTTAATGCAATTTGGACCTCGTTAAGTTTAGTAACTTGGATCAAACTCAAGTCATGGGCTGAATACATTTTAATAAAACGGCCCAATTAAGTTAAAAACAACCTTAAAATCTTTCTTTTTTCAAATAAGGCCCAAAACAAAAACAAAAACCAAAAAAAAAAACTCAGCTTTTATTATTCAAATAACAAAAGCATGCTATCCATATTGTTGTTGTTGTTGTGATGAGCGGTGGTGATGTTGGTTGGCCGCAGGTGTGGGTGTGGGTGTGGCTGTGTTGGTGCTGGTGATAGTGGTTGGCAGTGGTTGGGTGTGTTGGAGTTGGTATGGTGGTTCACTGTTGACGGCAAGTTTGGGTGAGGGTGTGTTGTTGTGGGTGAAAGCATTGATTTTGGTTTGGTTTTTGGTTTTTGCTGTGATGTATTGTAGAGTATAGCAAGAAATCGGCTACCATTTTTGACAATTTTTCTCTAACTGCATTATTGATCTTGATGTTCCTTAATTTTTGGAAAAAAATTGTTTTTAATGTGAATTTAGATCCAAAATTTAGTATGTTTTATGTTTTTACTTGTTTTTATTAACGGAAAGGGGCTAGGCGGGTAACGGCTAATAACGTTTTAAACCTCAGGTGGGATAAAGTGATACGTTTTAAACCACGAGTAGGCAAAGTGAAACTCGGCCTAATCACATGGGGTTTATTATAATTAACCCAAAATAAAAAGGGGAATAAATCTATGCGCATAACGTCGCGGGCCCACAAATAAACAAAAGGAGAAAAACCCATGCGCACAATGTTGCGGGCCCACAAATAAACAAAAGAAGAAAAACCCACTCGCACAATGCCACAGTCCCACAAATATATCAAAGGGATAAACCCATGTGTACAATGCCGAGGGCCCACAAATATATAAAAAGGGAAAAACTCATGCGCGCAACGCCTTGAGCCAAAAAATAAATAAAAAAAAGGGGATAAACCCATGCACACAATGCTACGAGCTCATAAATAAACAAACAGGAAAAAACCCATGCGCACAATGCCATAGGCCCACAAATATATAAAAGGGAAAAAACTCATCCGCACAATGCCTTGAGCCCACAAATAAATAAACGGGGATAAACCGGTGCGTACAACGCCGCGGGCTTACAAATATATAAAAGAGGATAAACCCATGTGCACAACACGGGTCTATAAATATATAAAAGGGGATAAACAGGATACCTGACCCACAAATATAAAAAAGGGATAAACCCAAAAGGGGCTTACAAATATATAAATAAACCCACGCCACGCAAATATATAAAAGGGGAAAAACTCATAGATGCCAAAAATAATTAAAAAAAGGGATAAACTCACTTGACGCCGCGGGCCCACAAATATATAAAAAGGGGAATAAACTCACGTGCAAATAAATAAACGGGGATAAAATGTCACACGCTGCGGGCCCACAAATAAAAGGGGATATAAAAGCTCACAAATATATAAAAGGGATACGCGCACAATGCCGTTGACCCACAAATATATAAAAAATGGATAAACCCATGCACAACGCTCACCATATAAAAGGGGATAAATGGCACGCCCACAAATATATAAAAGGGTAAAAGCCCATGCGCACAATGTTGTGGGTCTATATATATATATCGCAGTGAATTATTCGGATATAAATAGAGATCAACTGTCCCAATCTTGTAACATAGATAAGCTTAATTTAATTAGTTGAAGTCTTGAAGATGGCACTACCAAAATCTCATATTGCTATTCTTTCGTTGAGGGGCCTATCTTTAGTTTTCCTATTGATATCCCTCTTACTCCTTGCTAACAATAGTCCGACCTATGAATATAATGGCTCACGGTATATGTTCGCTGCGTTTGAAAGCTACAGGTAAGCACTGAAATATTCATCTACATCACCATTTTTGCACTAGTATTTATGCAGAATTTTGGCAAGAAGAAGAACAGCTTATCTTTAGCTATTTTCTTTAGTTACCACGGTCCATTATTAATTTAATCTTCTTGTGATTGTTATTATTTTTGTTCCATAGAGATTTAATTATATATACTCCTACCTATTAATTACTTTTAATGATAAAATATTCTATCGTGAAACGGTATCATTTAATTTATTTTATGATAGTAACAGATAATTGATAGTATTTCATCATGACATTATTGTCAAGGGGTATCTCTTTCACTCTAAAAGTTAAAGACTAAACAAGCTGAAATAAATAGTTATCAAGCTCACCTCCACTCATGCAACTCAAGCAAAATCTTTAGCTGGGATAGCTTTTCTTCCACTACCTTTCAACTTTGATCATTTTTCTCACTCTCACATTCTCCATCTCAATTTTTATGTCACCAAGCTTTTTTCTCTTTATATTTCAATGTATTTTATTTTTGTTTATTTATGCATATGATATAAACCACTACTTATAACGCATTTTTTACTACGTATTTAAAAGTTTTCAATTCCATTATATATGTTACGTCCAAAACGATTGGAGAATTTTGTACTGGCCAGTTGACTAGTACAAATAACCTCATATTCCATCTCAGCCTAAATTTCTACATTCTAATCCATTTCGCATGTCATGGTTCGTTTTGCTAAATTTTGATTGGAACAACCGAAACATTTTGTAACAGTTAGTTAGCTAGTACAAGGCATCCATGTTCCACCTCAGCTTAAATTTTGGCTCATACTAGTCTATTCTACCATTTCAATTCGTTTTGCTAACTTCCAACCAATTCAGTGATTTTGGTCGGTACATGAATAAAACATTTTTTTTCTTAGTCATATTTTTGCTTCTTAGAATATGCCATTTGAGTTTGGTTTGATGTTATGTTATTAAGACTGTGAGATATTTGAGCTATTAATTCATCCTAAATGTATTGGCATCTTATTATGTAATGAGGTATTACAAACCTCGTTGTTATGTAATGATGAAATTAAGAATGTGTATTATTTAGTTTGGAATTGATAATTTGATATATGACGGAGACTTCGGTATATTTATTTTGTGTTATATATATATATATTGAAATATTAGTTCCAATGGAAGAATGAGAATAGTCATTGGAACGGAACGGAATTGATAATTTGATTTCTGTGTTAAGTTGTAGCTACATGTTCGGTATAAGCGCCATTGGCATCGGATATACCCTCTTGCAAACAATTGCATTTATAATCTTACAGATCATGATGAAAAAGGATAAATACCTTGTCTTTGCATTTTATGGTGACAAGGTACAATCATCATCATATGTTTTTCAAATTAATTTCATTTTGTCATGGATCTCTTGGATTTTATTTTGGGCGTATTTTGTGTTTAATAGCTTTCTCTTGGATTTTATTTTGGGCATATTTTGTGTTTAATAGCTTCCCCCCCCCCACCCCCCCCCCCCTCTCTTTCTCTTTATTAATCACTTGTATCTTTATTTTTATTCGCAGTTAAATTTATAATTTTGATCTATGAGTTTTTATCATCTTTCAACCAACAATCAAAATTAAATAAAATAAATTAAAATTTTAAAATTTAATTACTTTTGCTTCCCATTTCATTTCTAGCCCCAAGTTATAATATTTATTTAGGTTAATAGTGTTTTTTATTTTAATTCAATTTCAAGTTTTTTTAGGTAAATAATAAATTACATTTTAAGTCCTATATGATCAATACCTTATCGTTTTGTTAGTTTCAAATTGAATTCTATACTTTTAAATCAAAGAGATTTTTTTTTTTAATGAGATCGACTCATTTTTGAAAAAATAATGGACTAAATTGACATAAATTAAACCTTAAATAATTTGACACCAAATCCAAAAATTCAAAACCATGAAAAAAAAAAAAAAAAACTATAAAAACCATATCACGAACACCTTTGAAGTCCCTCCATTAGGAACTCTGGGAGGTATTGGGTATCTTTCTAAAGCTCAGTAAATCTCATTTTCAGTTGTTATTTATATTGTTTTGTGACTGGATGATGTAAAAGGCTTTAACTTTATGTCGTTATTGTGCTAAAATTGGGAGCTTTTATCTCAAATAATAGCATATCAATTCAACTGAGTTGATGACTCAACCAAGGCCACTCATAAAGCTAAAACATGGATAGTTACCCAATGCATTAGGCCGAGTACTTACACATGACCCCAAAACCAACACGAAAGCTAATCAAGCGTAAATGCGGGCCCTTTTCATGAAATTTGGACCTCTTTAAGTTTAGTAACTTGGATCAAACTCAAGTCATGGGCTGACTACATTTTAATAAAATGGCCCAATTTATTTTAAAACAACCTAAAAATCTTTCTTTTTTTTTTTTTTTCAAATTAGGCCCAAAACAAAAAGAAATCTCATCTTTTCTTATTCAAATAACAAAAGTATGCGATACATGATAAATTAAGTCAAGGAAGAGGTTCTTCCTTGAGGTTCAAATAATAGAAGTATGCTATACATTATTTATATATTTATTTCCATTCCTTTTGGGGTCACAGTTCGTCTATATATATAATACTTATATAGGCTTAAGATTTTATTGTGTAAATTTATGAACAAGTTCGCAATATATTAAATTATTATTTATAATTTGTTGATAATATAAATAGTTAATTTTTTGTAATTAAAAATGCATATTATTGATAAATCTAATTTTTATAAATTTATACTCGAAAATCATTTCTTCGGATTATCTCTTTAATAATATTTAATTATTAATTATTAGTATAGATTTGTGAAAGAGTAAAAAAATTTAGTTCACATGCTACTATAATTGGAAAAATAATAACTAATTAAGTAATTCATGAATAAACTCAGACTTGATCGATAAGAAAATAAATAAAATTTGAACATATGATATGGTTTGTTGATAAATTTGAATTCTACTCATGTTTAAATAAATTAAATTAACCAATTTAAATTTTATATAAAAAAAAGAACAGTTTTAAACTTTAACACTCAACTTGACGCGTTTTCGTTGCTAAATCATAAATCAAAAAAAAAAAAAGTATTGTCCGGTATACTGAAATTGAAAATATAAAATTTTCCTAATCAAAAGTCAAAACTCACTATTAAAAAATAAAAATAAAAATAGTGTACGGCATACTGGGAAAGATATTGCAATTGACATTTGACATTAAGTTTCTTGTTCGAATAAATCAAAATACAACGCGTATACGCCGTATAGATGTCCGGCCCTTTTTCCGCACTTGACCTATGGCCAAAATAATCACTGCACCAAAAGCATTCTTTTAAATTTTAACTTGAGAATTCTTAACTCCTCCTAAAAAGCATAGCTTAATGGCTTCAAATTATATCATGCATTATAAAAATAATTCTATTTCATGCAATTAAAAAAAAAAACCTGTTAAAATATATATATTTGGTTTTAGATTTTCTAGATGCTGGGATTTATAGATATACTACACCCCAAGTGGGCGTGGGTCAATGATTTTCGTTTACATACGTGCCTACAACTTTTGGGTCAATTATCACGGCAAGTCAGCACTAAGATCTACACGTTACGCTGCCATAAATTTCAAAGTAAACCCATGACCCATCATATGGGCCTTTGTGGGCACTTGGGGCTACTGGCTAGTTGAAGTTGGCAGAATTTCTTGATGATGATGATGAGGTCAACTGGCCGAAGTCAGAACTCACTGGTGGCTGTGGCTCAGCCTCTTTAGTTGGTTATAAAATGAGAGCTAATGTGCCAATTCCAGCATAGAGAATTTGGGTGTGCTTATTGTTATTGGTCTAGGAATTAATATGGAACCAACAACGTCCTCAGCTTCGCGGATTGTCACTCTTTTATTGAAAGTCTTAAATTTTGTTCTCCTATTAATATCACTCATAGTCCTTGCCACTAATACAGCAACAGTATATACCGAGGTTCAAACGCTCAAAATACGGTTTAATGATGTTTATGCCTACAGGTAAGTGCTGTCAATTTTCAATTTTTGTTTGTTATAATGTTAATGCAGAGCTAAACTAGAAATACAATTTTTCATTATTCTTTTATTGCAGGTACATGTTTGCTACGAATGTCATTGGATTCGCATACACCCTCTTGCAAATTGCATTCTCAATTTTCCACATCATAATGGGAAAAAGCTTAATAAGCGGTGATGGTGGCGTTCTACTTGACTTCTATGGTGATAAGGTATACTTATCAGTTATATATATATATATAGATTATTTATTTTGTGTGGAAATGATGTTAGCTTCTTTAGTTTTTTTCTTCAATCTTGGTTTCACAAGTTCAAAATATGGTGTATATAATATTTTTTTGGTCCAAAAAGAAAATTTATATATATATATATATATATATATATATTTTACTTTCACAAGTTTGAAACATGATAACTAGAATAATCTCAGGTTGAATTAAGCGTTTTAATTAGGGTTGGCTCAAATTGAAGCTCAGGCTTGGTTTTTCAAAGAACATGGCCTTCATCAGCCTTGTAAGGCTAGGCATGTGTCTTAGTGGCAATAATTATTTTATACAATGGATATAATGTGTGGATCACATGTGTGAGATTCACACATAATAAAGGAAATGATGCATATATTCAATGAAGTTAGATACTTAGATATAATCCAAAAGTCTTAAAAAAAAAAAACTTTTTTCAATATTCAGTTGAAAGAGTAGCAGAGACTGACCCAAAATTAATTTTATATAGGTTCTATCATACCTACTAGCCACAGGTGCTGCTGCAGGATTTGGAGTTACAAAAGATTTGAAAGCAGCCTTTGATGCATTTGGCCTGGCTGTTGACAAATCTTTTTACGAGAAGGCAAATGCATCAGCTAGCCTCCTCCTTCTCGCCTTCGTTAGTACTGCTATATTATCAGTTATCTCTTCATACGCACTTCCAAAGAAAGTTTGATTGTAATGAAAAAAAGGAAAATCCATCAAATGTGGTTGTTTGAAGTTTCTTTTCTTTTCTATGATTTTGAAGCATACATATTAGCACTTGCGAAAATATTTGTATCTTTAAATTTATTGCCTTTTAAATAGGGGCCCAAAGGGTCTATCCTCTCCAGCACAGAGGACTCCCACATGCACAATGAATGAATTAGCCCCTTGATTTGTAATGTTGATTTCTCTCTTAGAAATTTCCAATTGTAATCTTCTGGTTGACTAATAAAATTGTCATTACTGTACTATTGATGCCCAAGTTTTAGGTTCTCTTTTATAGTTCACTAAATTTACGTTTTCTTTTATCTTTCCCTTCGGAAAGGATTATTATGTTACTACCAAATATTGCTCTCCTTCTACTATAATAGACGTAATATAGTCCTTTGTCAAACTGCTGTCTATTTGGGCCGAATATGGATTAGAAATGAAAGAAATATTGAATGGAATTAATAACCAATAAGAAGGAAATTCTCCTATTGGCCCATGGAGGCATCTGTGGTTGTGACTTGTGATCGTCTTAAGGTCCAACAATGTCAATCCATGGTCTCCTTAAGAGCCCAGCCCTTTAAGTGAAGGAATCAAGAAAATTACATCAATGCCAGTTGGGCCTGCGGGTCGATTTACGTGTAATAATACTTGTATGTGACATGCTTTCTCATCAATAAGTAGAGACTAAAAATATTTATCCGATCCATGTATTGCAGAATGGGCTTTGAAAATAAAAATCCATGGATGATAGAGGGGGACAGTCGGTAGATGAACTTGTTAGTGCAAATAATTTGGTCAGAATACTCAGAATAGCAGCCATAAGATAAATAATATTGAAATTCAACTAGGGAAGTAAGAATTCATTAATTTCATTATAACATTAGAGCAAAGATGAAAAAATGAATTTAGTTTTAGGCTTTTAGCAAAAAAAAGAAAAAATGAATTTAGTTATGTTGGACTTTGTGAGCTTCAATTAGGGAAGTAAGAATTCATTAATTTCATTAAATTCAACTAGGGAAGTAAGAATTCATTAATTTCATGGGTTTGAGTGAATGAGTGAGGTGTAGAGGATGTGTGAGCAACAGCTTTGCCAGTGGAAATGTTGGCCTTCTGAGCTTCAGGGCCTCTTAATTAATCTAATCTTTTGCTTCTGCTCCTTTACTATTATGATTCCATAGGCACATCGTTGTGCGATGGTGGTTTTGGTGTCTTGAAAGAGTGGAGTGTAGAAGCTTTGAGAAAAGTGTTTTTTCAAAGCCATGCCAATTCCTTAGGGTTTGGAGATGGGGATTATGTATGCGATTGAGATCCCAATTGCATGACAATAGTTGTTAATGGTTGAGATGAAAAGTTGTAAAATAACTTTTGATTTTGATCATCGGTTCAAATATATTAAAAAAATGTTTAAAAATTAAAAAGTTACTTTTTCATTGGACGACTAAGATCAAAAATTACTTTTCAATAGACGACCGATATCAAAACTATTGCCATGCAATTTGTTTTCACCAATTGCATAAAATCTCAATCCTTATGTATGAGCCAGATTATTTGCCGCGATATGTGTGCGAGGGTGTTTATTTTAATTTCTAATTATATGAGATAAAATATATATTATTTTGCTTGAAACATGATCAAATTGAAAACATATATACTAAATATATTAAATTCTTGGGAAAATGACAAGTTTACAACAACTTACCTTGAGATTTGCAAAATAACAATATCCTTATATTTTAAAGAATGAAAGCCTCCCTCAAGAGAGGTTTTTAACTTTTTATCCTTAATATGAACTATACTTTTTTAGAAAATGTGGTTACAATGTCATTTTTTTAACAAATGTGAGATGAGAAGTGTCATTTTCTAAAAAGAAATAACTTATATATATATATTTATTTATTTATTTTGTTCATTTAGTCTCAATTTTTTGTTTTCATTTAAATTCGTAAAATACCTGTACTTACATCTATTACTAAGTAAGTAACTATACAAGTGGTTGTGAACAAATGTAAAGAGTTATTTTATTTCTAAGCTATCTCTCAAATACCTTGTCTCAATGGCTCAATGCTGAAAATCAATAATACCTGTTGCTTATTGTAATTAGTTAGAAAAAATAAGTCTAGATTCCATGAAATAGCAGGTTCTAATTAATCTATACGAAATACTTTATTTATTTATATTAATTAGTAAAACTACTGCTTCTCAAAACAGGAAAACTGAACAGAATATTAGAATTTTTTTTTTTGGTAAATAGAATATTAGAATGTTGGTAGATCATAGATGAAACTATCCAAAGAGACATTAAGATAGCAGTAAAAACATTGAATTAATATTGAAGTGAAAATGACCCACAAACTGAGGGAGTCATTATCAACGTCTGTTTCAATTGGTTTGTATCGAGGGCCGGCATTGGCCATAGGAAATTGTCTTTTTCAATGGTTTCTAGAGGCCTTCCTAGTACATATCAAAGGTGAATTATAGGTAACGAAGTAGAAGTAGTTGCAGGTTGAATCGAAACGGTTTGAGGCCTAAAGGGTGATGAATTTAAGTGTTTTTTTTTTTTTGGTTAGGTAAATTACATTACCCTTTTTTGAGGTATTGCGGAATGACAATAAACCCAAAACTTGAGTCGAAATGACAGTTTTATCATTTAAGTTTGGCATAAAACTGTCACGAGTATTTCTATTACTGTCCTTAACATAATATTCCTTTTTTTTTAAAAGATGTCTTTTACCAAACCTCTAACTAAAGGAGAGAGTGAGTCTTTAAAAAAAGAAAAAAGAATATTTCATTAAAATTAGTAACGGAAAGACCTATGACAGTTTTATGTCAAATTTGAAGGGTGAGATTCTAGTGTAACTTACCTTTTTTTTTTTTTTTTTTTTTTTTAAATTACAAATATTTTTTAATATTTATTATTTAATTAATATAATATTTATATAAATTTCTATATTATTTTTATTATTTAAAAACCATTTTTCTTTCTTTTTGATATGTAAAATCACTAATTAAGTTTTTTATTTAGCTTTTACTCTCATCTAATTTTCAATTAATAATAGTTAATCCACTTAATCACTTGTGATATAATAGACTTTAAGTAGTATTTTATCAATTTTATTTTGAAAAACTTATTTCTACATGAATTATATATAACAATTAATAAGTATTGTGAGTAAAATTCTGCAAGTGATGAATGTATATGGGGATTGAGAATTTTTATATTACATATTTTGAACATAATTATAATAATTAATTTTTGTTGTTATATATCATTATGTTGTATTATTTCATTATTTTCTAACTAATTTTAATGAATTTTTTGTTATTAAAGATTATTGTTTTAAGAATTTTGTTGACCTAGTTGCGAGATTAGTGTAATTTATAGATTTTCAAATTTTAATAAATTTTCTCCATTATAATATCATTTAAGGAAATATAATAGGCAAACAGGTAAAAATAAAATAAAAATTGGAATGAAAATAATTTAAAGATTTTCAAATTTTAATAAATATTCTCCATTATAATATCATATAAATTAAAGATACAGTTAGTCATTTATGGAAAATCTCGAGTAATTCAAAAATATTGTATTCCTTAATATAATATGGACAGAGTTTACCTCCAACCCAGTTTGGAGGAATCCTCTTCCAACCCACTACGTGGCAAGTAAATAGACAATTCATATGTGTATTTTAAAAAGTCACATGACTCATTAAAAAAATTATGTGACTAAAAGTGCACGTGGATGGTCTATTTATTTGCCACGTAGTGGATTGGAGGTAAACTATTTCATATAATATTTTCTTTTATCCAAAAACATTGGATCATTAGTCCAGCCAATGAGGTGAGTCCTGGTTTTATTACATATGCTTTCCAAATATCCTTCTTTTTCTTTTTTTGATAATAAAAAAAAAGGGACTCGCAGGTGCGTTCATTGTCCCGACCCACTTAAACCCGATTTTAACATGGCATGGGGCACATCTGGGCAATAATGGGGCGTACCACTACCCGAACCCACAACTCCCGGACTCGCAGGTGTGATGGGTCACGAGGGTTTCCTTCCATTAAGTCACCTCCCCAGAAGGCAGTTGGTGGGATTCGAACCCCTGCCCACGTGTGCTAACCATTGAGCCAAGAGCTGAACCCCTAAATATCCTTCTTTTTCCAAGTAAAACTAAAACCTCCATGTCATTTTCTCGGTGAATGGTGATGAGGCCAAAGTCAATGGTGGATCAGCCTCTGAGTTGGCTATAAATTGAGAGTTAGTATGCCAATCCCAGCAATAGAGCATTTTGAGTGTGGGTTTTGGTCTAGGATGGCACCACCAACGTTCTCAGCTATACTCAATTTGCCACTTTTTCATTGAGAGTCTTCAATTCAGTTCTCCTATTTATATCACTCATAGCCCTTACCACCAATACATCAACAGCATATTACTCTTATTTAACCTTCAAAGTACAGTTTAATAATGTTTATGCCTACAGGTTAGCGCTGTTTCTAGTTTATTTTATTGTTTGTTATGATATTTATTCATATATAACTGAGAAGCTCTCCAAAAAAGAAAAAGAGAAAAACAGAGACTAGAAATAACAATTTCTTTTATTATTATTATTTTTTGCTTTGCTATATTTCTTCGCCAAGGTCATTGTTCCGGTTTTTATTGTTATTAAAGTTTTAATAACTTTTGGGGAGATTTTGGTCCTGTGGAGGTGTCATTTATAATAATATGTCTGTCATTTGTCATAATACTACAAATGACACACATATTACAAATGACATGCCCCCATGGGTTGACGGTCCCATGAAAGAACCAAAGAATTTCCGATAACTTCTAAAGATGGCATTATGGTGTAATATATTTTCACAAATCATATGATGTCGTTTAGACTTTAGACAACTCTAAACCCAAAGCACATATGTATGTGTGTGTGGAAAGTAGAGATGAGAATAGATTTATCAAAGTAATACTAGACTTGAGCCTTGATTATGTGTGTGTGTGTGTGTGGAGCATCGAGAGCGTCACAAAACAAAATTGGCGCAAGAGAGCTTTAAGCGCATGTGAGACATAAGAAGGCTGTCTTTAGAGCATGAAGCAAAGCATGTAGTTACAATGAAGCACATGATTGGGATAAAGATGGTGTTTAAGAGTGTGTAAACTCGTGAAGATGTCTCAAAGATGATCATGAATGACTAAATCATATGTAGAATAATTGGATAGACAAAATGTGGATGAATGTACAAAAGATGATGGATGTTGATGCCGAAAGATGGCTACAAGGGCCTAAGAATTGCTGCATCATTGACCAAAGAGTGGTTACTATGGCCGAAGGACTACTACACTAGTGGCTTGAGGAACATCAACAAAGGATGACATCGTTATGAGACACATGAGCGAGTTGGCAGATTTCGTATAGGTTGAACTCATAAAGAAATGTGCTTGACTTGGGAGCCTCAAATGGAAAAATGAGCCCCCTAAATCGGAAACTTCGTGAAAAAATGAGTGGAAAAGTGCTCTACCTGGAGAAAATCGATAATCGAAATGAACAGTTAATGTCGGTCACGATGATCAATGGTCAAAGGTACTAACGTGGAACTAGGGCTAACGCGACTCGGTGGTTGGATGACACATGGCACATTGAGAGGACAGTTGGCACGTGTGGTGTGGCGTGTGGGTGACAAGGAGTCTCGGTGAGTGTGGTGCATGAAGATATGTGGCGTGTGGTGGCACATGGGGGCTCCAATTAGAGTGATTCTGGCCGCGTTGGAAATATCAACCTGAGATCTAAAATGCATATTTGATAGTACAAATGCCTTAATTTATGAGATCCAATTCTAAATTCACACATAATCCATCAAGCTTAAAACCACACTTAGGAATCAAACCAAACATATTATGCTATGTCACACTCAACAAATGAACCTCAGTTTCCTCGCTAACTCCATACAGCAAACAAGCCTTCCTTTGAATGGCGATTTTCTCTGCTAGCCTGACTAGTAAAGGAAGCACCTTTGGTGATGTAATCCTCTATAAAAACATATTCAACGTCTCATATACATCGCAAGATCATAGGTTCCTCCACAAATTAATTACTGTTGCCAAAAGAGAATCTCGCATGTTGATTTAACCAGTAAGCCAACTTAATTTTCATGTTTTATTTCCAATCCACACTTAATTAGTCTTGTCTTGGCAACCTTGGTAATGGAAATTTTCTTTATTTCCTCACTAAGCCCAGCCCCAAATAATTGGGGCAGTTTAGCAGTATCTCAAGTTCTGGAGTTGGTGTAAATCAAATTGGAGACCATTATGACTGGCTCCCTATTTCCTCAAATTGAGTAGGTGCCTATGAAGTATGAACCCAGGGTATCAAAAGGGTCTTGCCAAGCTTCAACATTTCTATCATTCCCTATTAAATAACACATTCTTTACTCCAATTGCCTTCTACAGTTCTACCACACTCCATATTTTTCTCCAATAGAAAAAAGAAAAGAAGAAGAGAGATTTATTTTATGCTCTCCAATATTGATTTAAAGATCTACAAAGGTTTTATTGCTTGTAAAAAATTTCTGCCAGTAAATAGAGGATTAAATCCAATCGCTTGACTAAAAATATACGAAATGGGGAGAGTTTGATAACAAATACTTTTTTTTTTTGAATCCGCAGGTATATGCTTGCTTCGAATGTCATTGTATTCCCTTTTATTCTCATGCAAATTGCATTCTCAGTTTACCACATAAAAATGGGAAATCACTTAATAAACGGGAATGGTAGCGTTCTGCTTGACTTCTATGGTGATAAGGTATGCTTATCGAGTTTTGTTCTTTATAAATATCTCTTCTAGGTTCAAAATCAAGAATTTTTTTTGAAATTTTTTTTTGGGACATTACAAAATAAATTATAAAAACATATAAAAGTATAAGTTTATATATTCTATTTATTTATATATTAAATAAAGGGCAATTTATAACAGTTTTGCTTGAGATTTTACAAAATGACACTCTACCCATCCTATTTTAGAAAATGATACTCATCCCTCTCATAGTTGTTAGGAAATGACACTTTGCTCCTTCACTTTTGTTAAAAATGACATACACCTCTTATTTATTTATTTATTTATTTTTTAAGTGAGGGGGAAAGCGTTATTTTCTAAAATAAGAGGGGTAAAGTGCCATTTTGCAAAACCATCTTCAATCCGACCCGGTAGGTTAGACTAGAAAACCAAAAGTCGGTCTCTTTTTTGTTTGGTCCGATTTTTAAAACCAAGATTGAAACAAGTTTTAGAGTGAGTTTAGACAAACTGTTTGCTAATTAAAACTAATCCTGACATGTTCTAAGCTAGTTCAATTTATTTTTGGTTTTAGCTTGTTTTAGAATTGAATTAGTTCTATAATTTGTCAAACAACTCTTGGAGTTTATTGTTGAATGAATAGCTACAATCTAAAAACTCATGTTTTTTTTTTGGGGTAAAAAATTATGAACAAAAACATTCATTCACAAAAATAAACCCCAAGTTGGAAAATATTTTTCTACTTTTTTGATCATTTGGGACCTTTAAATGGGAATAAGACCCCATTTACGGAATATGCGCACAAAATAAAGTGGGGAAACAACTAGTTTGAGTAAAAAATATCATTTGGGAAAAATCAGGCCAAGACACCAATAGGCGGGTTGAACCCAGGTCCCTTTCGACGACAAGGACTTTACAGTTGAGCTAGGTAGTCTGTAGTTTATTTGAGATGATCTGTTGAGTGTGTAACGTTTCAAATTTTTTATTTTTTATTTTTTACTATTTTCTTGTTTTATTAGGCTTGTTTATCTTTGACTTACTTTTTTGTATACCAAACATTGGAAAATACGGAAAACATATACTAAAAAAATATTTTCCGCTAAAAAAAATGAAGGGTTAATATTCAATAGAAAAACCAGTAAAAACTGACCCAAAATTGCTTTCATATAGGTTATATCATATCTACTAGGCACAGGTTCTGCTGCGGGATTTGGAGCAACAAATGATTTGAAGACAAACCTTGATTTACTTGGCCTTTACGTGGACGAATCTTTTTACTCAAAGGCATATGCATCCGCTAGCCTCCTCCTCATTGCCTTCGTCTGCACTGCTATATTATCGATTATTTCCTCATATGCACTTCCAAAAGAAAGTTTGGTGGTTGAATCCAGAGAGGTTGTACAATCAATTGAGGTAGTAGCACAGTCGACTTAAGAATGTGTCTAATGAAGCGCTAAGGTTACTGATTCGAATCTCTCATTTCCCTCCCTTGAGGCCAAAAATTATATATAATTAAGGAAAGGAAATATTATGTAAAAAGGTGTTTTGTTGAAGTTTTCTTTTTCTTTTCTATGATTACCCGTTCCATCTTTGCATCCCTCAACCACCATTTACGTTGCGCAATTAACATGAAAATGATACGTGTCACCACCCCTTTATTTTCGACAAACTTTCTGTTAGAGATATATTGGCCCATGAGGCCCAACCTAGTATAGGGCCCAATAATTTTAGGAAAAGTAAGCCAATGTACTTGTAGAACAAACAAACCTAATCCTAATTAGTCTAAGAACTAAGTATAAGTTTTTTCTAGTATATATAAACCCTACATTGGGTCCATTGTAACACGAGAAATTATATAGTAAATATGTAATTGTCAAAGGCTTTCCTCCATAAACCTAGTTCTCCAAGACCAAACCACATTAAAACATTTTGCTTCCGCTTTCATTATTTTTGTTTCCTCTCACTCAATCAGTCAACAACTTTAACACTATCTTTAATCTTTGTCTGATTGCACCATGAACACTTTGACACCTGCACGAAGACGAAATTTCACACCATCAATTTCGAGTTCATTCTTGAGGTTGCAACAATAAGGGTGCAAATCCTTGTGAGTTTTCGGGCAATGGTAGACGAAACCTTTGACGTGTTTCCCACATGCGTTGCAATATCTTTTGCAATCGTCGCAATATAGATCGTTGCATTACCTAGGGGGTTTGTTCGTGGAATTTGAAAGTGGAGTTTTTGATAACAATGAACATGCAATCTTGGTGAAGATCAAAGTAGCACTGCTCACATCTGTATCTCTTTCCGAAGCCATGCATGTTCCTTCACATCTATATCCTCTCCACTCTTCAGCACAGGAAAGTCCCACACTCACAATTAATGAATGAATTAGCCCCTTGACTTGTAATATATGCCGATTTCTCTGTTAGATGTGAAATTTCCAATTGGAATCTGCTGGTTGAGTAATAAATTAACGTTCTATTGATGCCCAAGTTTACTGTTCTCTTTTATAGTTCACATTTCACAACATTAATTTACGTTTTCTTTTATATTTCCCTTTTGATATGGATAACTATGTGTTTTTTTTCGGGGGGGATAAATGGATGAATACAGCCCATTGTCAAACTGCTGTCTATTTGGGCCGAATCTGGATAAGAAATGAAAGAAATATTGAATTGAATTGAATGATAACCAATCAACAAGGAAATTCTCCTATTGGACCATGGGACTTAGGAGGCATATGTGGTTGTGCAAGTTTTAATGTCCAATGTCTTAGTGAAGGAAACCAAAAAGATAACAACAATGCCAGTTGGGCCTGCGGGGCCTTGTACGTGTAATACCTGTATATGACATGCTTCTTAGTTCTCACCAATAAGTAGAGACTACAAATATAAATCCAATACATATATTGACAGATTGGGCTTTGAAACAAAAATTAAATCTAATAATATTTAAATTCAATACAATTGCGTGTTTGAATTCAATTAAAGAATCTAATGTACCTAATTTAAGAAACTGTATTTAAAGTTTTACCCGAATAAATAATATTTAAATCCAAATAGGAAAGTAGGAATTCATTAATTTTGTTATAACATTAGATAAAGATGAAGGAATAATACACAATATTATAAGAATAATTGATAATACACTATTAATTGTTGAGTTCTATTAAATATTAATCATGATAATTAGTTGTAAACAAGATTAATTTAATTTATTAAAATAATAATTTAAAAGATATCATCCTAAAAGAAATATGAAGCATATATCAAGACCATGGAAATGAAATAGAAGGAGCTCATTTAAGGAAATATATTTTGAAAAAAGGTTAAAATACTTTGAATTGTAAATAATTTAAACATTTTCAAATTTTTATAAATTTTCTTTATTATAATTTCATATAACTTAAGAGATGCAGTTAGTCGGCTATATAATATCTGAAATAATTCAAAAACACTGTATTCCTTAATTTTTCCCTGAATATAACAGTTTTCTTTTGTTCAAAGACTAAAATTGTTCAAAAAAAAAAAGACTAAAATGCTAAATTATTAATTATACAGAAATATTTAAAAATTAGTCAGATATATAATTTGGACTTTGGAGTATATGAAAAATCCAATATAGTTCTACAAAATGTCAAAAGTCATCCTTCTGTGTTGTAAGAGCACTCTCATCAGACGCATCAAACCATATAAACACCCAAAAAATAGCAAAAAACCCACAAAAACGGCTCACATCAGCCTTAACAAACGACCGAATCTTTCAAGCTAATGAACAGTAGCTCGCCCAAACCGTGGAGCTACTGTTCATCCTCAAACCAATTAAATACTCTTTTTTTCTCTCTCTTTCATTTTGTCTGCCGCGTTCTCTCCCTCAACTTCACTCCAAGAATAACGGTGCCGATCTCACCAGCGAGGAAGACCAACAGATCTACCCCACTCCGATCAATCTTGAGGTATTTTGTTGATTTGTGGTTGTGAAGGGACCATGGTGAGGCCAAGAAGGGCTCTGAGGAAACCACGATGAGGCCAAGAAGGCTCGCGACAAGGTGGGTTTGTGGGTCGGTGGCTGTGGGTAGTCCGATGATGGTTTTGTGGATGAGTGGGTTTTGTGGGTGTGTGGAGGCTGTGGGTTTTGATCTGGAGCTAATCTGGTGCCGTGAGTGTGGTGTTGTTTCCAGATGAGTCGTGGGTGTTGGGTTGAGTTTTGGTTGCCAGAGGAGCTGTGGGTGAATGGGTTGAGTTTGGTTGCTGGAGGAGCCCACATGTTGGAGGTTTGTTTCTGTGACTATGAGGAGAATTGGGAAAGTTGGGGAAAGAAAGGAAAAAAAAACGGGTGGAAAGGAGAGAGAAAATAATAATATTTTAATGAAATAGAGAAGAAATTAAAGAGGCTGATGTAGTTGTGCTTTAGTTAAACTAGAAAAAGTGGGTATTTTAGAACCCATTTGGCTAAAATTTTGAGGAGTCTAATATGAATGCTCTAAGGGTCACAAAAAATCCAATATAGTTCTACAAAATGTCTAAAGTCATCCTTCCGTGTTGTAAGGGTCACAAAAAATCCATTGGACCGGTTTAAGTATCACGTCATTGGATCATTAGTCTAGCCAATGAGGTGAAATATTATACTTTCCAAAAATATATATATTATATATATATATATATATATAATATATATATATATATATATATATATATATATATATATATATATATATATATTTTTTCCAAGTAAAACTAAAGCATCTAGCTTGAATTAAAGTCATATTAGAAGTTGGATACAGCTTGGATTCTTTTTCTACACGGCAAGAAGCAATTGACTTGGTGTTGACGTTAATTACTTACTCCTTGAAGTTCTATAAGAGATAGGACTCATAGTCCTAGTTATAGTTAAATTCAAAGACAACCTTATATAAGGTTATGGGCTGCTATTTGTTGGGTGTGCCGAATTGAATAGAGAGAAAGGTGTGCCGCAGTGTGAGAAAGCGAGCTCAATAATAGAATAAGTTATAGAATTGTTTTTTTACCAAAAAAAAAAAAGTTATAGAATTGTTTTCTATTCTTTGCTATTTGCTAGAAAGAGTTATTGAGTCTATTTGGGATTTGGGTCCCTGCATAGAGCATTTTGAGTGTGGGTGTTGGTCGAGGATGGCACCAACGTTGTCAGCTTCTCAGATTGCCACTCTTTCATTGAGAGTCTTCACTTCAGTTCTCCTATTTATATCACTCATACTTCTTACCACCGATACATCAACAGTATATTACCGAGGCCTGCCTTATCTAACGCACAAAATGCAGTTCAATAGTATTTATGCCTACAGGTTAGCACTGTAAAATTTCAAATTTATTACTATTGTTTGTTATGATGTTTATGCAGAACTGAGACTACAAATACACTTTTTTCTTGCTTGGGTTCAATTTAGGCATGAAAAGCTGATTAATTGGTATGTTGTACTCAACTCATGCAAGCTAAGCCCAAAATTTGGTAGATCTAATTAAGACTGTTAAAGTATGTGACACTTTCTCTTCTTCTTCTTAAAGGAAAAAAAAAATATTTGTTTTAAGCTCTGCAAATATTGATTTAAAGATCTACACAACTACACAGGTTTTATTGCTTAATAATAATTTCTTGCCAGTAATTAGATCCAATGCTTGACTAAATATACGAAATGGGGAGAATTTGATAACAAAGACATTTCTTCTTTTTTTTTTTTTTTAAATCCGCAGGTATATGCTTGCATCGAATGTCATTGGATTCGCTTTTATTCTCATGCAAATTGCATTCTCAGTTTATCACATAATAATGGGAAAGCACTTAATAAGTGGGGATGGTAGCTTTCTACTTGACTTCTATGGTGATAAGGTACGCCTATCATACATTATACATACTACTATTTCTTTTGTGTGTACATGATTTTAGTTTCCTTGTTCTTTAATCTTGTGATGGAAATATCGGTTTCCGGGACTAATTAGCAATCATAAAACCAAGTTAGTCGAGAACAATATAATTAGTTTGGATTTTTTAATTAGTTTTTTTTTTTTTTTTGACTTTCACAAGTCCACAGGACCAAAACATGATAACTAGGAACAGTGGCATTTTTTTAATCTATTATTAAGAAATCAGGGTGACTTTTCATTTGCCTGGGTAAAATTAGTTCAAGTTGAATCGCTTGGCATTTTTATTATGGACAGGCTTGAATTGGAGCCCAAATTTGACACTTCCATCCTCCAAGTTCCAAAGAAGGCCCACAACCTTATAAAAAATTCTTTTATGCTCCATTTGTTTCAATGGGAATCGTTTTCTAGAAAGCTAATTCCTATTATTGTGTTTGGTTGTGATACTGAAGATAACGCAAGGAAAACATTTTCTATTTTTTGGCTCGCATGGAATATTATCAATATTTTTTGTAACTCCAAATAATTATATGAACAAAAACTTTCACTTAAAAAGAATATATAGACTTCAAATGAAACAAAATTTTCTATTATTTGGACTATTTGGGAACCTTAAATAAGAAAACAAACCAAAAACTCAGAATACATGCAAAAAATTAAGTGGGAAAAAAACTGGTTTGAGAAAAAAATGTCAATTGGGAAAAGTCAACTTGTGGAGAGAGAGTTGGCTTGTGGAGAGAGAGATGATGGAAATCACCGATGAAATATGAATTATTTTTTTTCGTGGTATGCATTTTGTTTGTGGTTGCCGGTTGAATATGTAACGTTTTGAAAAATATTTTGCTCTTTTATGCTCTAAGTTTTCCGTTCACTTGCATCAAAAACAAAAAATTATACACTATAAATGTCTTATGTCGAAACAAATGAAGCATTATTATTCAAGAGAAAGAGTAGCAGGACTGACCCAAATTTGCTTTTATATAGTTTATGTCATACCTAGTAGCCACGGGTGCTGCTGCAGGGTTTGGAGCAACAATTGATATGGCGAAATGCATTGATGCACTTGACATTTTTGTTAGCGAATCTTATTACGCAAAGGCATATGCATCAGCTAGTCTCCTTCTCGTTGCCTTCGTCTGCACTGCTATATTATCGATTATTTCCTCATATGCACTTCCAAAAAAAAGTTTGGTGGTTGAATCCAAAGAGGTAGTAAAATCAACCGAGGTAGCACAGCCGACTGAAGAAAGTGTCTCATGAACAAAGGTTACTAATTTGAATCTCATCTTCCCCATCCCCTTGTGGCCAAAAATTATATATATATATATATAGTTGAATTGTGATGGAAAGGAAAATCTATATAAACTTATAAAGAGGTTAATTATTGGTTGATGTTTTCTACTCTTTTCAATTAATGATTTTGAAGCATGCATGTATATTTGTTATTTCCTTGACCTGGCATTCAGTTTGAGTAATTTTAAAAGATTCTTCGGTTTCTTTAGAGGATCTTGGACGTACATGCAGTTGCTGTAAATAGATGCATCCGTCGACAGAGGTGAGTAGTCGTATATTCTCAAGAAAAGGGAAAGTTACTTTTTAGGAAAATTGTAATTTGTTCGTGTATGATTTGGTCCTACATAATTCAATCTACAAATTTTTAATTGCTATATTTGACTCTTCAGGGTTTGGATTAAAATAAAATTATTTGATATTCTATTCAAATTAACATATTTTGCATTTTGTAGACAAATTATTTACTCCTCTATGGTTTGGCTGTATCACAAATTTAGTACAACAAATTTTTTAACTGCTACATTTTCAAAAAACTAAAATCCTAAACCCTATTTTAGAAGGAATATTCCTAACTTTATTCTAGGTCAAATCTTAGAGGTCAAATGTAGCAATTGAAAATTTGTATACTAAGTTGTAATAGGGCAGAACTACAAGAGAGTAAATTATAATTTACCTTTTCATTTTAGTAATAAAAAATATTATCCTCATTTAATTTAAGAATCCAATATCAGATTAGATATTGAAATAATTAAGAAATTTCTTTTAAAAGCTAAAAAGTATTGAACTTATTTCCTCTGTAAAAACTCAATCAAATCGCATAACTAATTAATCTCCATTTACAAAAATAAAGCATGCATAGTTTATATGAGTTTTTTAATTTTTTTTTTAATGCAAGGAATTAATTAGAGTTAGTTTTGTAATTGTTTATGCTATGTCGATTTTGTTTCCCCTACAAAAAATTTCCCTCTTGAAGTTTTGAAATTTCCAATTGTTTGACTAATAATTAAAGTGGCGATGCAGTATTCTATTGATACCCAAGTTGAATAAGAGCTCCATTTTTAGTGATGATGCAACTACCACTAGCTTTATACTCTTTTGTAGTTGGATAAATTACACAGATACCCCCTTCTTTTAGCGAAACTAGACTCGTTATACCATAATTTGGAGAAATAACACTTCGTTCTCAAATTTGCAAAATAATTAACACTCAGCCCCCTTTTCCCCAATTTTTAAAAGAATATTTTCCACTTAAACTTAAAATAATTGGAATATAATTTTTCTTTTTAACTTTGGTTAGTTAGGCATTGGTTAAAAAAATAAACAAAAAATAAAGAAAATAAAAATAAAATGGGATGGAGTGTTAATTATTTTGCAAATCTGGGAGCGGAGTGTCATTTCTCTAAATTAGGGTGTAACGAGTTTAGTTTCTCAAAAGAAACGGATGTCAGTGTAATTTACCCTTTATAGTTTATTTCGTGGCGTTTTTACTTATCTTTTTTCCGTTTAATTAATGGACTTATCTTTTTTCCTTTTAATTAATGGATTACCATACAACTACCAACAGGTGTCCTTCTACTATAAGTGTCCACATGCAGACTTTTTCAATTAAAAAAATAAAAATAAAATTCTATGTATTTGAGAGTTGGTGAGATGACTTTATCACACAAAAATAATTTGGTTAGAATAACAGCTATGAGATAAATTAATTATACTTAAATTTAAATAAGAATTCATTACAACAGTATATTAAAGATGAAGGAATCCTTCTCCGAAAACTTATAAAAAGGTTGAATCAAACAGAATCAACCAGGATTGAATCTTCACGCAGAAATTGTCATTATTATTATTTCTTCTCTTTTTGGAAAGGATATTGAATGAAAATCACGGACCTTTTCCAGTTACAATAATGCCCAACAAATAACAACATTAAAAAGGCCAATAATAACAAGGCACATCAAACAAAATTAAGTTTATTCAACAGACATCAAAAGCTTATTAAGCAAGAGTTTCCTTGACAGCGCATGGGATAAAGATACACAAAAACTTTAGGGCAATGATATTTCCGCACCCATTTTTTATATTCCGCATTTCTTAGAAATGTGTGTGGTTAAAAAGATCAAATACCCCTTCTTCTCTTTTTGCTTAACCAGCAACCCATCAACTCAACACACCCCACGCCCAAGGACAATCCTTCAAAACCACCACAACTTCAAACAATCAAACATAAATCTTCAAAACATACCCACAATCAAACACAGTGAATGTTGAACCCATCTCCATACCTTTTTCATACCCATACAGCAGCCAAAAATAGAGAAATTAAAACAATTCTCAAAATCTAAAAGCCCATAAAACATTAAAGTTGTAATATATTCTTTATTCATTTATTTTGCAAAATAATACCCAAATTCTCGAGCCTCTTCTTGCATGCCAGCGATCACCGGAGACAAAGCGTCTAACAATCTTCGTGGCACCGATACAGACAGTCTCTGGCGGAAAACCACCGCATCTTCCGCACCGTACAAGAAAGGTGCCAATCACGAGCATGAACACTCCGGCCAGTTTCAGATTCAACATGCAGAAAAACCCACGGCGACAAACCCACTGGACTGGAGCACGGAGCAGCAACCAGACCCAGCACACATAGAAAAGCCGGTGAGGGAGAAAAAATAAATAAATAAAGAAGAAGAAGTATTAAGCGAGAATTTGGGTATTATCTTTGCAAAATACCCACCCACAAATTCTATTTGGGTATTATTTTGAGAATTTGATTTTATGGGTATTTTTAGATTTTGAGAATCTGATTTTGATTTTTGGCTGCTGTATGGGTATGAAAAAGGTAATGGAGAGTTTCAACATTCACTTGTGTTTGATTGTGGGTATGTTTTGAAGATTTGTGTTTGATTGTTTGAAGTTGTGGTGGTTTTGAAGGACGTGGGGAGTGTTGGGTTGATGATGGGATAGAAAAAAGAACATAGGGTATTTGGTCTTTTTAACCACACACATTTCTAAAAGTGCAGAAATATAAAAAATGGGTGCGGAAATTATGCCCAAACTTTATTCATCTACATGTTGCACCAAGCACACCGACCTAATTTATAGTATAGCACAATAACAAATTAAAACAACAAAATAAAGAAATACATGCACACTCTTCTCAAAAAAAAGAAAAGAAAAGAAATACATGCACACGGCCGTTGATCAAACACAAATACAAACTTTTATCTAATTGTGGCCTACGGATTTTTAGACGAGCAAATCAACAAGAACACTGGCAAGAATACTTGTTGGATCGCCTATAAGAATACTAATAATAGTCTTGAGAAATATTTTGGCTATCCTCAAGTACTTGGTACCTCTCCCACGGTTTCTATTCAAGTGACCTTGAATAGATCGTAGCTCCAGATTCTCCAAAGCCAAACAATCATTATCCTTGGCCGTTCCATGTTTCCATCCCTCAAAGACCATTTCCATTGTGCAATAAACATGAAAATTATACGTGTTGCACTCCGACACGTACGACCACCCCTTAATTTTCGACCAACCATCTTTAATCTTTGTCTGGTTGCACCATGAACACTTTGACACAGTCTTACGAAGACCAAATTTGACCCCATCATTTTCTAGTTCATTCTTGAGGTTGAGACAACAAGGGTGCAAATCCATGCCAGTTTCCGGGCAATGGTACATGAAACCTTCGAAATGTTTCCCACATGCGTCGCAATATCTTTTGCAATCGTCGCAATATCTTTTGCAATATCGTTTGTTGCATTCCCTAGGGGGCTGTTTGTAGAATTTGAAAGTGGAGTTTCTGAAGAACTTGTGGGATGTGGTTGGGGTGGTGAACATGCAATCTTTGTGAAGCTCATAGTCGCACTCCTCACATCTGTATCTCTTTCCGAAGCCATGCTCCTTGCAACCATTGCATATGTAAGGTTTATCATAATTCTTTAGCTTGAGCTCATACTCGGGGTGGCTAGTACAAGTTTTCCCCTTTTTAGTGGCTTTCTGCACCAAAGACAACATCATATATGTGAGAATTATCGCAATAGATTAAGTTTTCTCTATTTTATTTATTTCACGATTAAAATTTTATTTTCTAAATCTAACATTGTACTTTTAAATGACGTTAATAAAATTGGTGTAGTGAAAGAAGAATCTAGAAAGCCTAAGAATTGTTGAAGAAGCTAAAACTTTATTTCACTGAACTAAATTGAAATGTACAGTAAAAGTTAATTTTATACTGGAAATGATCTAGCATAAACATCTAACAACTTTGCTTAAACATCTAACTAATTACTAACAAACTCCACTCATGCATAACTAACAGCACTAACGCAATAGCCAATCAAAATATTACACTTGTGTAAGAGAGTAAATAAAACTTAAGTGAAATGGTGTGTATCATTGTTGATCTCATGTGACTTTAGTAAAACTGTGCACTTCAAGTCTTATAAGCTCGAAATTGAGTTGTTTGTTGTTTGTAATATGCCCCCTCAAGTGCGAGAGTGTATATTCACAACTCCCAACTTGGAAAGAGGAGAAGAGAATTGGACAAAACCAAGTGGTTTAGTAAAGATGTCTGTGAGAGGATGAGACATGTAAGGTTTTGAGCAAGCTTGCTTGAATTTTGTCGCGGATGAAATGAGAATCCACTTCAATATGTTTTTTTCTCTCATGAAATACTAGGTTAGCTGTAATATGAAGAGCAGCTTGATTATCACAAAAGAGCACTGAAGCTGTTGGATGTGGAATGCAAAGGTCTTGAAGCAAAGCTAAAAGCCAAGTGAGCTCACAAGTAGCAACAGCCATTGCTCTGTACTCTGCAGAAGAAAGAGAAACAACTGTCTGCTTCTTTGACCTCCATGATATCAAAGAATCCCCCAAGAAGATGCAAAACTCAGTAATGGATCTTCGTGTATCAGGGCAGCTAGCCCAATATGAATCACAGAAACCTTTCAATTGCAAGGTTGTATCAGAAGGGGAAAATAAGCCTTGACCTGGTGTACCCTTAGCATGCAAGTGAGGAAGACGAGGCTCAGACATGAACTGACTCAAACAACTAACAGAGTAGGAAATATCTGGTCTGGTGAGTGTGAGGTAGAGGAGTCTGCCAATATGCCTTCTATAGACACTATGAGGATCAGTCATTCTTTATATATAGAGAGAGAGAGAGAGAGAATGAATGAACTATACATCTGGGATTGCTACATAGAAATAAGATCTGTTAGCATACTCGACCATCCAACACCAATATGCACAAGTACACAAAATGGGTTCAACCGAATGCACATGTGAAAACAGTTATATGTATATATGCATCAGGAAAAAGAAGGCCAATGTAAAAGGCCGTAGAGTGCCAGGGTTTTCATCATTGTATTTGTATGATTCCGTTGCTTTGGTGGAAACAACTACAAGTATGACGGTTTTTTTTTTTTTTTTTTAAATTCTTTTGACAGATAATGGTAAATTTATTAGGAAAGCACAAAATGCAGGGCAAGGACCGGCCCATCAAAAGCCAAAACCCTCAACTAAAGCCGTAGGAAGAGTGGGTTACCTGTTTTCGGCGCGTGGAATCCATGGTTGTAGAAGGAGCTACATTTTTGTGGATAGTCAACGACTTGTGAGATTGGCTTGAGTCGTTTAGTTTCATCCAAGGACCAAATCGCTCACATGCATTGTTCAGAGACAAAGGTGAGAGGCAATCTTGCTCCTCATGCCCGAGTTTCCCACAGGCATAGCAGAAATCTTGGAGTTTTTCATATTTAAAGGCGATCCATATGTCTGCGTCGGGTTGGCAGTCCATGTAAATACCACTGGGAAGTGACTCAGTGATATTGAATTTTATTTTCAATCTGAGGAAAGTTCCACAACCGAAGCTTTCTTTTTTGGGATCATCGAAATCACGGAACTTACCCACTTGGTTCCCTATAATTTCAGCGCTTTCACGAGACATTTTATTTGGGGGGAGGTTGTGTGCTTGAACCCAAAAGTAATTGGTCGTGAAGTCAATCTTATTGAAAGGGGTTTGGGTTTTCCATCTTTTAAGGACAATCATTTGGCCCTCCACGAACCAAGGGCCCAGAGAGAGGATGGATCTTCTATCTTTCTTCGACTCGAAACTGAAATGGAAATCGTTTTCTCCCCGATATACGGCAATGACCTTACTTTTGGTTTTCCAGGCTTTGGAAAGTATAGCAAGGATTTTGTTTCCGTCGGGGGTTTTGTTGGTGATGAGACGACCACCTACTAAAAAGGATTTGACGGCATCATTGTTTGTTGGCAGAGCTACTGTATGGTGGTGTTTGCCTGGTTTGTCTGTGGTATGTACTCCAGGGTTGTGTTCTTTTGCCATTGAAAAGGCTGTGAGGGTAGGTGACAAGATTTGTGAGGCAGAGTGTTTGATAGAATGATTGTAAATGATTGTTGGAGTGGTAAGGGGGGAATTAAATGTTGATGATTGGGTAGACGGATCTGATAATAAGTTTAAGGTAGGTGTGAGTTAATGAGTTGGGAGATGAATATTGTGGTTTCAGGGAGATAAAATGTTGATGATTGGGTAGCTGGGCTTGAGAGGTTTAAGAATTAAGGTAGGTGTGATGGATTTTATGAGGAGATGAGTATTGTGGAGAGTAGTATCACCTGATTTTGGTGAGATATTAGTAGTAATTGAGAAGAGGATGAAGAAATGAGCTGGAAACAGACCGTAGAAACGCTATAGATGAGTGGACTGGTCCTACTTGCTTAGTATATAAGTCACATGGAGGAATCTTTCTTCGCATGTGCTTATCTACATTTGTCATGTCGTGTCGCATTAGTATGTATTGATCGGCGGTTCTTTTTCTTTTAAGCACTATTACATTTGGGTTTTTTTATTTCTCAACCGCCCATCTAAATCTAAAGGCAAAGAGGAGCTGCAGCCTGCAGATGCGACAAGAATGATAAAAAAAAGACATCCCAAAAATAGCAGCACTAATTGGTTTTGTGCGGTTAAGATTAAAACCACTTAATAAAAAATATTAAAAATTTAAAAAAACATAAAGTGAAGAAGTGAACGTGAGACCCAAAACAAATTGCAGCCCATTCTAATAGTCAAAATATTACATGAAATCTCAATTTAAAAAATATTATATTTAAATTAGGATTCACGGTAGATACTAGTTACGAGATTTCTCTACAAACCAATTTGTTGGACTTATCTACATGTGTCATGTCGAATTTGGTGGTATTTGAATCTTCTACTTTCTAAACAATTATTCTTAGATTTCTGTGCATAAAATACATTCTAAAAAGAGTTGAGGTGTTTAGTTGAGATTTTGACAAATGCAATATAATTCTCATTTCTATAACAGAAATCAGAATCTACATTTTTTTGGATTTTGATTTTAGCTTCTGATTCTGATTTTTGCTAAAGCAAGTAGGACCCACTAACATAAGCATTAATTACTCCAACAGCCATTAATTAAAGCAAGTGGCAATCTCCTCCCCAAAAAGCTTCCCTCTATAAGAGTGTGGGTTCGATCCCTGGGATCTTCAAAATATACATGTGTGTGAGTTTAGATTAGAATTTCTATCATATCTCAAAAAAAAAAAAAAAAGTGAGGGAAATTAAAGAAAGAAAAAAGAAAGGGAGGGAAGGAAAAAAGAGTGAGAACATAAAATTTATGTACAAATAGTTAATCATGGGCTATAAAGTTTAATTTGTTAAATCTCCTATAGGGATTAAAATATATTTTTTTCTTAAAATAAAATTTAGTTAAATATAGATTAATTTGATTGGTTTGTTATAGAAAATCGTAAAAATTGGTTATTTCCAAATTTGTTCATGCAAGTGTATTACATTTTTTAAGGATAATTATATTTTACCCAGACCACAAGAGGGTCAAGGTGTAATTATTCCAATTTTGTATATTAGACATTAATTTAAAGTATAAGGTATTGTTGTGTGTATGTTATGTGCCTTATGATAATATTTAAAAAAATAACAAATTGCAAAATATATAATTGAAAAAACATTCTCAAGTGTTTAATTGCATAATATATAATATTGAAAATGCATTCTACACTTTGTCTAACCAACGTAATTTCATTCAGTATAATCACTTCTTAGTAAAAGTTTCAACCTACTTTTATTTTTTTATTTATGAAGACCACTCTAGAATGCATTCCCAAAATAAAGGATTCAAAATTTCAAATGCAGCCTAGTATTGTTCAACCTCCTTTTATTTTTATTTATTTTTTTATTAATGAAGACCACTCTAGAATACATTCCCAAAATAGAGAATTTAAAAGACAGTCTTAATATTGTTCAACCTACTTTTATTTTTATTTTTATGAAGACCACCCCATGCGCACAAGTATTATTGTTTTCTCTTAACGAAATTTCTGATTCTCACAAAAAAAGAAAAAAGAAAAGAAAGAGGCATAAGTGCATAACATATGTAGCACCGTGATGAAAATTGCATGCGTCGTATTTGGATAAGTGGCGGATCCTTCGAATCTGGACTTAGTGAACTATTTTATTGTCAATCTTTAGCCCTCTCCTAAATCTCTCCAACCGCCTCAAATTCAAACCATGTGCTAATAGGTCAACTTTTTTCTTAGGTTACTTTTTCTTTAAGTGAAAATAAAAATTCCCAATTAGTCTTATAACTTAGAGTGCACATGAGATTGTCTTCAATTTTCCTAGTGAAAAAAGGGGAATAAAATGCTTAAATTCAGTACGAGCCCGAGACGTTATCTTTGTCAGGTTTGGCTTAGGTCCAATGGCGCTCCAAAGTAATAAACTCGAAATTTTTGTATTTCTAGTCTCAACTCGACATAAACATCATAATAAACAACCGTAATTCACCAAAAAAATAATCATATCAAACAATAGTAATAAACTTGAAATTTTACGGCGCTAACCTATAGGCATAAATACTACTAATATCTTCAGACACGCTATGCACTTGTTTATAGACCTTTTTTTTTTTTTTTTTTTTTTTTTTGGACAAATGTTTAAAAGTTTGTGAGGATGTTATATAAGAAATAGCTTTAATGGATATAGCTTTATGATTGAACAAATCAAACATACCTTTTATTGCTTATTCTCTTAGCCAATATGAAGAAAAAAAAATAATGTAAATGCACAATGCACATGTGAAGACGGATGTATGCAGTATGCATGTATGCATGTCAAGTACTATGGACTCAGCCGATTATTCAAAACCCGTTATGTTTAGTGATTCCATGCATACATGTCCAGTACTATGGACTGAGCCCGTTATTCAAAACCCGTTATATTTAATGATTCAATAAAAAAGTAAGTTTGGTCATAATATCTTTATATTTTTTATTATAATAAAAGCAGTCATTTTTTTTTTTAATATATGATAGAAATTTTAATTTAAATACACACACATATATTTTGAGGATCCTAAAGATCAAACTCACATCTTTATAAAGAAGTGAGATTTTTTTAAGATGAGAATTATCACTGTGCCAAATGTTTAAGTGAAAATAAAAGCAGTCATTGATGAAGAAGATCAAAAAATTATAATAGTAAAGTGACGTGACAATAACTATTCATGATAGACTATAGTTATAAAAAAAACAAACTATTGATGATGGGGATAATGATGATGGAAGAGGTACAGCAAAGTCATTAATTCCTTGAACTCTCATTGATTAAATTGATTGATATCTTGTACTTGTTCAATATTTTCATATCCCACAAGTTTTAGGAATAAGATTTTATTCTCATTGATTATAAACTCTCAACATATATAAGACAAAATTAATGAGAGTTTATAAATTGAAATTAATTATTTGACCCATGAGAAGACTTACCAACCACGATGATAGCCTGATAGGGATGGGCAGTTAAGCAAAGTGGTTTAGGGCCACTCTTATTTATAGAAAAATAATCAGCTCTTCTTTCTTTCTTTCTATTTTATTGGAATCTCCAAAGACCAGTCTTTTCCTTAAGTGTTAAGAAACTTGGAAAGTTGGAATGATAATATGCGAATATCACGGAATTCATGGGTGATTTCCTCCTAATAGCGTGCCACGGGCCCACGTGAGCATTTTTACCAAAAACATAAAAATTTATAATAATTTTCACAATTTGCTAATATACTTGCATAGTTGCATTCTTGCATTTTTTTTTATTTTTTACTCATGTTGCTAAAATTGCATTCTTTTCTTATTATTAAATAGACTAAAATGCATAATCACTCTCTAGGGTTTGGATTATTTGTAAACTGACCCCCTGAGATTTCAATTTTGCAATATAACCACCTAGGGTTTTTTAATTGATGAAATTGATCCCTCTAAGTATATTTTTTTGTCAATTTTACTAACAAAATTTGTCACATGTATTACACTTGAGTTTATAATAATGAATTTTTTATTATAAAGTGGTTACATATTGATAATACCTAAAAATCAGTGGGCCCACGCACAAGTCAATCCGAATGGACGATGCTTTCTTCGACGAGACAAGACCTGCAAAACAGAAAAACAATTAAAAGAGGGGGCACCGGCGGTGGTCCGGTGGGGGAAGCCTCCGATGCTTAAGTTAGCAAAGAATGTGACAGATAAAGAGGGATTTTGAGAGTCTGGAGGTGAGGAAAAGAGTGATTACCTTTGTCTGAGAATTCCCTGGGTTTATATAGGGAGGCCCTGGTCTTCTAGCCGTTTGTGGTCATTAAATGGCTTTAATGTCCAGATTTGTAACTGTTTGATCCTGATTTGTAACCGTGCTGATTGCCTTGATTCTTGCCCTTGATTTATGTTTTTGACTTTCATTGCTGGGGTTTAAAGATGGCATATTTGCAGCGTGGGATTAATGCCGTTTACAGCTGTGATATTTAATTGGCTCGTCATTGTGTGGTTGATCGTCGTTAAGGTTTTAATTCCGTCAGTATCAGATGCCCCCTATACTCGTCGTATCGTTCGTTATTGACGATATGACGATATACTAAGGTGGTCGGAGGGGGGGGTTTTTTAATAACTTCACGTATTTTTCGGGAAACGGAGATATCGTCTTTCGGGACGTGGGTGACACGTGTAGTCATGTAACTGGCTATCGTGATTGATGCGTTGCTTCGTCAGATCTCGTATTAATGTCGAGGTGTCGTTTCAGTCGACAGATGACACGCGTCGGCGCGTGCTTGGTCGGTGTGATCGAGGCGCCGTTTCGTCAGACCTTGCATTAAATGTCAAGGTGTCGCTTCGGGCTGCAGATGACACGTGTCATCACGTGATTTGACGGCGTGCTCGAGCCGTTGTTTCGTCAGTTTTTTGGCGGTTTCTTGAATACGAAGGGTTTTTGGTTTAGGGTTTTTATACCGATTTCAAGCTTTATTTTTTCTTTTCATTTTCGAAGAGAGAGTTCTTTGGGGCGAGCGACTGGGTTTTCTTCTCCGTTTTTCCGGTGAGTTTTCCTTTCAATCTCTAGTTTTTCCGATTAGTGTTTTGTCTTTCCTTTTTAGCACATTCTGGCTTCGTTTAGCTCGTCGTTTCAGTTATTTTTTGTAGGCGTCTCTAGGTTCGCCGAGTGTAACTTAGGACCGCCGCCGTTAGAGGGCTACGTTTCCTCCGACAGTGTGCTCCACCGATTAGCGGCGGAGCTATACTCTATAGTTTGTCCGGCTCTCTCGACTTGGGAAGCGGTTAGGAGTAGGATGGCGGCGAATGAGACGGAGTGGTCTCTTCCGTTGTCAGAGGAGTTGCCGGAGGGGCTCTCCGATGAGTCACCGGGGAGGGTGACGAGGGAGAACTCGTCTGAAGCGGCTCCGAGTACATCGGGCGCGCGTCAGTCCGGTTGGGTAGACAGGTCTTGGAAGGCCTTGTCTTATTTTAGTAGTGTGACTCAAGACGATATAGATAGAATAAGACGACGTTATCAGATTCCTGATGACGTCGTCCTAAGGATTCCTGATTCCGACGAGAGGGCATGTTGTCCTAAATATGTGGGAGACGTGGCGTTTTACGAGGCTGACCTTAAGGCCGGTCTGCGTTTTCCAATGCAACCTTTCGTGAGGGAGTTGCTAGAGATTTTCTAGGCTTGGCGCCGGGGCAGGTGAACCCGAATGGTTGGCGGACGATCATAGCCTGCATGGTTATGTGGAGGGTTTGTAGTAATGGGAGCGAGGACCTCTCTGTAGACGAGTTCCTTTTTTGTTATGAGCCTTGTCAAATTGCACTCTCCCGCGGTTTTTGGACGTTCAAGAATCGGGACGCCAACAGTAGGGTCGTCCAGGGGCTTCCGACGTCTGATAGGATCTGGAAAGACAAGTACTTCTTTGTCTGTGGTGACAACTGGGAGAGACTCCCACAAGAAGATCCTAGGGATTTTGTTGGGGTCCGTAGGTCGTGGGGGACCCCCTTCACCGTCTGGTGTGTTTCTTTTTTCTTTTCGTCATTTTTACTTTATTTTATTTTATTTTGGTCGTCAGTGCCTGACCTGTCTTCTTTTTGATGTTTTGCAGTGCTGGATCGTCCTCTACTGAACTCGGTTTGGCAAGAGCGGATTTGGAGGATATTGGAAATCGAGGACCGGAGATACAATATCTACATTGAGCCGGATCTTCTTGCCACCTTCTCCCTTGGTCCCGTCCCCAGCTCCTCAGTGAAAGCCCTGCAGAGAGCAAACAAGAAACGTGGGGTTCTCTCGTCAGTGTTTTAGTATGTGTTTGCTTTGTTTATTTTGTTGTTCTTTTTGACTTTGGTGCATTTTTGATTCGCAGGTGTCAATACAATGAAGTTAAACAAAAACCGTTTGAAGCAGATGGCCCAGTCGGGTGAGGTAGCGGCTGCTCCTATCAGTTTGAAGCGCAAGAAGACCGACGAAGGGTCTTCGAGGCGGTCTGAGGAGGCGCTTCCTCGTCCGTCTGTGCCTATCGTCACTCCTCCCATCATGCCGACTGCTGCCCCTTCAGTCCAAAAGGCTCCCACAGTTATCATGGTGGACTCGGACCTAACTCCCCCTTCTGCCGGCTCTACAATCAACCAGAGTCCGCTCGTCGCCATGGATAGGGCGAAAGCAGCCATAACTCCCCAAGATGCGGACGAATATGCTGTGGCCCACACAGACGACCTTTCGCTACTCATGGTCCATTCTCTTATGCGGGTATGGTTCTCTGTCTTTTTTATTGTTTTGCGTGTTCTTCCTTAGTGTTTTTTGTTCTTGACTTGAGTATGTTTACAGGGGTTGACTGAGGCCGTGGTGATGGCTCGGCGGTGTGCTTCTGTGGAGGAGGATCTTGCTCTTCTTCGAGCCAAGTCAATTTCGGACGAGGCAGAGATGAAGAATTCCAAGCGGGCCGTCATGGAGCTGACGAGAGATAGGAAAGAGGCGCTGATTGAAGCGGAGAATCTGAGGAAGGAGCTGAAGGCTCGAGAGGACGATACCAAGGCGGCGGTTGAGGCTAAGGACAAGGCCGAAGCTGATTTCAAACACTTGTTTGGCCAAATTGAAGGTGCCAAAGAGGCTGCAGTGTCTGATTTCAGGGCGTCTGAGGCCTTTGAGGACATCAACACCCGTTACTTCCTATCCGGTTTCGAGGCCTTCAGGAAGCAGGCCGTCCAACGCTTTCCTGGTCTGGATTTCTCTGCTCTTCAGCCGTACGACGACGAGGACTCGGTGATGGATGCTTCTCAGGACCAGGCGGGAGACGAGGACGTAACCTCCAAGTAGTTTGTGGTTTTTTCTTTTTTAAGTGTATATGAAATTTTCAAACAATGTAGGGCCCGTGTTTAGGGCATTTTAACATTTCTGAACAGTGTGCATGTTTCGTCATTAAAAGACGGTGCACGGAATTATTTTTGGTATGAATTTCTTAACTTTGATAGATGTGTGGTTTAGTCTTGCTGGATGTTAATCCTGTCTTTTTCTGAGTGCTGTTTTAAACGAGTGTGGGTTTGATACCGACTATTTGCCCAAGCTGAGAGGTTCGACTTGGATTTTTGTCTAAGTTAAAAGATTTAATGTGGTCTAAATTTGGTTAAAAGATGTTGGTTTAGGCGATGTACTCTAGCTCTTAGGTTTTTAGTTTTAAGGGATTGTGTGTTTGGACGATTTAGTTTAAACAGATCGTGTTGGACGATTCAGTTTAACTGAGTTTTAAGTTAAGAGATCGTGTTTAGATGATTCCGTTTAACTAAGTTTTGGTTAAAAGATCGTGTTGGACGATTCAGTTTAACTAAGTTTGGTTAAAAGATCGTGTTGGACGATTCAGTTTAACTAAGTTTGAGTTAAAAGATCGTGTTGGACGATGCAGTTTAACTAATTTTGAGCTAAAAGATCGTGTTGGACGATGCAGTTTAACTAAGTTTTGAATTAAAAGATCGTGTTGGACGATTCAGTTTAACTAGTTTTGAGCTAAAAGATCGTGTTGGACGACAGTTTACGTTTAAGTTAAAAGATCGTGTTGGACGATTCAGTTTAACTAGGTTTAAGTTAAAAGATCGTGTTGGACGATTCAGTTTAACTAGGTTTAAGTTAAAAGATCGTGTTGGACGATGCAGTTTAACTGTTGGGTTGCTTTGTAGGTATGAGCTGAGATCCGTGATTTTACCGTGGTTCGGCAATAGTGCCTACGTCCACCCTTATTTCTTTATTCGAAGTATTTTATATTTTTACAAAGTTGGTCCTTCTTTAGGGATAGTACTTCTGAGGTTCTGAGAGGTGCTCGGCATTCCACGGGTGAGGTAGCCGTCGTCCGTTTATGTCTTCCAAGTGGTATGTCCCTAGTCGTCGTATCTCTATGACTCTGTAAGGTCCTTCCCAGTTTGGTCCTAGCTTCCCTTCAGAGGGATTTTTGGTGGCGAGCGTAACCTTCCGTAGGACGAGGTCACCGACTGACAATTGCCTGGGCTTAACTCTTGAGTTGTAGTGTCGTGCCATTTTGTCCTGATATTTTTTCATTCTGGTTTCCGCTGTTTCTCTAACTTCATCGATCAGGTCAAGGTTGAGGCGAAGTTGCTCTTCATTTTCCTCTTCATCGTATGTTGAAGTACGAAACGTCGTCAGTCCTATTTCAACGGGTACCACTGCTTCACTTCCGAATGTCATTCGAAAGGGTGTTTCGCCTGTTGGTATCCTGACTGTCGTTCCTGTATGCCCAAAGTATGCTCGGAAGTTCTTCTGGCCATAGTCCTTTCGCCCCCTCAAGTCGGGTTTTGATGAGTTTGAGTAGTGAACGATTCGTGACCTCGACTTGTCCGTTGGCTTGTGGATGGCCAGGAGATGAATAATGGTTGTGGATGCCTAGTTCCTGGGAGAACTGTCTGAACCTGGGATTGTCGAATTGCTTCCCGTTGTCAGATACGAGCACTCGTGGAATCCCAAACCTGCAAATCACTGCCTTCCATACGAAGTTCTGGATGTTTCTTTCTGTGATGGTCGCCAATGGCTCTGCTTCTACCCACTTGGTAAAATAATCGATCGCAACTACTAGAAATTTCAGTTGCCGTCTTCCAATTGGGAATGGTCCCATGATGTCTAACCCCCACTGCGCGAAGGGCCAGGGGGCCGTCATTGGTACCAGCACAGTAGGAGGTGAATGTAGGTGATTGGCGAACCGTTGGCATTTGTCGCAGCGCTGGACGAACTGCTGATAGGCGTCAGCTTTCATGGACGGCCGGCCAATAGTATAACCTGCTCTGACGATCTTTCTTCTGTTCTTTGTAAAGCTCGTGCGCCTGAGTGGTCGCCACAAACACCTTCGTGTATTTCCCTCATGACGTAGTTAGCCTCGTCTGGTGCCAGGCATCTAAGGTAAGGGAGGGAGAAGCCTCTCTTGTATAATGTTCCCTGCAACATGAGAAAACGTGAGGCGCGTACCTTTAATCGTCGGGCTTCGTGTCGGTTGTCTGGTAGCGTTCCTCTCTCTGTAAGTAGGGAGATTATTGGCGTCATCCAAGAAATTTCAGTGTGGATGGGGTTCATCTTAGTCGTTTGTAGGCTTGATCTTGTTGGATGGTTGTTGGATTTTGTCGTCTACCGTTGATGACGAGGCAGATTGGCTGACAGTTGGTCTGCCTCTGTATTTTGTTCTCGTGGTACTGCCGACAGAGTCTTACTCTGGAATTGGCTATTTGATGTCGGACCAGTCTTAGGTATTGCGGCATACGCCCTTGGCTGCTGCATACGCCCTGATGTCGGACCCTGTAGGTATTGCTCCATACGCCCTTCTTTTGCCTCATAGTCCCCGTTGCTACGACGAGCTCCGAATCGATGCTCCAGAATCGCTATGTACGGTCCAGCTCAGTAGTATTCTGGCAGTGTTGAGCCCCAATAGAAGGGCTTCATATTCAGCTTCGTTGTTGGTGGTTGGGTACTGCAGTCGTATTGCCTGTTTGACGATGTCACCTTCTGGAGATCTCAAGACTATGCCCACTCCGCCTGAGTCTTTTGTCGACGACCCATCTATGTTCATCGTCCACTTCGATGTCTGTTCGACGTATTCCGTTGGTTCGTCATCTTTTGAGGTGAACTCTGCTATGAAATCTGCCAGCCAGGGCTTGAGCCTTGATCGCTGTTCGCGGTCGGGTAGTCGATGTCGAACTCGCTGAGCTCAATCGACCACTGGATAAGTCGTCCAGCTGCATCTGGTTTGCTCATTGCTTTCCGTAATGGGTGGTTGGTGAGTAACACAATCGTGTGAGCTTGGAAGTATGGGCGGAGCTTCCTTGCAGCTGTCACTAGGGCAAATGCCAACTTTTCCATAGGAGGATATCTTTCTTCGGCTCCTCTAAGTGCTCTACTAGTGTAATAGACAGGCAACTGCCGTCTTTCTTCTTCTCGGATTAGTGCGGAGCTGACGGCAGTTGGTGATACGGCCAGATATAGGTAGAGCTCCTCGCCTTGTTTAGACGGGCTAAGCAAGGGTGGTTCCGTCAGGTACCTCTTGAGCTCTTCAAATGCTTGTTGGCATTCGTCGGTCCATTCAAACGCCTTCTTTAATGTTTTGAAGAAGGGTAGGCACTTGTCTGTGGATCGAGACATGAATCGATTTCAGTGCGGCTATCCTTCCCGTCAGTCTCTGTACTTCTTTGATGTTCTTTGGTGGCTGCATTTCCAGGATCGCTTTGATCTTGTCTGGGTTTGCTTCTATGCCTCTCTGCGAAACCATAAAGCCAAGAAATTTTCCTGAATAAACACCAAATGCACACTTACTTGGGTTCAGCTTCATCTGGTACTTGCGGAGCGTTTGGAAGGTCTCTCTGAGGTCGTCCAGGTGACCGTCTTCCTCTTTGGACTTTACCAACATGTCGTCAACGTAAACTTCGACGTTCCGGCCAATCTGGTCGTGGAACATTCTGTTCATCAGTCGTTGGTAGGTGGCTCCGGCGTTCTTCAGTCCGAAAGGCATCACCTTGTAGCAGAAGAGCCCCCTGCTGGTGATGAAGGATGTCTTTTCTTGATCGCCCTCGTCCATCACTATTTGGTTGTAACCTGAAAAGGCATCCATAAATGTTAATAGTTTATGGCCAGCTGTCGAGTCGACTAGCTGGTCTATTCTAGGGAGAGGGAAGCTGTCTTTAGGACATGCTTTATTTAGGTCGGTGAAGTCGACGCACATACGCCACTTGCCGGTATTTTTCTTTACCATGACTACGTTGGCAAGCCAGTCGGGGTAGAATACTTCCCTGATGAAGTTTGCTGCCAGGAGTTTGTCCACCTCTTCCATGATGGCATTGTTCCGCTCTGGCGCGAAGACTCTTCGTTTCTGTTTTATTGGACGGAGAGAAGGGTCAACATTTAATTTATGTGAAATGACGGAAGGGTTGATACCTGGCATGTCCTCGTGACTCCATGCGAAAACATCTTTGTTCTCTTTTAAGAACTGGACAAGTGATTCTCTTATTTTTGGAGGAAGGTCTGCTCCAATTTTGGTCGTCCTCTCTGGTCGTCCCTCTTCTAGCTCTATGGTGGCTAGCTCCCCAGAAGGCTTCACTAGAACCTTCTGCTCTTCAATGCTCATCGTCTGATTCTGTCCCCCTGACCCGAGGGAGGCAAGGTAACATTCTCTGGCTGCTACTTGATCTCCTCTGACTTCTCCTATTCCATGCTCAGTGGGGAATTTGAGGAGAAGGTGGTATGTGGAGGTGACGGCTCGGAGTCGGTTGAGGGTTGGTCGTCCGATTATAGCGTTGTATGCCGAGGGGCAGTTGACGACGAGGAAGTCGACGGTCTTGGAGACCGTCTTTGGGTGAGTACCGACCATTATTGGTAAGGTCACAATACCGACTGGGCAAATCTTGTCGCCTGTGAATCCCACGAGTGGTGCATCCATGGGGCGCAATTTATCCTTGTCAAGCTGCATTTGTTGGTAAGCGGGGAGGTAGAGTATATCAGCCGAACTCCCGTTGTCTACCATTACTCGCCTGGTGGTGAAACCTGCAATGTTAATCGTTATCACTAGGGCATCGTCATGGGGCTGATGGGTGCCTCTGGCGTCCTCTTCGCTGAAAGAGATGATCTGGTCGTCGAGGCGGATGTTCTTTGGTGGGCGCTGGACGACCATGATGTTGTGTACTTGCCTCGCATACGCTTTCCTTGAGGCTCTTGAGGTTCCTCCTGATGCTGGTCCTCCAACGATGGTTCTGATTTCTCCTACGGGTCCCGGCCTGTTGGGTTCGGCCTGTTCCCTGTGTACTGGAGGCTTTGCTGGACGGGTATTCGTTGGACGATTGACATACTTCTGCAGCTTGCCCTGTCGGATGAGTGTTTCTACTTGTTCTTTTAGGGCTACGCACTCTTCTGTGAGATGTCCATGATCTCTGTGGAACCTGCAATACAAGTTTTTAGGTCGGCTGTTAGGATCTGAACGTATCTTACCTGGCCACCGAAGTGATGGGTCGTCTTGTATCTGTAAGAGTAATTTGTCGATAGGTGTGTTCAGAGGTGTGAAACTGCTGAATTTCACGGGGGGTGCGGTCGTCCGTTTTCGTTCCGGGGTTTCCGTGTGAACTTTTTGCTTTTCGGAACTTTTTGCTTGGAAGGTTCGGGTTTGCGATCCTCAACTTCCTTTCCGCCTTTTCGGTGGTGGGTCGTCCATGGCCTCTAGGGTAGTCCGGCGTCCTCTGCGTTCATGTGTTTTGTAGCTTCGTACATAAGCTCTGACATTGTTTCTGGGGGGTCTTTGCAGAGTTCATAGAGGAAATCCCCTTTTCGCAGACCCGCCATGAAGGCTGTTACTGTGACATCTTCTTTTCGGACGATCTATCTTCATCGCTTCTCCGTTGAAGCGGTGTACAAATGTCCTCAGTGATTCTCCTTCCATTTGCTTGACGCTGAGCAAGGTGAGTTGGCGGTCGTCCCCTTCGTTGGCTGCCGATAAAGTGATCGATGAATGCACGGCTGAGCTGGACGAATGAACCGATCGACTCTGATTCGAGCTTGTTGAACCATACCCTTGCAGATCCCCTCAGTCCCAAGGGGAATGCTCGGCACATTACTTCTTCAGGGACGGCTTGCAGTTGCATGATTGTTTTGAAGGCCTCTAGGTAGTCAAATGGGTCCTTGGTTCCATCGAAGTTTCTCTAGCAATGGTACCTTGAATCTGGACGGGAGCGGGAAGTCAGCGATGCTTGGGATAAACGGAGAATCAGCCCGGTGTACGAGGTTGTCGAGGTTGCGAGCAGCTTTCGCTCTCAGGCTGTTCTTCATGTCTCCCATTTGCTTCCTCATTTCTCGCAATTCTTTCTCCAAACGTGTCGTTTTGTCATCCGGATCTCTTGTGGATCGGATCTGGACGATCGGGTTGTCTGGAGGAGTTTCCCTTGTCGATCTTCTCGTTCAGGCTGCTTGGACGACCTATCTGGTCGTTCCGGCTGTTTGGACGACCTCGTTGTTTTAGCCGTCTTGTGCTGGCTGGGTGGAGCGGAACTTCCTGCGCTTTCCGCTCTGTGCCTGCTGCGAGGCGGAGTTCTCTCAGCTTCGTCTCCCCTACGACGGGTGACTTGATGGCTGTCAGCTTCCTGGTCATTCGACCTGTTTCCACCCCGCGGAGGAGGTTGGTTGTTGTCATGGGGGGTTGGGGGCCCCTTCCTGATGGCCTGCCATAACTCTTGATTCTGACGAGATGTTTCTCGAGCGAGGTCCTGAATGCTGGTGGCGATGACCTGCATTTGCCTCTCAATTGGAGTCATGGTTGGGTCAGCACTGGTTCCGTCGTTGGGAGCTCCTTCCATGATCGTTATCGACCTGTGTGCGGCCCTTTTTGCTCTAAGAACGACAGTGACTTATTAAGTCGTTCCCACAGACGGCGCCAACTGATAATGCCTAAAAATCAGTGGGCCCACGCACAAGTCAATCCGAATGGACGATGCTTCTCTTCGACGAGACAAGACCTGCAAAACAGAAAAACAATTAAAAGAGGGGGCACCGGCGGTGGTCCGGTGGGGGAAGCCTCCGATGCTTAAGTTAGCAAAGAATGTGACAGAGAAAGAGGGATTTTGAGAGTCTGGAAGGTGAGGAAAAGAGTGAATTACCTTTGTCTGAGAATTCCCTGGGTTTATATAGGGAGGCCCTGGTCTTCTAGCCGTTTGTGGTCATTAAATGGCTTTAATGTCCAGATTTGTAACTGTTTGATCCTGATTTGTAACCGTGCTGATTGCCTTGATTCTTGCCCTTGATTTATGTTTTTGACTTTCATTGCTGGGGTTTAAAGATGGCATATTTGCAGCGTGGGATTAATGCCGTTTACAGCTGTGATATTTAATTGGCTCGTCATTGTGTGGTTGATCGTCGTTAAGGTTTTAATTCCGTCAGTATCACATATAATGCACATGATAAATTTCTACTAGCAAAATCGACAAAAAAAGTACTTAGAAGGGTCAATTTCACTAATTTAAAAATCTCAGGTGGTTATATTATAAAATCAAAACCCAGGAGGTCTGTTTGCAACTGAGTCAAACCTCATAGGGTGATTATGTAATTTGGCCTATTATATACTCATGTGAATGTGATGTTTGTAACGTAAAAATATTGTTAATAATTAGTGATGAACCCAATTTTCACCAAATGGTTACTGTATCTCCTGATGTGACGATCGGTACCTGCAAGAAGAGGGACAAAGTCAAGCTCAAAGAGTACCGGTGTGGTGCCGGCTTAGAACTCTCCAATGTCAAAGTTAGGTGTCTACTTTTGGAAAATAGGGTAGAGTTTAGAGGCTTAGAATTGCGTACCTTGCCTCTGTAGAGCCTTGGATCTTTTATAGAAGAGGCTTGCCCCCCACTCCTTTGCTGGAAAGGTGGTGATGGGTGTTCATGGGGATGAACATGGGGTCATTGCCTGAAGTTCTGTGATCATGGGTCGTCTTCCAAGATCTCCGGGACTTGAGTCGTCCCCGTAGAGTCTTGTGGTGTGGCTCGTCTTCCGAGATCCTCAATTCATGGGATGTGAGTTCTGTATTTCCAGGGATCTGGCATTGGCCTCAAATTGGACGACCCTCATCATGTTTATGTTGTCTTCTCCGTAGAGGAAGACCCTTCATGCTAAGAAGACCTGATGACTGGCAATCTCCGAAAATCCTCAAATATAGTGAGCTCGTCTCGTCACCATTTGGATGGGGTCGTCATGCCAAAAATAAGACTCATCAATTAGTATTTACAAGACTTCTCAAACTATAAAAAAGAAAATGACGACTTTGCGTGTGTCTGTAGATTGGGTAGTTCAATACGTCAATATATAGTTAAGCAAATGTAAGTCACTATACACAATTAAAATGAAAGGCCAAGTGGAGTTCACTTCAAATATATATTAAGTATAAATTTATTAAACTTATGTTAGGCATTAGGATCAAATTATTTTTCTTCTATTTCTCTTCCTTTGAAGGAAGCATGATATCCAATTAAGCTTATCGATTTACAATATATATATATTAAAAAAAAAAAAAAAAAATGAAATCATTCAACTTATTTATTTATTTTTTAATGTTAATCCATAAGCTTTTGGAAGTCCACATTTTTTTTTTCAAATGATTATTCAAATATATATGTTACTTTAAAGTGAAAATGAATTCTATGTCTTTTTGGATAAGCGACTCAACACTAAACAAATGGAATAAATTGTAAAAGGAAAAAAGAAAGAAAGGAAATGATAATAATAAGGATGCACTAAGAGAGCTTTGTAACTCAAATTATTTGTTGATAAGGATCCTCTTTATTTGAAAACCAAATCTTAACTATGAAATTGTTCATCTCCATCTCGAAAACAATTAATTATTTGTTGAAAAGTTTGTGCTGATATGGTGTTACATCACCTAATAATTTTTTGGTTCAATTACAATTTTAGTCCTTAACCTATGATCTTTGTTCAAAATGGTCCTCAACCTTTCAACTGTGTCAAATTGGTTCTTAACCTTTCATTCTTGTGTCAATTGGTCCTTGTCATTAAGTGATGGATGAAAAATGCTGACGTGTCTAATAGTTTGATAAAATAAAAATAAAAAATGACGTGGCATGCCAACTTAAAAAAATAAAAATAAAAAATTATGACTTAAACTGATTTGACTCACACGTGCCAAAGATTGAGGACCATTTTCAACCCAGCGTGCACACCATCTTCGTCTTTGAGATATGACCATCGTTTGGGGGTTAAATTTAGTATTTTGTTGTTTGTATTATGGATTTTTGGTTTTTAGCTTTTTTTGATCGGTGAGAAAGGGTTGGATTGTGAATTGAATTCTTGATTTGGACGCAATCTCTTGGTTTACATTAATTGGATGGGTTTGTTTTCTGAGAATACATAGGAAATAAGTTGAATTTGAACAAATAACCAAAGCAAGATCCTTTATATTATACGGACTCTTTATTTTTTTAGGGAAGAAATAAAAATGTGAAAGAAACATTAATTTTTGAGTATTAAGCAAATTTTTTCAGAGTTATCCCTTCTATACAAACTTCTCAATCTCAATCAAAAGAAGCAAATTCTCATACAAGCGAGAACCCAGAGCACAAGAACAAGAGCAATGGCAACAATAGGATGCAACATGAAGAGAATGGTATTGAAGAAGAAGAGAAAGAAAGCAATTCCTCGGTCAATTTGGTAAACCGAAGGCTACACAATGGTCACACACAAATTAGTTCTTTTACAGGTTCCTCTGGCAGTCTTTTTCCCTCTCTATGCTCAGATGTTGAACCCATCCATGGAATATTTTTTTTTAAAATCTGAGTTGGTGAAAATTGTGGCAACTGAGACGGTGGAGCAATACAAATCAGCAACCCAAACTCATTGTTGCTGTTACCCAACCCAAATCTGTCGCCACTGCCTCCAAAATCAAACTCAAGCCGTGCCGTCCAAGCCCAACACCGAAATACAACAACACTAACACCAGCACCTCCTCCAATAAGCCTTTCCTCAAGCACTAACACCTGAGCCTAACCCATGCGACTGAAGAAGACCATCACGAACTTAGATCTATCATGATCTAACTGACCCAAAATACACAGACTCTGACAATTTTATTGGTGGACCTCGGATCTCTGACCGGGGAGGGCAGCGATGGCCTCGGTGTGGGGTGGTGAGGAGCAGACGGAATGGAGGGAAATTTGGGGAACCCCAGGAACAAACTGAAGGATATTGGCACGTGTGAGTCAATTCAGTTTAAGTCATAATATTTTTTTTTTTTTGAGTTGGCATGCCACATCATTTTTTTTTTTTTTTAATAACCCGTTAGCTACATCAGTATTTTTTATCCATCACTTAACGACAATGACCAATTTGACACAAGAATGAAAGGTTGATGACTAATTTGACACAGTTGAAAGGTTGAGGACCATTTTGACACAAATGCCATAAATTGAGGACTAAAATGGTAATTGAACCTAATTTTTTATTGAATTAATATTTTGAAAATCACACCGTTAGATTATATGTTCTCTAACTAGATTCTTAAGACACATATATACCATATTCAATGTCAATCGGATGTTACTTTTTTATCCATAAATTTGAAATTCAAACATTTTATAGAGGAAAATCATGAGATAATTATTACTCATCATCTCCTTGATATTTCATATGCAGATAATATAATCCAACAATAAAATTTTCAAAACAAACTTTCAAAAGAAAATATTTAGTGATATAATCTCGATAAAAATTACCAACATGGTTCTCTTCAGTTCTCTTCTTTTGAAGTAACATGAAATCCAAACTAAGCCCACTAATTGCTTTGTATAACTTTACCCAATTACCTAAGCCCAATACGCGCAAGAAAGTCACGTCTTCAACATAAGGGGTCACCCAATTGGGCCTATTGGGTTCAGCTCCGGTACTTTGAGACTTTTTCATTTTTGTTAGTTAGATTATAAGTTAGTTATTTTGATAAACTACAAGTTCATTAATGAAAAATATATATAATATATCTATATATATATATATATATATATATAATATATTTATCCACCAAAAAAAAGGAAAAGAGTTCATCAAATATTTAAAAAACGAAGGTGCAGTATATTTCCCGTGAGACTAGAGACAAAGGTTGTGGGATCAGTCCAGTGTGAATTAGTAAGCAGAAACCTTAGTGTGGTGTTTAGAATATGAATAAAAAATTCGGAGGAGGGAGACAACCCACGGGGACTCCGTCCATGGCATTGTCGAGCGTTCCCGAGATTAAGCTGAAACAATCTGAAAAAGAATGACCTGTTTGATAAAATGTCCGAAACATTCTATGTTGGAGTTGATTTTAGTTTCAGGACAGATAGATCAATAGGACAATGTGGCCCATATTTGAAGCAAAATCCAAGTTTTAACAATTTTGCGTGTTTTGAGATACATTTAATTGTTTCGGATTTTTTCCCCAGAATTTTTATCGCTTTTGTTTGGGGAATTTTATGTAGCAATTTTGATTTAATAAATAATAAAGATTAGTTTTATTTTTATATGTACTTTCACAATGAATTGAATTATCCTATTGAATGAACTTTCTAGCTATGCCACTGGCTACAACATTATGGAATAACACGTTGGCAGAGCTAAGAGGTCGCTTAATATCTTTTACAATACCAACTATCTCCCACCCCATCCCCAAACTATTTTGCAAGACAACCTGCCTTCACTTCCAATCGGGGGAGGTACCTTAGAAGATGACATAAGGATGATTTGGCCTGGCTGACTAAGAGATGGCCATTAGCACTGCCTTAGCCTTTACCCACAATGGAGTCATCCCGGCATCCTTCTCAACAGCCGCAAGAAAGTTTGGAATGCTTTTCAACATCATTCTCAAAAAATTTCACTACCTTGAAAGACTAAATTGCATACTTGACCCTTAAAGTTTGGAAAATATGTTTTTCATTTTACTCATTTACATTTGAGATTTTTTATTTTGATCCAACAAGTTTGATTCTGTATTCAAAATGATCATTCCGTCCATGTAAATGGACTAATCTAGCCATACATAGGGAGAAAAAAAAGGACTTCATTTTGTAAACGGAATCATAATGAAAACAATTCCAAAATTTAAAGGTTAAAAGTGTAATTTACTCTAAATGAATTCAAGGGTAACTTTTATATCTATTCCAATACAAAATTCACAAAGGCTGTCTCAAAAGGAGGAGGAAGGAAATGAAGTTGAAATTTTTGTCCCAGCTAAAGCATCCCGCACTAACTACAATACCAATTCTGTCTTTGCAAAAAAGCATGAACCTTTCCACCTTAATCTCTTAGACCCACAACCACGAAGCTCTGGGGACCACAACGGTAGGCTCTAGAGAAAAGAGAGAGTATTTACCACAACGGTATTCAAATTAACATATTCTGCATTTTGTAGACAAATTATTTACCCCTCTATGATTTGGCCCTATCACAAATTTAATACAACAAATTTTTTAACTGCTACATTTTCATTAAAATGAAATCCTAAACCCTATTTTAGAAGGAATATTCCTAACTTTATTCTAGGCCCAATCTTAGGGGTCAAATGTAGCAATTAAAAATTTGTATACTATATTATAATAAGGCAAAACTACAAGAGAGTAAATTGTAGATTACCTTTTCATTTTAGTAATTGAAAATATTATCCTCATTTAATTTAAGAATCAATATCAATATCAAATTAGATATTGAAATAATTAAGAAAGTATTTTCTCTTATAAGCTAAAAAGTATTGAACTTATTTCCTCTGCAAAAAATCAATCAAATGGCATAACTAATTAATCTCCATTTACAAAAATAAAGCATGCATAGTTTATATGAGTTTATTTTATTTTATTTTATTTTTAATGCAAAGAATGAATTGGAGTTAGTTTTGTAATTGTTTATGCCATGTCGGTTTTGTTTCCCCCTACTAAAAATTTCCCTCTTGAAGTTGAAATTTCCAATTGTTTGACTAATAATTAAACTGCGAGGCACTGTTCTATTGATACCGAAGTTGAACAAGAGTTCCATTTTTAGTGATAATGCAACTACCACTAACTTTATATTCTTTTATAGTTTATTACATTTGCGTTTTTACTTATCTTTTTTCCTTTTAATTAATGGATTACCATACAACTACCAACAGGTGTCCTACTATAAGTGTCGACATGTAGACTTTCTCAATTAAAAAAAATAAAAATAAAAAATGAGAGAGTCGGTAAGATGACTTTGTATTTGAGAGAGTCGGTAAGATGACTTTATCACAAAAAATAATTTGGTTAGAATACCAGTTATGAGATAAATTAATTATACTTAAATTTAAATAAGAATTCATTACAACTGTATATTAAAGATGAAGGAATCCTTCTCGCGAAAACTTATAAAAAGATTGAATCAAACTGAATCAACTAGGATCGAGATCTTCATGCATGAAATTGTCCTTATTATTATTATTTCTTCTCTTTTTGGAAAGGATATTGAATGAAACATCACGGACCTTTTCCAGTTACAATAATGCTCAACAATATAACAACATTAACCGAGGCCAATAATAACAAGGCACTAAAAGCTCTATCAAACAAAATTAAGTTTATTCAACATGACACTCAAAAGCTTATTAAGCAAAAGTTTCCTTGACAGCATGGGATAAAGTTAAACTTTATCTTCATCTACAAAAGCTTATTAAGCAAACTCATCAAAAAAAAAAAATGCTTATTAAGCAAAAGTTTCCTTGACAGCGACAAAGTTAAACTTTATCTTCATCTACATATTGCACCTACCACACCGACCTAATTAGCACAATAACAAATTAAAACAACAAAATAAAGAAATACATGCACACTCTTCTCAAAAAAAAGAAAAGAAAAGAAATACATGCACACGGCCGTTGATCAAACACAAATACGAACTTTTATCTAATTGTGGCCAACGGATTTTTAGACGAGCAAATCAACAAGAACACTGGCAAGAGTATTTGTTGGATCGCCTATAAGAATACTAATAATAGTCTTGAGAAATATTTTGACTATCCTCAAGTACTTGTTACCTCTCCCACGGTTTCTATTCAAGTGACTTTGAATAGATCGTAGGTCCAGATTCTCCAAAGCCAAACAATCATGATCATTAGCCGTTCCATCTTTCCATCCCTCAACGACCATTTCCATTGCGCAATAAACATGAAAATTATACGTGTCGCACTCCGACACGTACGACCACCCCTTAATTTTCGACAAACTATCTTTAATCTTTGTCTGGTTGCACCATGAACACTTTGACACAGTCTCACGAAGACGAAATTTGATCCCATCAATTTCTAGTTCATTCTTGAGGTTGCGACAACAAGGGTGCAAATCCTTGAGAGTCTTCGGGCAATGGTAGACGAAACCTTTGACGTGTTTCCCACATGCGTCGCAATATCTTTTGCAATCGTCGCAATATTGCTTGTTGCATTTCCTAGGGGGCTGTTCGTAGAATTTGAAAGTGGAGTTTCTGAAGAACTTGTGGGATGTGGTGGGGGTGGTGAACATGCAATCTTCGTGAAGATCATAGTCGCACTGCTCACATCTGTATCTCTTTCCGAAGCCATGCCCCTTGCAACCATCGCATGTGTAAGGTTTTCGATAGTTCTTTAGCTCGAGCTCATGCTCCGGGTGGCTAGTATGAGTTTTCCCCATATTAGTGGTTATCTGCACCATAGACAGGCTCTGTGAGAATGCAAATTTCGGTATTAAGCGTTTACTTTCAACTGAAAATTGGTTTGACAACTTAACTTCAATTTCCTATATTAAGAAAGAGATTTCATATAATTTTTTTATTTTATTTATAAGAAAGAGATGTCACATAATTCGATGCTGATATGAAAATTAACGTACCTGGCTCTGCAGCTTGTTAGTCTTGGGATATGATCAACTGCTATGACCTAAAACTTTGGAGTCTCTACTCTCTAGGAAAGGAATAAGAGTGATATAAACAAAGCTCAGGTGCTACGTGGCCCAGGACCATTATAAAGGAAATAAAAAAAAAAATTAGATTTTTTTTTGGGTAGAAGATTCGAATCAATTGAGCGGAAACTTGGTGGGCAATTCTCAAATTTGGGGTTCCATACAAATACAATACGCAATCTCTCTGCCATATATTTTAATATTTTATGTTGGGCTATAAAATATATGGGATACCATCAAACCAAGTTGATTATTTCACCTTTTTATTTATTTATTTTTTGTCCTATATGTGTGAAGTTTACCATGAAACTAAAACTACTGGATTGAAAATTAAAAAATAAAAAAAATTCCCGATATAATCTATTTTAGCCAGTTTTAGATCACGTCGGTGTAATTAAAATTAGTTGCACCGTTTTAGCTTTCAATTCTGATTTTTTTTTTTTGCAAAAATATTTGACATAAGCCTATTTTGTATCAAATACCATCGAAACAAATAAGTGAGTTGCACATCTAAATATATCTTTTAACATAGCACTTAAATAAATGACCGAGTATTTTGCTCAATTGAAAAAAAATGGTGGGTTCAAGTATGTGGGAGATAGGTGCCTTTGTGGTTTTGTAACGTAGTAAGCACAAAGAAAATATTTCAGCACCACCTCCTCTGTAAATGTAATTACATAGAAATAATGAAATGCACTTTCTTTGTACTTCTGACAAGGAAATCAGAGATTTCCAACCACTAATTATTTCTTTCCAAGAAAAATCTTTTAATTGGTTTCATCCTGTTCCAATCATAGAACGAATTTTCTAAAGGATATATAC
>OU015769.1:34406577-34427628 GCA_907173295.1 Fagus sylvatica
AATCTATTACGAAAGTTGGACACGACTCTAGTCTGTAGATCATAGTAATCATCATCCCAAAGGTTTGGAATTTTTCTTTTCAAAACAATTATTGACGTAGGACGTGATATATATGAGGCTAATCATGATCATTAGGTATTCTATTTTTGTTATATTTATTTATAAGTAATCTAGAGTGAGAGTCTCTTTTATTAAACTGTCAGTTTGACTAGTTTAGAGATGCGTTAGGATTTGAAAAATTTTAGATATTTTATTTCATTTTGTATATTGATTTTCTATAATTTCGTATAGATTTCAGATTTTTTTTTAAAGTGAAAATCTTAAGGATTTGATGGTTTTCATTAATTAATTGAAAGGAGATGTTGAATTAATTAACAATTCATGTTCAATTATAACATAAATTGTCAAAAAAAAAAAAAAAGATTTGTCAGACCAAAATTAATGGACTCTAAATCTCTAATATTGTGGGAGAAATGCTTAAGCTGATTAACGAAGAGCTTTAAGGAACTCAAATCAACTTAAAGGACTGATAATTCACAGTCATGGATCCATTATAAGAATCAACATCCTGATCATTTTCAATAGAGGACTAAATAAAGCATTAATTGTTAGAATTTGGTCAGGTTTGGTCAACCGGTTTACCCATTATATATATATTAGTGGGCATGGTTTACAATGTGCATGGAATGGCCACATACAAGGTCCAAGAGAGATGTATTCTTTTTCTTATAATAATCACACTAAAAGGTTGTCCACTAACGAAGGAGGCCAGCAACTTCGTGGTCTAAATTAAACTCTTGGTCACAGGTTGGCTCGATAGGTTTGCGTTTTTGCATTGTTAAGTTTGTGTGGCAATCTTTTCGGCATTTTGGGTTATCTTCTAGATTCTTATTTCAATAGGAATACTTGGCGATCCTAAGTCCTCTACTCTCTTTTTTTTTTTTTTAGATAAATATATTTAACTCAAGCACTTATGAGATTGTACCCTAAATCTTATTAGCCATCATATAATTTGAAGGAGAATAATATGCTTTTGATTTTAAAGACCAATATTATAACATATCTACATTTTATGATTCTTGCAAGTTTTTTTGAAGAAATTGAAGCAAAGTGCAATATGTCATCACTCATCACACATATATATTGAGTCTCTTGCTTTTCGGATCTTTTTTTTTTTTTTTAAATTTTTTTTTTTTTTTGGGGGGGAGGGGGGGGGGGGGGGGTTTTAACTTCTTATCCTGTCCCGCTTATTTTGCCTGAAAAGCTCTAACGATAAATTAATGTAAAGATATTGTTGAATTTTTTTTTTTGTTAAGTTACAATTGAGGGGATTCAAGTATTCAACCAATCTCAACCTACATAAGATCGAGAGAAACGTGTCACTAGACAGACTATATGGTTATTAAACTTTATCAATAGTCCGACATTATGATCTAAGTAATATTATAAAATTAAGTAAAAAACCTAGGGTCAGGCATATATACATAGCAACCATACCTGCTTAGACATTTTTTAATTACCGCAGTAGTTGTTATGAACTTTCTGGATTATATTTAAAAGGTAAAAAAAAAAACAAAAAACAAAACAAAAAGCTAGAGAGAGAAGATAGAGCAACTTATTAATTTAATTGGAGTATTTGGACCTCGTTAATCAAGAGGCTTCCATGCATTTTTATTTGAAGTTTACTTGGTCATGCATATTTTGATTTCTATATACATCATTATAGAATTTGGATGGTCCTAACAAATCTAAACCAAATGTAGCTTAGCCACATATATGAGCATGCAGGCAGCTTCAATCTTCTCTAAAACTTTCTGGCTGTTATTGTACACCTTTCATCTTATATCATTATTGAACTGGTCTGGGAGATTGTTTGGGGATTAATTACAGGCTCTTTTTTTGGCTACATATTTCACTTTCTTATGTGCCAATTTTCTACATATATCTACTGTTCATATTTAACTTAGGATTTGGTTATAAACTAGTTTATAGCTAGTCAGTTTGCTACAACCTATTACGTGCTGACTAATATAATCATCAACTTGTACTTTTAGTCACATGACCTATTTAATGAGTCATGCGACTTGTTTAAATAACACATATGGACAGTCTTATGAGTTGTCACGTAGTGAGTTATAGCAACCGGGCTACAAACCAGTTTCTAGCCAAACTCTGTTCTTTAACTTAAGGGCCCCTCTTATTATATATTTAACTTAATTTTGAAGTGCTTCTCCAAGCAAATCTGCTATTTTGTCATTATCACGTTGGAATATGTACAGTTGTGGGATGTGATTGTATATGGGATTCTGTAAGATTCGAACTAGGAAGGTTTTATATACTTATGGTTAATTTAAGTTTGGACGATTATGGTCCATGATATTGAACAATCTAGGTAGTCCTTTTGGTATAGATTATGTTGAACATTTTTGGTCGATGACTGGCTAATCTAGTACTAATCAATTCTTGTGCGTTATGATGTGTTGCCAACTAAAAATTTTAGGTTCCATATGCCATAAATTCCATAGGTTTTATAGTCGTCCCGTGCAGAATTATATACTTTGCTGATTATGATACCATTAAATCAATGATTGAAAGAGTTCTAGAGCGAGACGCTGCATCCATGAACTTTGATTGGTTAATTATGGCATATATTTACGATGAAATTAGTTAGGCACCATTAATAGACGTTTTACTTGGTCAGTACCTTGTTTGATAGTGGTTAGTGTTAGAATTGGAATGAATTGTGTGTATATTGAAATGTATGAATAATAAAATAGGTACTATCTTATATAAAGGTATAGGAGTGTTGTACAAGTAAGTGTAGTTGGCAAGTAAATAAAATAGAGCCCAAGCTCATTAGGCTGATTAACACTAACAATGTACCCCCCTCAAACTCAAAGTATAGGATGAGAGACCAACTGAAAATTGGAAACTAGATCATGAAAACGTTCAGTGGATTGGTGAAAATTGGGTTCATCACTAATTATTAACAATATTTTTACATTACAAACATCACATTCACATGAGTATATAATAGGCCAAATTACATAATCACCCTATGAGGTTTGACTCAGTTGCAAACAGACCTCCTGGGTTTTGATTTTATAATATAACCACCTGGTTTTTAAATTGGTGAAATTGACCCTTCTAAGTACTTTTTTTGTCGATTTTGTTAGTAGAAATTTGTCACGTGCATTACATGTGACCACTTTATAATAAAAAATTCATTATTATAAACCAAGTGCAATGCATGTGACAAATTTTGTTACAAAATTGACAAAAAAATGTACTTAGAGGTCAATTTCATCAATTAAAAAACCTCAGGTGGTTATATTACAAAATTGAAACCCAGGGGGTCAGTTTGCAAATAACCCAAACCAAGGAGTGATTATGCATTTTAGCCTATTTAAAATAAAAAAGAATGCAATTCAACATTAAAAAAAAAAAAAAAATGCAACTAATGCAAGTATATTAGCAAATTGTGAAAATTATTATGAATTTTTATATTTTGGTAAAAAAAGCTCACGTGGGCCCGTGGCACGCTATTAGGAGGCAATCACCAATGAATTCCGTGATATTCGCATATTATCATTCCAACTTTCCAAGTTTCTTAACACTTAAGGAAAAGACTGGTCTTTGGAGATTCCAATAAAATAGAAAGAAAGAAAGAAGAGCTGATTATTTTTCTATAAATAAGAGTGGCCCTAAACCACTTTGCTTAACTGCCCATCCCTATCAGGCTATCATCGTGGTTGGTAAGTCTTCTCATGGGTCAAATAATTAATTTCAATTTATAAACTCTCATTAATTTTGTCTTATATATGTTGAGAGTTTATAATCAATGGGAATAAAATCTTATTCCTTAAACTTGTTGGATGTGAAAATATTGAACAAGCACAAGATATCAATCAATTTAATCAATGAGAGTTCAAGGAATTAATGACTTTGCTGTACCTCTTCCATCATCATTGTCACCATCATCAATAATTTGTTTTTTTTATAACTATAGTCTATCATGAATAGTTATTGTCACGTCACTTTACTATTATAATTTCTTGATCTTCTTCATCAATGACCGCATTTATTTTCACCTGAGCATTTGGTACAGTGATAATATCCATCTCCAAAAAGTCACATTTCTTTATGAGGACGTAAGTTTTATTTTTAAGATCTTCAAAATATACGTGCATATGCATTTAAATTATAATTTCTATCATATATTAAAAAAAAAAAAAAAATAACCGCTTTTATTAATAAAAAATATAAAAGATATTATGACCAAACTTACTTTTTTATTGAATCATTAAATATAACGGGTTTTGAATAACGGGCTCAGTCCATAGTACTGGACATGTATGCATGGAATCACTAAACATAACGGGTTTTGAATAATCGGCTGAGTCCATAGTACTTGACATGCATACATGCATACTGCATACATCCGTCTTCACATGTGCATTGTGCATTTACATTATTTTTTTTTCTTCATATTGGCTAAGAGAATAAGCAATAAAAGGTATGTTTGATTTGTTCAATCCATAAAGCTATTTCTTATATAACATCCTCACAAACTTTTCCATTTGTCCAAAAAAAAAAAAAAAAAAAAAGGTCTATAAACAAGTGCATAGCGTGTCTGAAGATATTAGTAGTATTTATGCCTATAGGTTAGCGCCGTAAAATTTCAAGTTTATTACTATTGTTTGATATGATTATTTTTTTGGTGAATTACGGTTGTTTATTATGATGTTTATGTCGAGTTGAGACTAGAAATACAAAAATTTCGAGTTTATTACTTTGGAGCGCCATTGGACCTAAGCCAAACCTGACAAAGATAACGTCTCGGGCTCGTACTGAATTTAAGCATTTTATTCCCCTTTTTTCACTAGGAAAATTGAAGACAATCTCATGTGCACTCTAAGTTATAAGACTAATTGGGAATTTTTATTTTCACTTAAAGAAAAAGTAACCTAAGAAAAAAGTTGACCTATTAGCACATGGTTTGAATTTGAGGCGGTTGGAGAGATTTAGGAGAGGGCTAAAGATTGACAATAAAATAGTTCACTAAGTCCAGATTCGAAGGATCCGCCACTTATCCAAATACGACGCATGCAATTTTCATCACGGTGCTACATATGTTATGCACTTATGCCTCTTTCTTTTCTTTTTTTATGCACTTATGCCTCTTTCTTTTCTTTTTTCTTTTTTTGTGAGAATCAGAAATTTCGTTAAGAGAAAACAATAATACTTGTGCGCATGGGGTGGTCTTCATAAAAATAAAAATAAAAGTAGGTTGAACAATATTAAGACTGTCTTTTAAATTCTCTATTTTGGGAATGTATTCTAGAGTGGTCTTCATTAATAAAAAAATAAATAAAAATAAAAGGAGGTTGAACAATACTAGGCTGCATTTGAAATTTTGAATCCTTTATTTTGGGAATGCATTCTAGAGTGGTCTTCATAAATAAAAAAATAAAAGTAGGTTGAAACTTTTACTAAGAAGTGATTATACTGAATGAAATTACGTTGGTTAGACAAAGTGTAGAATGCATTTTCAATATTATATATTATGCAATTAAACACTTGAGAATGTTTTTTCAATTATATATTTTGCAATTTGTTATTTTTTTAAATAATTATCATAAGGCACATAACATACACACAACAATACCTTATACTTTAAATTAATGTCTAATATAAAAAATTGGAATAATTACACTTTACCCTCTTGTGGTCTGAGTAAAATATAATTATCCTTAAAAAATATAATACACTTGCATGAACAAATTTGGAAATAAACAATTTTTACGATTTTCTATAGCAAACCAATCAAATTAATCTATATTTAACTAAATTTTATTTTAAGAAAAAAATATATTTTAATCCCTATAGGAGATTTAACAAATTAAACTTTATAGCCCATGATTAACTATTTGTACATAAATTTTATGTTCTCACTCTTTTTTCCTTTCCTCCCTTTCTTTTTTTCTTTCTTTAATTTCCCTCACTTGTTTTAATTAATGGCTATAGGAGTAATTAATGCTTATGTCAGTGGATCCTACTTACTTTAGCAAAAATCATAATCAGAAACTAAAATCAAAATTCAAAAAAATATGAATTCTGACTTCTGCTATAGAAATAAGAATTATATTGCATTTGTCAAAATCTCAACTAAACACCTCAACTCTTTTTAGAATGTATTTTATGCACAGAAATCTAAAATAATTGTTTAGAGTAGAAGATCCAAATACCACCTAATTCGACACGACACATGTAGATAAATTTGAGAAATTGGTTTGTAGAGAAATCTCATAGCTAGTAATTTAAATGTAATATGTTTTAGATTGAGATCTTATATAATACTTTTACTTTTGGAATGGGCTAAATTTTTTTTCCATCTCAATTTACTTTTTCAACTTTTTTTTTTTTTTTAATATTTTTTAATATTAATAAGTGGTTTTAATCTTAACCGCACAAAACCAATTAGTGCTGCTATTTTTGGGATGTCTTTTTTTTATCATTCTTGTCGCATCTGCAGGCTGCAGCTCCTCTTTGCCTTTAGATATGGGCCGTTGAGAAATAAAAAAACCAAATGTAAATATGTAATAGTGCTTAAAAGAAAAAGAACGACCGGCCCATACTACACGACATGACAAATGTAGAAAAGCACATGCGAAGAAAGATTCCTCCATGTGACTTAATGATATAATAAGCAAGTAAGAGCACTCTTATCAATCTCCCTGTTCGGTTGAAAACTAAAAAATATAACGAAAAGCTCTGCAAAACACATAATATCAGCCTCCTCATTCAGGCGAAATTCCAAATGTGATGAATAGTAGCTCCTCAAAGTGAGGAGCAATTATTCACTCTTCGTGGAATAAATAAGCTTTTTTTCTCTCTCTTGCAAGCTGTCTCCCGCGCCAAAATAACGGAAAAAACAACAACAACAACAAAAAAAAACTGTACAGATCTAAATCTTCAATACCCCAAACAAAAACCCACAAACCAAAAAAAAAAAAAATCAAAGGCTTAAAAAAGCGAAATTAGAAAGCTCTTCCAAAACTGATAAGAAAAAAGAAAAAAAAAATGGAGGCTCAAAACTGTTTGATGATGGTGAGAGTGGCAGTAAAGATGGAAAAAAAAAAAAAAGCATGAGAAAAAAGAAAATGAGAGAAAGAAAGAAAATGAGGGAGGGGGATGAACTGAAAAGGAAAGGAGAAATGAGGGGGAGAATGGGGGAAAAGAGAAAAAGGGAGGGGTACGTGGGTGGGGAAAAAAAAAAAGGGAGAGAAAAATGAGAAAGGAAGGTATTTTGGAAGTTGTGAAAAAAATAAAATAAAATAATAAAAATATATTATAAAATAGAATAGTAAAGTTAGAATAGGGAGTGGTGTAGTTCCTTTAGCTAAACTAGAAAAAGTGATTTTTTAGAACCAAATAAAAAAAAGAGGAGGGATAAGAATGCTCTAAGTGCATTCTTATCAGCCTCTCTATTCGGCTGAAAACAACAAAATATAAGGAGAAGGCAGCCAAAACACGCAGCACCAGCCTCCTCAGATGAGTGAAAATCCGAAGCTGATGAACAGTAGCTCGCCCAACTCAAGGAGCTACTGTTCATCCTTACGGGAATAAAAAAAGCTTTTTTCTCTCTCTTGCAAGCTGTCTACCACGCCAATAATAACGGAAAAAACAACAACAACAACAACAACAAAAACAAAAACACAGTAACAGATCTAAATCTTCAATACCCCAAATAAAAAAAAAAAAAAAAAAAATGATGAACAGTAAAAGAAAAAAGAAAAAAAAATGAGAAAGAAAAATACATTCAGAGGTGAAGTAGCAGTAACAGCAAAGATGGAGGCTCAAAATGAAAAAAATGAAGGGGGACGCTGAAAAAGAAAGAAAGAAAGAAAGAAAGAAGAAAAGAAAATGAAGGGGGACGCTGAGAAAGAAAGAAAGAAGAAAGAAAAGGGAGTAGAAAAAGTGGGAGGGGATACGTGGGTGATGGGGAAAAAAAAAAGAAAAGAAAAAGAGGGGGAATATCCTACGGGTGTATAGAAGGAGGGTAGAGAAAAATGAGAAAAGTTGGTATTTTGAAAGTTGTGAAAAAATAAATAAAATAATAAGAATATATTAAAAAATAGAATAGTAAAGTTAGAATAGGGAGTCTGATACAGTGGTGCTTTAGCTAAACTAACAAAAGTGGGTTTTTTAGAACCCAAATTGGCAAAAAAAATGGAGCTGATAGGAATGCTCTAAGGTCGGTCTACGGTCTGTTTCCAGCTCATTTCTCCATCCTCTTTTTAATTAAGCGGTTTTAATCTTAACCGCACATAACCAATTTGTGCTGCTGTTTTTGGGATGTCTTTAGATATGGGCCGTTGAGAAATAAAAAAACCAAATGTAATATTGCTTAAAAGAAAAAGAACGGCCGGCCCATGCGAAGAAAGATTCCTCCATGTGACTTATAATGATATAATAAGCAAGTAAGGGCGGTCTACGGTCTGCTTCCAACTCATTTCTCTATCCTCTTCTTAATTACTACTACTATCTCACCAGAATCAAATGATACCACTCTCCACAATACTCATCTCCTCATAAAATCCATCACACCTACCTTAATTCTTAAACCTCTCAAGCCCAGCTATCTAATCATCAACATTTAATCTCCCCCAAACCACGATATTCTTTTCCCAACTCATTACTCAAACCTACCTTAAACTTATCAGATCCGTCTGCCCAATCATCAACATTTAATCCCCCCCTTACCTCTCTAACAATCATTTCTCGCCTCTCGCCTCTCGAACAATCATTCTATCAAACACCCTGCCTTCACAAATCTTGTCACCTACCCTCACAGCCTTTTCAATGGCAAAAGAACACAACCCTAGAGTACATACCACAGACAAACCACGCAAACACCACCATACAAAAAACTCAGTAACTCTGCCAACAAACAATGATGCCGACAAATCCTTTCTTGTAGGTGGTTATCTCATCACCAACAAAACCCCCAACGGAAACAAAATCGTTGTTATACTTCTCAATGCCTGGAAAACCAAAAGTAAGGTCATTGCCGTATATCGTTTGGGAGAAAACGATTTCCTTTTCAGGTTCGAGTCGAAGGAAGATAGGAGATCCATCCTCTCTCTGGGCCCTTGGTTCGTGGGGGGCCGAATGATTGTCCTTAAATTATGGGACATCCAAATCCCTTTCAATAAGATTGACTTCACAACCAATGACTTTTGGGTTCAAGCACACAACCTCCCCCCAAATAAAATGTCTCGAGAAAGCGCTATAATTATAGGGAACCACGTGGGTGAGTTCCGTGATTTCGATGATCCCAAAAAAGAAAGCTTCGGTTGTAGAACTTTCCTCAGATTGAAAATAAAATTCAATATCACTGAGTCACTTCCCTGTGGCATTTACATGGATTGCCAACCCAACACAGACATATGGATCGACTTTAAATATGAAAAACTCCAAGATTTCTGCTATGGCTGTGGGAAACTCCGGCATGAGAAGCAAGATTGCCTCTCACCTCTGTCTCTGAACAAGACACGTGAGCGATTTAGTCCTTGGATGAAAGCAAACGACTCAAGCCAATCTCACACGTGGTTTACTATCCACAAAAATGTAGCTCCTTCTACAGTCATGGATTCCACGCGCCCAAAACAGGTAACCCACTCTTCCCAATTTACGGCTTTAGTTGAGGGTTTTGACTTTTGATGGGCCAGTCCTTGCCCTGCATTTTGTGCTTTCCTAATAAATTTACCATTATCTGTCAAAAGAATTTAAAAAAAAAAAAAAAACCGTCATACTTGTAGTTGTTTCCACCAAAGCAACGGAATCATACAAATACAATGATGAAAACCCAAGCACTCTACGGCCTTTTACATTGGCCTTCTTTTTCCTGATGCATATATACATATAACTGTTTTCACATGTGCATTCGGTTGAACCCATTTTGTGTACTTGTGCATATTGGTGTTGGATGGTCGAGTGTGCTGTAAACAGATCTTATTTCTATGTAGCAATCCCAGATTTATAGTTCATTCATTCTCTCTCTATATATATAAAGAATGACTAATCCTCATAGTGTCTATAGAAGGCATATTGGCAGACAGGGGCGGCTCTACATTATAGCCAGGGTGTGCAGCTGCACACCCTGACTTTTAAAAAAATCAAAGGAAAAAAAAAATTTTATATAGATATTCTTGACAAAAAAAAAATTCTGAACACCCTCAAATAAAAATTTTGAACACCCTCAAATAATTTGTGAACACCCTTATGTAATAAACCCAATTTACCATACTCAAAAATAAAAAGCCCAAATAACAATACTTATTTAAGCCCATAATACAAAATAAGCCCAAATAATAATTGTTTAAACACAAATGTTTGATCCAGCCCATTAATGAAATTTATTCTATTCAAGAAAAAAAAAAAAAATCCAAAACTTACCGCGTGCGGTGTGCGTGCAGCGTGCCTGAACAAAACAAAAAAAATCCCAAATTTTTCTGAATAGCTGAAGGGAGAGACAGAGAGTCAGAGAGAGAGAGAGAAAACCCAAAAGCTGAAAGCCTGAAACGGTGAAACCCCTGCTGCGAAGTGCGAAGGCCACCACCGGTCACCGCCAGACCATCCCTCACCGCACCGCTACGCCTGCTGACTGCTGCTGCCGCCGCCGCCGCTCGGTCACGCCACGCGCCGTTCGCCTGTCCGGTTCTGCTCTCAGATCTGGTATGTTTTTGTTTTGTTTTTTTTTTCTTTTCCTCTCTTTCTTTTCCGGTTCTGCTACTTCACTACTCTTGACAGCCTTGCCTAGTTGCCTACTGTTTTGTTACTTAGTTGTTTATTAATTAGTTGTTTAGTTATTTCATATTTAACCGAAACTTAGTTAGTTAATATAATATTTATTTATTTATTTGATAGTTTATGTTTTATGTTATTAATATTTGTCTAATTGTCTTTGTAGTGATATTGTGATAGACTAATAGTGTGTTATTTTGTTTAATTATTTGTTTAGAATTTTGATTAATTTGTCTATTTGTGATTTGTCTAATTGTCTTATAATTACTTTATTTGTTTGGATTTAATTAATTTATCTATTTGATTAATTTATTTTATTTTTTATTCTTTTGCTAATTGCTAGTACCCTAGTACAATGGATGAATGATTGTTTGGTTACATACATTGAAAGTGATGTATTTGATAGCATTGATAATGAAGCTATCATGCAACGATATCAAGCTATGAAGACTCGTAGGAGGATTTTATAAAATTTCATGTATTTTTTTTTTTTTTAGTGATGTTATATTCGAAGACTTGTAGAAGGATTTTATAAAATTTCATGTAATTTTTTTTTTTAGTGATGTTATATTCAAGTTTTGTAATGAACGTTGAACACCCTGAAAAAATTTCCTGGAGCCGCTACTGTTGGCAGACTACTCTACCTCACACTCACCAGACCAGATATTTCCTACTCTCTTAGTTGTTTGAGTCAGTTCATGTCTGAGCCTCGTCTTCCTCACTTGCATGCTAAGGGTACACCAGGTCAAGGCTTATTTTCCCCTTCTGATACAACCTTGCAATTGAAAGGTTTCTGTGATTCAGATTGGCCTAGCTGCCCTGATACACGAAGATCCATTATTGGGTTTTGCTTCTTCTTGGGGGATTCTTTGATATCATGGAGGTCAAAGAAGCAGACAGTTGTTTCTCTTTCTTCTGCAGAGTACAGAGCAATGGCTGTTGCTACTTGTGAGCTCACTTGGCTTTTAGCTTTGCTTCAAGACCTTTGCATTCCACATCCAACAGCTTCAGTGCTCTTTTGTGATAATCAAGCTGCTCTTCATATTACAGCTAACCTAGTATTTCATGAGAGAAAAAAACATATTGAAGTGGATTCTCATTTCATCCGCGACAAAATTCAAGCAAGCTTGCTCAAAACCTTACATGTCTCATCCTCTCACAGACATCTTTACTAAACCACTTGGTTTTGTCCAATTCTCTTCTCCTCTTTCCAAGTTGGGAGTTGTGAATATACACTCTCGCACTTGAGGGGGCATATTACAAACAACAAACAACTCAATTTCGAGCTTATAAGACTTGAAGTGCACAGTTTTACTAAAGTCACATGAGATCAACAATGATACACACCATTTCACTTAAGTTTTATTTACTCTCTTACACAAGTGTAATATTTTGATTGGCTATTGCGTTAGTGCTGTTAGTTATGCATGAGTGGAGTTTGTTAGTAATTAGTTAGATGTTTAAGCAAAGTTGTTAGATGTTTATGCTAGATCATTTCCAGTATAAAATTAACTTTTACTGTACATTTCAATTTAGTTCAGTGAAATAAAGTTTTAGCTTCTTCAACAATTCTTAAGCGTTCTAGATTCTTCTTTCACTACACCAATTTTATTAACGTCATTTAAAAGTACAATGTTACATATTTTAATCGTAAAATAAATAAAATAGAGAAAACTTAATCTATTGCGATAATTCTCACATATATGATATTGTCTTTGGTGCAGATAACCACTAAAATGGGGAAAACTCATACTAGCCACCCCGACCATGAGCTCGAGCTAAAGAACTATCGAAAACCTTACACATGCGATGGTTGCAAGGGACATGGCTTCGGAAAGAGATACAGATGTGAGCAGTGCGACTATGATCTTCACGAAGATTGCATGTTCACCACCCCCACCACATCCCACAAGTTCTTCAGAAACTCCACTTTCAAATTCTACGAACAGCCCCCTAAGAACTGCAACTATCTATATTGCGATTGCAAAAGATATTGCGACGCATGTGGGAAACGCGTCAAAGGTTTCGTCTACCATTGCCCGAAAACTAACAAGGATTTGCACCCTTGTTGTCGCAACCTCAAGAATGAACTAGAAATTGATGGTGTGAAATTTCGTCTTCGTGAGACTGTGTCAAAGTGTTCATGGTGCAACCAGACAAAGATTAAAGATAGTTTGTCGAAAATTAAGGGGTGGTCGTACGTGTCGGAGTGCGACACGTATAATTTTCATGTTTATTGCGCAATGGAAATGGTCGTTGAGGGATGGAAAGATGGAACGGCTAATGATAATGATTGTTTGGCTTTGGAGAATCTGGACCTACGATCTATTCAAAGTCACTTGAATAGAAACCGTGGGAGAGGTAACAAGTACTTGAGGATAGTCAAAATATTTCTCAAGACTATTATTAGTGTTCTTATAGGCGATCCAACGATTACTCTTGCCAGTATTCTTGTTGACTTGCTCGTCTAAAAAATCCGTTGGCCACAATTAGATAAAAGTTTGTATTTGTGTTTGATCAACGGCCGTGTGCATGTATTTCTTTTCTTTTTTTGAGAAGAGTGTGCATGTATTTCTTTATTTTGTTGTTTTAATTTGTTATTGTGCTATACTATAAATTAGGTCGGTGTGGTTGGTGCAACATGTAGATGAGGATAAAGTTTGGGCACTGATATTTCCGCACCCATTTTTTATATTTCTGCACTTCTTAGAAATGTGTGTGGTTAAAAAGACCAAATACCCTTTACTGTTCATCTCCTTTTCTACTTAACCAGCAACTCATCAACCCAACACTCCCCACGCCCAACGCCAGCAATCCTTCAAAACCACCACAACTTCAAACAATCAAACACAAATCTTCAAAACATACCCACAATTAAACACAAGTGAATGTTGAAACCCATCTCCATTACCTTTTTCATACCCATACAGCAGCCAAAAATAGAGAAATCTAAAATCAGATTCTCAAAATCTAAAAATACCCATAAAATCAAATTCTCAAAATAATACCCAAATAGTGAATTTGTGGGTGGGTATTTTGCAAAGATAATACCCAAATTCTCGAGCCTCCTGAAGCAGAAACTACTTCTTCTTCTTTATTTATTTATTTTTTCTCCCTCACCGGCTTTCTCTATGTGTGCTGGGTCTGGTTGCTGCTCCGTGCTCCAGCCTCCAGCTGGGTTTGTCGCCGTGGGTTTTTCTGCAGGTGCTTGGATCAGATCTGACGGAAACGTGGCCGGAGTGTTCATGCTCGTGATCGTGGCACCTCTTCTTGTACGGTGCGGAAGATAGCGGTGGTTTTCCGCCAGAGACTGTCTGTATCGGTGCCACGAAGATTGACAGTCCAAGCTTCTCGTTCGAGACGCTGTTGTCTCCGGTGATCGCTGACGACATGCAAGAAGAGGCTCGAGAATTTGGGTATTATTTTGCAAAATAAATGAATAAAGAATATATTACAACTTTAATGATTTTATGGGTACTTTTAGATTTTGAGAATCTGATTTTAGATTTCTCTATTTTTGGCTGCTGTGTGGGTATGAAAAAGGTAATGGAGATGGGTTTCAACATTCACTGTGTTTGATTGTGGGTATGTTTTGAAGATTTATGTTTGATTGTTTGAAGTTGTGGTGGTTTTGAAGGATTGTCGGCGTTGGGCGTGGGGTGTGTTGAGTTGATGGGTTGCTGGTTAAGCAGAAAAGGAGATGAACAGTAAGGGGTATTTGATCTTTTTAACCACACACATTTCTAAGAAATGCGGAAATATAAAAAATGGGTGCGGAAATATCATTGCCCTAAAGTTTTTGTGTATCTTTATCCCATGTCGCTGTCAAGGAAACTCTTGCTTAATAAGCTTTTGAGTGTCATGTTGAATAAACTTAATTTTGTTTGATGTGCCTTGTTATTATTGGCCTCTTTTACTGTTGTTATATTGTTGGGCATTATTGTAACTGGAAAAGGTCCGTGATCTTTCATTCAATATCCTTTCCAAAAAGAGAAGAAATAATAATAATGACAATTTCATGCGTGAAGATCTCAATCCTGGTTGATTCTGTTTGATTCAACCTTTTTATAAGTTTTCGCGAGAAGGATTCCTTCATCTTTAATATACTGTTGTCATGAATTCTTATATAAATTTAAGTATAATTAATTTATCTCATAACTGGTATTCTAACCAAATTATTTTTCTGTGATAAAATCATCTCACCGACTCTCTCAAATACATAGATTTTTTTTTAATTGAGAAAGTCTACATGTCGACACTTATAGTAGGACACCTGTTGGTAGTTGTATGGTAATCCATTAATTAAAAGGAAAAAAGATAAGTAAAACGCAGACGTAATAAACTATAAAAGAGTATAAAGTTAGTGGTAGTTGCATTATCACTAAAAATGGAACTCTTATTCAACTTCGGTATTAATAGAACAGTGCATCGCAGTTTAATTATTAGTCAAACAATTGGAAATTTCAACTTCAAGAGGGAAATTTTTAGCAGGGGGAAACAAAATCGACATGGCATAAACAATTACAAAACTAAAATAATTCCTCAAAAAAAAAAACTCATATAAACTATGCATGCTTTATTTTTGTAAATGGAGATTAATTAGTTATGCCATTTGATTGATTTTTTGCAGAGGAAATAAGTTCAATACTTTTTAGCTTATAAAAGAAAATACTTTCTTAATTATTTCAATATCTAATTTGATATTGGATTCTTAAATTAAATGAGGATAATATTTTCAATTACTAAAATGAAAAGGTAAATTATAATTTACTCTCTTGTAGTTCTGCCCTATTACAACTTAGTATACAAATTTTCAATTGCTAAGATTTGACCTAGAATAAAGTTAGGAATATTCCTTCTAAAATAGGGTTTAGGATTTTAGTTTTTTGAAAATGTAGCAGTTAAAAAATTTGTTGTACTAAATTTGTGATACAGCCAAACCATAGAGGAGTAAATAATTTGTCTACAAAATGCAAAATATGTTAATTTGAATAGAATATCAAATAATTTTATTTTAATCCAAACCCTGAAGAGTCAAATATAGCAATTAAAAATTTGTAGATTGAATTATGTAGGACCAAATCATACACGAACAAATTACAATTTTCCTAAAAAGTAACTTTCCCTTTTCTTGAGAATATACGACTACTCACCTCTGTCGACGGATGCATCTATTTACAGCAACTGCATGTACGTCCAAGATCCTCTAAAGAAACCGAAGAATCTTTTAAAATTACTCAAACTGAATGCCAGGTCAAGGAAATAACAAATATACATGCATGCTTCAAAATCATTAATTGAAAAGAGTAGAAAACATCAACCAATAATTAACCTCTTTATAAGTTTATATAGATTTTCCTTTCCATCACAATTCAACTATATATATATATATATAATTTTTGGCCACAAGGGGATGGGGAAGATGAGATTCAAATTAGTAACCTTTGTTCATGAGACACTTTCTTCAGTCGGCTGTGCTACCTCGGTTGATTTTACTACCTCTTTGGATTCAACCACCAAACTTTTTTTTGGAAGTGCATATGAGGAAATAATCGATAATATAGCAGTGCAGACGAAGGCAACGAGAAGGAGACTAGCTGATGCATATGCCTTTGCGTAATAAGATTCGCTAACAAAAATGTCAAGTGCATCAATGCATTTCGCCATATCAATTGTTGCTCCAAACCCTGCAGCAGCACCCGTGGCTACTAGGTATGACATAAACTATATAAAAGCAAATTTGGGTCAGTCCTGCTACTCTTTCTCTTGAATAATAATGCTTCATTTGTTTCGACATAAGACATTTATAGTGTATAATTTTTTGTTTTTGATGCAAGTGAACGGAAAACTTAGAGCATAAAAGAGCAAAATATTTTTCAAAACGTTACATATTCAACCGGCAACCACAAACAAAATGCATACCACGAAAAAAAATAATTCATATTTCCATCGGTGATTTCTCTTTATTCATCATCTCTCTCCACAAGCCAACTGTTGACTTTTCCCAATTGACATTTTTTTCTCAAACCAGTTTTTTTCCCACTTAATTTTTTGCATGTATTATGAGTTTTTGGTTTGTTTTCTTATTTAAGGTTCCCAAAGAGTCCAAATAATAGAAAATTTTGTTTCATTTGAAGTCTATATATTCTTTTTAAGTGAAAGTTTTGTTCATATAATTATTTGGAGTTACAAAAAATATTGATAATATTCCATGCGAGCCAAAAAAATAGAAAATGTTTTCCTTGCGTTATCTTCAGTATCACAACCAAACACAATAATAGGAATTAGCTTTCTAGAAAACGATTCCCATTGAAACAAATGGAGCATAAAAGAATTTTTTATAAGGTTGTGGGCCTTCTTTGGAACTTGGAGGATGGAAGTGTCAAATTTGGGCTCCAATTCAAGCCTGTCCATAATAAAAATGCCAAGCGATTCAACTTGAACTAATTTTACCCAGGCAAATGAAAAGTCACCCTGATTTCTTAATAATAGATTAAAAAAATGCCACTGTTCCTAGTTATCATGTTTTGGTCCTGTGGACTTGTGAAAGTCAAAAAAAAAAAAAAAAAAAAAAAATCCAAACTAATTATATTGTTCTCGACTAACTTGGTTTTATGATTGCTAATTAGTCCCGGAAACCGATATTTCCATCACAAGATTAAAGAACAAGGAAACTAAAATCATGTACACACAAAAGAAATAGTAGTATGTATAATGTATGATAGGCGTACCTTATCACCATAGAAGTCAAGTAGAAAGCTACCATCCCCACTTATTAAGTGCTTTCCCATTATTATGTGATAAACTGAGAATGCAATTTGCATGAGAATAAAAGCGAATCCAATGACATTCGATGCAAGCATATACCTGCGGATTTAAAAAAAAAAAAAAAAGAAGAAATGTCTTTGTTATCAAATTCTCCCCATTTCGTATATTTAGTCAAGCATTGGATCTAATTACTGGCAAGAAATTATTATTAAGCAATAAAACCTGTGTAGTTGTGTAGATCTTTAAATCAATATTTGCAGAGCTTAAAACAAATATTTTTTTTTTCCTTTAAGAAGAAGAAGAGAAAGTGTCACATACTTTAACAGTCTTAATTAGATCTACCAAATTTTGGGCTTAGCTTGCATGAGTTGAGTACAACATACCAATTAATCAGCTTTTCATGCCTAAATTGAACCCAAGCAAGAAAAAAGTGTATTTGTAGTCTCAGTTCTGCATAAACATCATAACAAACAATAGTAATAAATTTGAAATTTTACAGCGCTAACCTGTAGGCATAAATACTATTGAACTGCATTTTGTGCGTTAGATAAGGCAGGCCTCGGTAATATACTGTTGATGTATCGGTGGTAAGAAGTATGAGTGATATAAATAGGAGAACTGAAGTGAAGACTCTCAATGAAAGAGTGGCAATCTGAGAAGCTGACAACGTTGGTGCCATCCTCGACCAACACCCACACTCAAAATGCTCTATGCAGGGACCTAAACCCCAAATAGACTCAATAACTCTTTCTAGCAAATAGCAAAGAATAGAAAACAATTCTATAACTTTTTTTTTTTTGGTAAAAAAACAATTCTATAACTTATTCTATTATTGAGCTCGCTTTCTCACACTGCGGCACACCTTTCTCTCTATTCAATTCGGCACACCCAACAAATAGCAGCCCATAACCTTATATAAGGTTGTCTTTGAATTTAACTATAACTAGGACTATGAGTCCTATCTCTTATAGAACTTCAAGGAGAAGTAATTAACGTCAACACCAAGTCAATTGCTTCTTGCCGTGTAGAAAAAGAATCCAAGCTGTATCCAACTTCTAATATGACTTTAATTCAAGATGCTTTAGTTTTACTTGGAAAAAAAAAGATATATATTTATATATATAATTGTATATATAATATATTATATATATATATATATATATAAATAATATATAATATAATTGTTATATTTGGAAAGTATAATATTTCACCTCATTGGCTAGACTAATGATCCAATGACGTGATACTTAAACCGGTCCAATGGATTTTTTGTGACCCTTACAACACGGAAGGATGACTTTAGACATTTTGTAGAACTATATTGGATTTTTTGTGACCCTTAGAGCATTCATATTAGACTCCTCAAAATTTTAGCCAAATGGGTTCTAAAATACCCACTTTTTCTAGTTTAACTAAAGCACAACTACATCAGCCTCTTTAATTTCTTCTCTATTTCATTAAAATATTATTATTTTCTCTCTCCTTTCCACCCGTTTTTTTTCCTTTCTTTCCCCAACTTTCCCAATTCTCCTCATAGTCACAGAAACAAACCTCCAACATGTGGGCTCCTCCAGCAACCAAACTCAACCCATTCACCCACAGCTCCTCTGGCAACCAAAACTCAACCCAACACCCACGACTCATCTGGAAACAACACCACACTCACGGCACCAGATTAGCTCCAGATCAAAACCCACAGCCTCCACACACCCACAAAACCCACTCATCCACAAAACCATCATCGGACTACCCACGGCCACCGACCCACAAACCCACCTTGTCGCGAGCCTTCTTGGCCTCATCGTGGTTTCCTCAGAGCCCTTCTTGGCCTCACCATGGTCCCTTCACAACCACAAATCAACAAAATACCTCAAGATTGATCGGAGTGGGGTAGATCTGTTGGTCTTCCTCGCTGGTGAGATCGGCACCGTTATTCTTGGAGTGAAGTTGAGGGAGAGAACGCGGCAGACAAAATGAAAGAGAGAGAAAAAAAGAGTATTTAATTGGTTTGAGGATGAACAGTAGCTCCACGGTTTGGGCGAGCTACTGTTCATCAGCTTAAGAGATTCGGTCGTTTGTTGAGGCTGATGTGAGCTGTTTTTGTGGGTTTTTTGCTATTTTTTGGGTGTTTATATGGTTTGATGCGTCTGATAAGAGTGCTCTTACAACACGGAAGGATGACTTTTGACATTTTGTAGAACTATATTGGATTTTTCATATACTCCAAAGTCCAAATTATATATCTGACTAATTTTTAAATATTTTTGTATAATTAATAATTTAGCATTTTAGTCTTTGAACAAAAGAAAATTGTTATATTCAGGAAAAATTAAGGAATACAATGTTTTTTAATTATTTCAGATATTATATAGCCGACTAACTGTATCTCTTAAGTTATATGAAATTATAATAAAGAAAATTTATAAAAATTTGAAAATGTTTAAATTATTTACAATTCAAAGTATTTTAACCTTTTTTCAAAATATATTTCCTTAAATGAGCTCCTTCTATTTCATTTCCATGGTCTTGATATATGCTTCATATTTCTTTTAGGATGATATCTTTTAAATTATTATTTTAATAAATTAAATTAATCTTGTTTACAACTAATTATCATGATTAATATTTAATAGAACTCAACAATTAAAAGTGTATTATCAATTATTCTTATAATATTGTGTATTATTCCTTCATCTTTATCTAATGTTATAACAAAATTAATGAATTCCTACTTTCCTATTTGGATTTAAATATTATTTATTCGAGTAAAATTTAAATACAGTTTCTTTAAGTAATTAGGAATTGAATTCAAACACGCAATTGCATTGAATTTAAATATTATTAGATTTAATTTTTGTTTCAAAGCCCAATCTGTCAATATATGTATTGGATTTATATTTGTAGTCTCTACCTATTGGTGAGAACTAAGAAGCATGTCATATACAGGTATTACACGTACAAGGCCCCGCAGGCCCAACTGGCATTGTTGTTATCTTTTTGGTTTCCTTCACTAAGACAATGGATTGACGTTATTGGACATTAAAACTTGCACAACCACATATGCCTCCTAACTCCTAAGTCCCATGGTCCAATAGGAGAATTTCCTTGTTGATTGGTTATCATTCAATTCAATTCAATATTTCTTTCATTTCTTATCCAGATTCGGCCCAAATAGACAGCAGTTTGACAATGGGCTGTATTCATCCATTTATCCCCCCCGAAAAAAAACACATAGTTATCCATATCAAAAGGGAAATATAAAAGAAAACGTAAATTAATGTTGTGAAATGTGAACTAAAAGAGAATAAAACTTGGGCATCAATAGAACAGTACGTTAATTTATTACTCAACCAGCAGATTCCAATTGGAAATTTCACATCTAACAGAGAAATCGGCATATATTACAAGTCAAGGGGCTAATTCATTCATTAATTGTGAGTGTGGGACTTTCCTGTGCTGAAGAGTGGAGAGGAT
>OU015769.1:34427728-34480102 GCA_907173295.1 Fagus sylvatica
TAATGACATACATTAAAAACTTGAAAGTTCATTCACATGCATAAACTATCCGACATTTGCATGATTACACAAAACATAGAACTTGGAATGACAACATAAATCAACAAGCAAAATTTGGTTACCTTTTTATCCCCATTGGTGGGAGTATACAACAGAAACAAAACAACATAAGATAGTAGCACAGAAGGGAGAATTGAAAGGCCCATTTCTTTCCTTCCAATTCTCTCTATCCACAAAACACAAAACTAAAAGTTTAGAGATAGAACAGAGACTCTGCTTTCCTCTGCTTTTATAACTCTGTTTTGGTCTGTTTTTGGAAGCAAAAAAATTGGTCATCTGTCAATAACTACGAAAGCCAGTCTCAGCAATCTTATTTTGTTAAGTGAAGCTATGCAAAAAAATAAATAAATAAAATAAACATATCAACAAGAATGATGTTAAGTGAAGCTATGTAAATAACTGAATACTAAATACTTATTATATGATAGATATCTGTCCCCCAATATTTTTCACACCAATCTTCTATAGCTCCATAAATAAGAAGTTTGAAATAATTCACTGCTAAAGCCTTAAATTCTGGTTCATAGCTTTTTACCACATCCCCTGATCTTATCCCCATTAAAAAGTATAAATAAACAAACTTTGATCCAAAGAATTGTTAAAAGATTGAAGGCAAAGAAACCCAGTTTTCAACCATAAAAATCCTATTTTAGACTACCCACGAACAATAAAAACTCCAGCCTACCAGACAAATTGATTTATCTGGTAGAAGATTTCATGGATAGATAGCAAAAGATTTCATGAAGCAGTTTGAGTGTCAGAAGACCAAACGCGCAACCCGATGTCCCTAATTTTACGACTACCTTAAATGTGTCATAACTTTTGATCTAGGAAGAGTTATAGATCCCACAAAATATGTTTGTGAAGCTCTAAAGATTTCAAGATGGAGATTTGGATCTATTAGTCCGTAGGACTAATGATCCGGCGTTTAGAGGTTGCTTCAAAATGATTTAATTTATTATGCAGTTTTCGCATTTATTTTGTCTTTTTTTCATAATTTCCTGTTTTTAGTCAATTAGAGTTTGCTTTAAACAGTATAAGTACTAGTTGTAACAGACCTAATTTCATTATTCAGGCGTCAATAAAATTTATCTCTTTGAGAGTTTCTTTTTAAAGGTGGATTTCAGTTCCTTGAATACTGACACAGTTCATATTCTTTTAATTATCACACTTTATTCTGCGTCACAACTTCACTAATCCAAATTGATAAATCATTAACAAAGGATTTCTCTAGCCCATTGTAACAATTAAATAGGGTTCAAGTCTTTATTTTAAAATTATTTTAAAAATAGAAAAGAACAAGAAGCTTAGTCTAAACTCTAAATTCACATAGTAGGCAAATCTGATTGAAAATCAGAGCCATCAAACAGTAAATCCTAGGATTCATACAAAATAACACAAACCAAAGAACAAATAATTGAATTGTACAAGCATGAAATTAACCCAAAAATCACAAAGATATACAAAATCCAATCGAGAATCAGAGCAAATAAGCAGTAAAAGAAACACAAATCCAAGAAATTTGAAATATGCATACAACGGTAAAAATCACATGAAACCCAAAAAAAAAATTCTTTGTAGGAATCATGTTGTTTGGCATCCAAGAAAGTAAAAGAAATATAATACAGAGAGAAGCAAGTTCGATACCTAAAAACAAGAGGAGAATTACGCAAAGCCGGCTAGACTTTCTCAGGAAACAAACAGAGGCTGTGAACCCTAGAAATGAGAGAGTGATAGTAGTAATTAATTTTTAGTTTGCTTCTTGGAATCCAAACAGGATACAATGAAAATCTCACAGAGAAAAGCACACATATACAGTAATTTATAGAAAAAAATGAAGGAAAGCAAAAGAAATTTTTAGAATCGAGAATTTACCGATGATTGCTTTAGTGTCTGGTCTCCACGATGATTCTGGCGAGAACTTATAATCTCATAATGCAATAATTCCGACGAGAATCCGACAATCAAGCACCTTGAATCCAACGATTAGCAAGAACGACTAGGGTTTCAAATCTTCAAGCCGTGTTATTCTGAAGGAAAATATATCATCATAACATCAATTTTGAAGCATTACAAATGTTTCTTAAAATATGGAATCTTGGATTCCTTAGATGTAATAAACTAATCCCATCACCCTATTTTTGGGTGATGTGATCACTTTTGTAATCTTATATTACGGATATTCAAACGAACCAAACACCGTGATGTTTCACATTACGCTAATGTCATTACGATCATGGATATCATCACGGCGAACCAAACGCCCCCTTGGGGTCCTCGACATCACACCTCGAATTAAGATTTGCTTCACACAAGCCTCAAAAAAATTCATAGCCTTAAAACTTTTGCAAAGCATATTTCACATTAAATATATACCATCACATCCATTTACTACTAAACTAAATAATCAAAACCAACTTCTGATTGCTTTGCATCAGTTAGGTGCTTAACACATGAGATATACCCACAAACAACTAAAAGTATAAATCTAGGGATACATATTTTTTCAGAACTTGTTGAAGCGGTAGTTTATGAGTGGTGAAAAATTAAAGAGGTTTCAATAGTGGATCCATGTGAAAGTGATTGTCCACCACTCACGTGTTATCACTTCAACAAGTTGTGAAATAAGTTATGTCCATAGCTAAGGTGAAATTGAAATTTGGTTTTATACACAAACACGAATTTGCGGTGGCCCACCAGCCTCAGTTCTAGAGCATCACAAAGTTGGTTGCAGGACATGGAACCATAAAGATAAAGTTTCTCTCAGAAGTGAAAAATTCCTACTAAAAAATGTACCTATTCTTACAAATGCACAAAGCATCACCACATCAAGAAAAAAAATAATAATAATCTTAACTTTAGATATTATATCAATGTAGCTTTTCACAATAAATATTATAAAAGACAAACATGAGAAAATTTACAAGAATCCAAACAAGTCAACAAAAATTTTGCAATCATAATTTTCGCTCATGATTTGTATCTCGTCAATTAACAACTCAAAATACCATCCACAACATAGGAAAAGAACCCCTCTCAACACATAAAAGGACCACTGCTAAGCCTTTAGAGCTCAATATCCAAGTTACACAACTTCTTGTACAAGTCCACTAGAAAGAATTCGGAAACTTCAATCTTCTGTTCAATAAAATTAGACTCATCTAAGTAGTCAGCCTGTGATTGCGCATTAACAAGCCGTTCATCTCTATAATGAAAACTAACATCCCTAAGATACCGCAATAACTCATCTGGCGTTGATCTATAATGATTATGTGGAATTTTGTGTGTCCAACCTTGTACATTAATATTCTTAAATTCATCTTGTATAGATTTCTTAGTAGTCTGATTAGCATGCAAAAATTGCATCCAAACATGTTCAATGTAACTAAATCTTGACTTCCAATGCCACAGAGATGGGTGGTTAACAATAACTTTCCAATTGTATAAAGTCACATTAGGTTGTTCTGCAACTTCCGCACTTGTTGGTAGCACAAGCGTGACTTACCTCCAATCGAAAATCACATTTGACATGGAAAACATGTCAATTTTCTTTCCCAATTAGAATTTATTTTTGATAGAAACACCAAAAAATTCATTCAATTTCACATTTTCATGTATCAAGAATATACGCTTAATCACCTTGCGATCAACACCAATCACCAATTCATCATAATGGATTGCAAAATTTTCAAGATGGTATGAAACACCATGAAAAGAACCATTTGAGTTAAACTCATTAACCGCGCAGGTTATGCTTGGTATAATTTGCCTAGTCTGCTCCTTTGGCCGTTTTACATTCCACTCTGATACATCTGATACCAATTATCTTCATTTTCTTTCTTCTCCAAGCATTGCTTTAATGTATGGGTGACAATTCATGTTCATGTGTCACGTTCATGTCGTGTTGACTCACTGGTATGATGGTATTCAACTTGGGTCGACACGAACACAATATGTTTATTACTCATGTCATGATCCCTCAACCCTAATACGACCTGTTTATTAAACAAGTTGACATGACAAGACTCACATAACCTGTTTAATAAACGGGTCGTGTTAGGGTTGACACAACCCATTTGATATAGGTGTGTTAAGTCAGGTTAACCTGGTGATCTGACACGAATTGACTTGTTTATATAAATCATGTACAACAATTAAAATATAATTACAACTAAAAATTTAAAAATAACAATAAAAGGTAATAAAAGACTAAAAGTACTTCCATAAAATAAAATTACAAGTTAAGTTCTAAATTAGAAGTCCAACTTCATAATACTAAGATAAATTAATCGGGTCAAATAGATTATTACGGGTTATGCGTGTCAACCCGAATTGACCCGTTATTTAATCGTGTCTATTCAGGTTGACCCAAATCTAACACGAACCCATTAAGCCTCACCCTACCCTAACTTCGTGCTGTGTGTGTGGGTTATGACCCATTTTGCCACCCCTACTTTAATGATATTTATATATATATTATATTATATTATATATATATATATATATATATATATATATATATATATATATATATATATATATATATGTATATATATATTTTTTTATGGGTGAGAAGAAAATACTTTTTTGGGTTATGTCTATGAATAATATGTTTGCCATGCAAATCAGATTTCAGATTATAGTTCTATATGTTATCACAAAACCATGGATGACCACATTTTAAGTACAGTCTTATTTTAGCTTCAGAGATGATTCCAACTTTTAGGAAGAATGTCATTGTTCTCCATATTCGGTTTATTTCCCTTCCCCATGGAAAGAGACTGTCTCACTTCCTCTATATTCGATTTCTTTCCCTTCCCATGTTCATTGCTACCTCATCAAACCAAACTTTTAATCACCAATCACTAAACAAACACATATAATTAAAAAAAAAAAATAATCCTAATCAAAACTCTCAGTTAATCAAAAACACAGAAAAAAAAAACCGAGAACATCAAAAATCAAATATCAAGCCCCATTTTCTCATGATCTATTGATTCCATCTGTTCCCATCTTTTAAAAACTCTCAAACAGAGTGTAAGAGATTTAGTTGAAAACCATCGAACCAAAAAAGATAAAATAAAATCCTTAACCAGAATCTCACAGTTAATAAAAACACCAAAGAAAAACAAGAACATCAAAAATCAAATATTAATAAGTGATTGAGGAAGAAAGAAAACTGAGCAGGATGAGATCGAAGAGACCTGACGAATTCAGCGTCCTGAGCTTCCCGTTGACTGTGAGAGAGAGAGAGACTTATAGTCAATATTGAGTTTAACAATCTGCTCCCAAAAAAAAAAAAAAAATTTAACAAAATGCCAATTGATGTGACACTATACACCCACCAATAATGTGGGTTATCTAGTGGATTCTAGTTGGACATCGAAGTGGTAGGGTTAGTTACACGTGGCGATGACATTTGATCGGACGGACAGGATATTAAGTTTCACGCAGCCCCTTTCCATGCAGCCCCTTTCAGTCTTTCTTCCTCCTTGAAAACCCTCTTTTCTCTTATTTCAAAACAAGAACGCTGGTTTTTGCTTAAAGGAGACCAGGGATGATGGTATCGTTTATGGAAGGAGTGGTGAAGTTGTCGGTGGAATATGCGTATTGGGAGAGATTAGATGAAGATATGGCTTTCAAAAATTAGAAATAAAGAAATCTAAGTGATTTTTGGAAAAAAAATAAATATCGGAGCATAGTATCGGTGCACCGTCTCAATCAATCTATAAAACCTCCCACCAACAACTCGAAACCTCACATTATGCCCAATGGTGTGTGTAAAAATCAATACTTGTTCCCTAATGGACATGTGAATGGTCTCTTGAAGTAAATTATTATGAGCTAGAATTTTACATAGCTCATAAAAAGCAATGGGTCTCATCCTTATTTGAGAGACACAATGTTGATCACCTCTATAAAGGATACTATTCATATATGCCTCTCTTTCATACTCTCGATTGACATGAGGTTCTCTGGGTATCACACTCCTAGATCTTAATTCTTTCAAAAGTACAATACCAACAGCCATAACAGATGCAGCTGCCCCCATAATGGCAAGATGAAGTGCTGGCTCATCCATCTACATTACAAAATAGATATGTTGATTTTCGTAAAAATAAAATTAGCACTTGGGGATGCTGAACAAACAGCCATGAAGCTCACAATACAGCAAAAATATTGTCCAGTTGGGGATGCTGAACAAACAAGATGGTTCTGGCTTATTATTAGTCAAGACAAAAACATGGAAGAAGAACATGGAAATTAAAACATTTAGAGCACTACTTTAGTAATTTTAATAGAATGCTGTTGCAGGGCATGTTTAGTGAGATTACTATTAAAAGTATAAGCAGGTCAGCCCTTTGTAAAATTCGTTTGACCCACTTAGAGTCATCCAATCAGCCTCAAAATTTATAGGGATGTACATCTATATGTGTATAATGTACCACAGAAATTTCAGCTCAAAATGAGTTCTACATAATTTATTAAAAATCCCGCAATGTGGCTGACTCAAATCTGTCCCCTGACAGAAACGGATTATAGTTTTAATAGTAGTCTATTTGCTGTAAAATTCATTTCAAGTGGTGTCCTATACACCTCATATTATACAACCAGCAATCAAAAGCAGCTCAATCAATCACTCAAACAAATACAAAGTAAAAATCTTTAGATTATCATCAAAATATTTGACTAGTAATCCAACCAAAGCAAAAACCCCAACTTTAATAGTTGTTACTTTCCACAAAATAAAACCCACACAAAGTGGTGTCAGATTTAATTTAGTTCACACACTTCCCAGACAACATGCATAGAGTGCTGCATGAGTGCATGATGTACTCCATAGGGAAACTAAGAATGAACCACCTTGTCTTTGCAATTAACATTTGAGCATGACTTATCCCCAAAAATAAAAAAGTAATTAACATACAAGACATTTTAACTTGTACACACCTCAAACTTTGGTATGTTTCTCCTAGTTCCTCCTTCAAATGCAAGCACGGGCAAAAATGCCAATGCAGGTCCTTTAATGTCCACAAGAAAGTTCTGCAAATGAAGGACAAAAGGATCATATAAAGGTATTCTAAAGTTCATAGAAGCACATAGAAATTTTTGACATTATGTACTTCAAAGAAATTTATAGATATGTAAATTGTGGATTGCTAGTTATGAGCTTTATCATTCTTGCTGCAAGCCATAAGGCCCAACAGATAAGGAGCTTATTGAGGTGCACTAGAGAGTGTACCCCAGGTTGTAAATCAAGGTTGCAAGGGAGTATTGTCTCATGCACCATTTTCTGTACCATGCAATGTTCAAGTTCATTTGGTGGTCATGTCTTTGCTCCACAACTGAGTATGTTCCTATTATTTCATTTCTCACATTTGTAGATATGTTATTGTACAAAATGTATGCATTATATGTTATTGTACAGACTGTTGTGACAGCTTGTTTCTCCACAAGGAATGGAAGAAACAGAAATGGATTCCAGTATCATGATGTAATATTTCATTCTAATCAAATAACCCATCCTAAAAATACATACATATATACATATATATATATATATATATATATATATATATATATATATATATATATATATATAACTATATATATATATATATATATATATAACTGTCTCTGTTCAACATGCAGCACACACAAACAACATGCAGCATACACAGAGCTAACACAGAGCTTACAAACATTATAATACTGAGGCTTGAACCATATAGGTTTTTCATCAAACAAGTGGTGGGCAAGATCAATCATTTCACCACACATAAAAAGAAGCATAAAAAAATTCCAACATAGCAAGCAAACAAGAATATGAAAACCCAACTCAAACAAAATCAGATACCAAAAATAAAAAAATCAAATAGCACCGAGCTAACACAAACCCCACATAGCCCTGTGTTATGCATAAAAAAAATTAAAAATAAATATATAAAAAAAGGCATTGTAGCATTTTTTTACCCAAAAAATTAAAAATCAATCATACTACTTTACCAATGGTGGATCTGGTGTCGATCTGCCGAATCTGGTGTTGATCTGTGAAAAAAAAATTGCTAGAGAGAGAGCTTGAAAAAAGAGAGAGAGCTTGAGGAAAGAGATAGCTTGAGAAGAGAGAGTTACAGCGAGGAAGAGAGAGCTACAGAGAGGAAAAGAGAGCTTACTGGTTTCTGATAGTGAGAGGGGCGGGAGCTACAGAGAGGAACAAAAAAAACTTGTAGATTGTTTTACCGAAAAGAGAACCAGAAAACAATTAGCAGTAAAATAGTTTACTTTTTATAGATTCCTTTGACTAAAAGATAGTTTTTCGTTGACCATATTTTACAGTGTTACCAAATATTGAAAAACTCATAAAATGTTTTATAAAAAACGTTTTACTGTGAAACATACAGAGCCTAAGAGCATCTCCAACACTGCTCTTCATTTTATTTCCACATGTGGAAAATTTTTCACATGTGGAGAATTTTTCATATGTGGAGAGTCATTTTTTCAACTTCACTCCAACACTACTCTCTATTTTATCTTTATTTTTATTATTTTATTTTAACTTTTTTTTCTCTCTCCTCATTTCTCTTTTCTTCTTCCTTTCTCCTCTCCGGTGACCACACCACACCGCCTCCCTCCTCAGTCAACACCACCCCAAGCCGAGACCCACACCACACCACACCACCCCAGGCCGAGACCCACAACACCCCAAGCCGAGACCACCACCCCACCCAAATACCCGAAACCAAGACCCACAGAAGCACCCATCAAAACCCCCAACCCCAAGGCCGAGACCGTCACCATCCTCAGCCGCCACCAGCTCGCGTCGACCGTCACAAACACCTCAAGATCAGCAACCCCACAACCCCAAGGCCGAGACCGTCAACACAAGACAAGACCGAACCACCACGAGACCCACGCCGCAGCTCCTCCACCGCGAGCTTAACGCCGTATTCCCCTCCACCGCGAGACCCAGGCCGAGACCACCACCGCGAGCCTGACGCCGTCAACACAAGACCAGACCGACCTACCGGTTGGGTTTGATGAAAACGGGAGCACAGAGAAAAGGAAAAAAAAAGGAAGAGAGAAAAAATCGTGAAAATGAAAGAGAGAGAAAAAAATAATAATAATTTTTTATTGGATACAGAATAAACAGTAATTTTTTATTTGTGAAGAATTACTGTAGCAATATAGCAAATGAAGAGCCGGATGAAGAGTTCTGTTGGAGCTTGTTTTTTGGGTTTGGCTCTGTATTTGTGGAAATACAGAGCAGTTTTAGAGTTGCTCTAAGAGGCTGTTTGGTACATCAAACTCAAACTAATTCAATGATTTGAATCCATAATTACTAGATTTCACTGAAAAAATCATGTTTGGTATATGAAATTTAAGTGATGTTTGAAATACTAATTTAAGTTTTATGTAAATCCCATGTCAAATTTGAGATCAGTTGATAGGCTGTTTTTGGATTCAAGCCGAACTCAAATCCGGATTGAATTCACATTTTATTACCGTTACTGAACCCACAACTAACTGCCTTCTACCCTGTTCTCTCTCTTCCATTATTTCAAAGTTCCTGTGTTCTCTCTCTCAGCCATTACAGATTTGTATTTGTGTTTGTGTGTTTTGCAAAGTTACTGAAATGGAGGCAGCGAGAGAACAAATTGAAGAGATACGTAAAAAATAGTTTTCAATCAGAGGGGAACAGAACCCATTGACGGAGGATCTTCACCAAGCTGTCAAGAACCTCTCTGCTGAGCTTTATGCCAAGGATGTCCACTTTTTTATGGAACTCATTCAGGTTTTTCACTAACATATATCCATATGTCATTATGAAGAACCTAGGGGGAAAACGCACGATAAGCCGTTTTCAAAAAGTAATTCGCAAAAAAACACTGTCGGGGGACTATTCAGGAAAACAGCCTCGTCTCTGGGAGAGACGAGTTCCACCCAAAAACTGCCCCGTGGCACTTTCTTTCCCATTTCATGGCATCCTGAGCTGGCAGTAAATTGGACCGTGGAACTCGTCTCTTGTAGAGACGAGTTGCAACCTTGTGTTTCAATTCCCTCGTTTTGGCGCGAATATTGTTACCGTTACTGAGATTGTGAGAAATTAGTACAAGTGGAAAAAAAAATTTGGCTTGAACTCGTCTCTGGTAGAGACGAGTTGCGTTGAAATGGCCTGGTGTTGGCTGGAACTCGTCTCTACCAGAGACGAGTTCCATTAAAAATGGTACCTCAAAATGGAACAAATGTTAGATATTTAAAGGGAAAAAAAATTCTTATTTAAAGACGAGTTCCGTTGAAGGTTATTAAAAAAATAATTGGGCTGAAACTTATTATTTAAAAAAAAATAATATTTGGCTGTGTTTATAAAAAATAATTTTGCTGAAACTCGTCTCTAGGAGAGACGAGTTCCATACACATATGCACTACAGCTAAGAGAACCGGTGGCCATAAATGAAAAAAAACTGGAACTCGTCTTTACACTTAAAACATATTCTTAACTTTCTTCATCGTTCTTTCACTTTTCCAACATCAGTTCACTTTTCCAACCAACATCATTGATCAATTAAAAGGTAAAAACAATATAAATTTTGTCTTTGCTGTATCCATTTTTTTTAATTTATATGTTGTTTAAAGTTAGTATCATTATTAGGTTATAAACGTTTTTTGCGTGGTTGTTGAACATTATTCCTTTGGTAAACATGAAGCATCTCTGTATTTCTTGCATAACGTGAAGTATGTTTGATTGAACATGAAGTAACAAGCTGTAAAGTGAAGATGTGAAGTGTTTGAATGATCCAGTCGACTGAATCAGTGGTCCAGTCGACTGGATCAGTCAGAAAATTCCCAGACACTACATCCAGTCTACTGGACCATCAATCCAGTCGACTGGATCAGTCAGAAAATTCCCAGACACTACATCCAGTCTACTGGACCATCAATCCAGGCGACTGGATCTGCCAAATACATGTCATCCAGTCTACTGGATTGGTGTTTCAGTAGACTGGATTGAACAAGTACTCCAGACTTCCCAAATCTTTCTTGGAGATGTCTACTGGATATTACAACCATTTTTATATAATATGTTATGTAACATTTGGATATGAAATATTACCATTAGCATGTTATTACTTGTTTTTTTTATGTGACTAACTAATTGTAAACTACATTTAAATTAAATAGGTTTGCATATGGCACCAACTATGTATATTGTCTATCTTCGCTTCAATGGGGAGATTATTTATGGTCAACATGGAGCTGAGTATCAAGGGTCGCAAATGAAGTTCATCCGGGTTCATCGTGGGATTAGTTTTGTCGAATTGGAAACGAAGATATTCAATGCACTACAATTGGACAATCAATCTCATCGTATAACAGTTACATACCGTTGTCCTCAGGAGGTGATTTCACCTCACATTAATTACATGACTCTATTGATAACAGACGACGACGGTGTTAATCTCATGTTTGACATGTTAGATGCAACGCCTGAATTAAAAGGTATTGAGTTATATATAAGTGTGGAGGATTGTGTTGGTGAAGGTGTTGAGCCTCTTACACAAGATGATGGGGATGGATTAGTAGCGGAAGATTGTGTTGGTGAAGATGTACAACAAATGACTGTGCATGATACTGCTCCTTCGACACAACCCTCTACAGTTGGAAGGTGTACACCACAATTACATGAGATACGAACATCGGTGGAGGATTGTGGTCCCAGCACTCGACATGAGTATGTTCCATACGAGGTAAACCCTTTACCTGGAGTGCATGATACGATGATGTTGGAATGTACTGCTGATGATGAAGAAGAAAACGCTGATTATGATAATGATTCGTATTTTGATGATGATGATAATGAGTTGTATGATGATGATGATGATGATGATGATGATGATGATGATGATGCTGATGATGATGATGCTGATGATGATGATGAGACAACTGATGTTCATAATGACGAAGTTGATGATGTGGTCCCTAGCCTCAAACCCAAATCCTCATCGTTTACTACAAACACATGGGATAATATAAATGACACTTCCTTCAATGATGAGGTGACACCACTCGATAGTTGGGATAAAAAGCAAGAGTTGAGAAAAGGGTTGTTTTTCAAGAGTAAAATTGAGGTTCAGTATGCATTGAAGGTGTACTCTTCACGCGTCAATCAAGAATATAAAGTGAAGGAGTCAAACAAAAGAAAATTACATGTATGTTGCAAGAATGGGTGTTCATGGAGAATGCGGGCATGCATGCGTAGTACACATGGATTTTGGGAGATTACAAAATACAATGGTCCCCACACTTGTAGACACCCCAACATCCGTAAAGATGGCAAGGTATTTGATTCAAATTTTATTGAAAGAGAAGTGAGGAGCTATGTAGCCAATGACCAAACTATTTCAGTGAAATCGTTGCGGCATCACATGTGTACACAATTTGGCCATAAAATTTCTTACTACAAGGTGTGGGATGCCAAGCAGAAGGCAATTGCTAACATATTTGGGGATTGGGGGGAGTCTTATCAGTTGTTACCGAAGTTTATGAAAGCACTAATCGACTCAAATCCGGGTACACAAGTGGAATGGAAGACATATTGGAGTGAAGATGCAGGTTGTGCTATATTTGAGAGTGTATTTTGGGCTTTTGGTCCTTCAATTCAGGGGTTCATGCATTGCAGACCAGTTGTCTCTATTGATGCAACACATTTGTATGGAAAATATGAAGGGAAGTTGATGATTGCCATGGCAACTGATGCGAACAATGGGATTTATCCACTTGCCTTTGCGGTTACGGAAAAAGAGTCGAAGAATACATGGCGTTGGTTTTTGCGTTTCCTAAAGAAACATGTCACAAAAAATAGAGAAATTTGCATCATATCAGACAGACATAAGGGTATCCTGAATGCAATGAAGTGGAGTAAATTGCAGCCTCTAAATGCATATCATCGATTTTGCATCCGACATTTAGTCAGCAACTTCAACACACGATTTCATGACAAACGGTTGAAGAACATGATACAGAGAGCAGGTGAACACAACCAGCTAAGAAAATTCAATGCAACAATGGACTCTATTAGACAGTATAATAAAGATGCTGCTAAGATACTGGACGAAGAGACAGATGTTGAACAAGTGGACATTAGCAAAAGATGGTGGACGGCGCTATGGGGCAATGACCACGAATTTGTCTGAGTGCTTCAATGGTGTTCTTAAAGGTGCACGCAACTTACCCATTACTGCAATGGTAGAATTCATTTATTTCAAGCTTGTGCATTATTTTAATGATCGCCGAGTTAAAACTCAAGCTCAATTGAGTTCTGGTCAAGCGTTCAGTACACATGCCATGGAAATCTTTCAGAAGTGGAGTGAGAAGGCAAGTTTGCATCACGTAATAGAGTTTAATAGGGAGGAAGGAACTTTTCAAATCCAAACACAACCTAGTCTAACCAGTATGAATAAGGGGAACCATAGACATGTGGTGAAATTGGGTAATAGAACATGCAGTTGTGGGAAATGGCAAGCGTATCATATCCCTTGTTCACATGTAATTGCAGCTTGCGCTAGTCAGCACATCAATGTGTACCAATATATTGATCCATTTTATAGTCTGACGGAAATGCTAGCTTCCTATCAACCACACTTTGAACCGATGAAAGATGCCCCGTATTGGGAGGAGGACCCTAACTTCCCTATGTTGCGACCTGACCCAAGATTGCTTCGACAACGTGGTCGTCCAAAGTCAACAAGAATTCGGAATGAGATGGATTGGAGGGAGAATCAACATAAGCAGAGTTGTGGATTGTGTAATCAAGAGGGGCATAATCGCAAAAAATGTCCTAATGCAATTTCAAATCAAGAAGCTTGTTTGGTGATGCCTCAAAGTTGGAGCCCAAACAAGATTTTCTTGTATCCATTAGTCTTTTGGTTGCAAATGAAATATTTCTGCTTTTGTAATAATGTTATGTGTAATCATATTATTCTCTCCGTCTCTATGAAGGAATGTATACACTACAAAGATGATTTTTTGTATCCATTACGCTTTTGTAATTGTATATGTGCTTGTAATCATGTGAAATGCTAGTATTTGATGGGGGTGCTATTAGGTTTTTTTAATTTTAAATTTTGGAATGGCTGGGAACTGCAGAATTCAAAACAAGGGCATTCCAGTCGACTGGATTTGGAAGTCCAGGTCGACTGGATTATACCAGACCTTAATGATCCAGTCGACTATATTGGTGTACCAGTCGACTGGATCAGACAGAAAGTCCTGGGGGTGTGGTTTCAGTCCGACTGGGCCATTTTTTAGCCACCTGGATCAAGGATGCAGTCGCCTGGATCCCTGATGCAGTCGACTGGATTGACCATTGAAATGATTTCTTCTTCCCTTTAATAAAATAATCTAATAAAATCCTTGGGAACGTGACATTCCATGTTTGATTTTTCTTATAAATAATATAGAAATGATTTCTTCTTCCCTTTTTTTATTTTTTTTTTTAGTTGCCTAGTTGGACAGAAAACAGCTTTTACACAAAGCCAAGTGATTATTTGATTTTTAGGAGGTTAGTGGGTCCCACCAAGCAACTTATATATATATATATATATATATATATATATATATATATATATATATATATATATATTATAAATATAAAATAATTATAAAATTAGCATTCATTAACAAAATTGGTTGGTATGTTTTGGATTTACTACTAACAAAGTTAATGAGAATTTGATGTGGAGGCTTTGCTTCTTTGCTTGCTTTTAATTATAATCTTTGTACAAAGACACCAATCTCGCCCAACCGTGATTGCTCTTTTTCACCACAATGACCATTCATCCATGTTACCAAATAGCATGCTTGCATCACATTGAAAATAAGAGAACTAAGGACAAAGAAAGAAAAAAGCACAAAGATGAATACAAGATTGATAACACTAATTAAGCACAAATTCAACACTGTTTAAACACTAACAACATAGTAAAACCATTCAGTTTGACATAATGGTACAATCACAACCTAATAACTAGATGCCCTCAGCATCATCAAAAACAAAAAAGTCAAATACAAATAACTAGATGCCCTCAGCATCATCAAAAACAAAAGCTCCATCAAAGACAAATAACTAGATGCCCTGATTAATCAAACGCTCATTGATTTCCTCCTATGGATGTTTCCAAAGTACCAAAGTGCTCATCATAAGTGGAGAATCTTTTAGTCACCATAGTTGAGAAGTTGTCGATGCTTGTTTGCATATTTCCTATGCTTGTTTGAATATTTCCCATGCTAGTGGCCAAAGAGTCCAAACGTCCAAGCACGAGTTGGAAGTTGTCCTCATTGACACGAGAGGAGCTAGAAGGTGCGCTTCGAGGCTCTTGATCCTCTTGCATTGGTTCTTCATTCCCTGCAGCTTCAGCTTCAGCTTCATCCATTTGTGCTTCTTCACCCACTTGTTCCATCACAGGTGCATTTTTCTTAACCCAAGTGTCATCCTTAAATTCATACCTCATTTGTCTCATGGTAGTTTCTCCATAAACATCCTTATGACTTACGTCTCGAGTCTCTTTTTCACCACTAAAATCTACTCCAAAATGATTAAGAATAGTAGTGATCTGGAGACCATATGGGAGGGCGCCATTCTTCTTGTTGACACAAGTCTCCATGTGCCAACCAATATAGAATGCAAGATCAAGTTTGACCTTGTTGAGAATAGCCCACATTATGAAAAGGTCTAGATAGGAAGTGTATTCGTATGAACCACTCCTAGGAAGGATGTTGTGGGCTATGATGTGATGAATGAGTCGGCTTTCTAATGTGAGGTCCGCAATTTTGGGTCTAGAGAGTTCTTGAATGTTAGGATTTCCACACATTTGCCTAATTGACTCTAAAGGGTCATACCCTTCAAATTGCACCCAACTATTTGTAGTATAACGTTGTGCACCGGTGCGAGGAACTCCTAATATAGAGGCTAGTGTGGAATGGGGGAGTGAAATGGATTTACCCTTCACATAGGAGGTGATTTTGGAATGGATAAATTCAAAGTGTGTGTAAAAGTGTTTAACAAGAGTGGTGTATTGTTTTTGACGCGTTGAAAGGAAATTTTCCCATCCTTGAGCTTGAAAAAGCTCTCTAATATGAATGTGGTGATTAGCAAAATAAGGGAAATCAACAATTTTCCCAAAAACTACCGTTCTACGGCTAATGTCGTCATGGAATCTTACCGAATATTCCGAAGAAGCGAAGCTCTTGTCCAATGATGGAGGTTCATCCCTTTGAGCCTTCGATTTGAGCCTTTTCTTTCTTGGATCTTCACTGCTCACGGATTTCTTTGGAGCCATTCGAATTCAAGGGTTTTGAATTGGGGGTTTTGGGAATGTGATAGTTTTGAGAGTGATTGGGAGTGATTGAGAGTGATTGGGAGTGATTGGGAGTGATTTTCGACTAAAACCCTAAGAGAGAGAGTGAGAAAAATCGAGAGACAATGAGAGAAAATGGGGAAAATGAAGTCTGTCAAATTTTATTAAAAACCCAGAAAATCGCAGATCCAGTCGCCTGGACTCCCTGATCCAGTCGACTGGATCTAGGTCAAATCTTTTAAAAAGCTTTTAAAACCTTAATCCAGTCACCTGGATACACTATCCAGTCGACTGGATTTAGCTCCAAAAACTCTCTGCCTGATTCAGTCGACTGGACACACAATACAGTCGACTGGATTAAGCTGGTCAAACTTTTTTGAAAAGTTTGACCAGCTTAATCCAGTCGCCTGGATACACTATCCAGTCGACTGGATTAAGCTTCAAAAACTCTCTGCCTGATCCAGTCGACTGGACACACAATACAGTCGACTGGATTTTGGTCAAACTTGTTTGAAAAGTTTGACCAGCTTAATCCAGTCGACTGGACACACTATACAGTCGCCTGGATCAGGCTCCAGTATTGTTTTTAAAATTTTTCTGGGCATAATCCAGTCGCCTGGACTCCCTGATGCAGGCGCCTGGATTATGCCCAGAAAAAAATTTCTACCAGTTTTTAAAGCATAATCCAGTTTTTAATATTGGAAAAATGGGTTTAGGCCCTTGTCCATGTTGGTTGTTGATGCTTATCAAGGAATAATGTAAATTAGGAGGAAGGAATGGCTTTCCAACTTCCACCACAGCAATTGGGCATGTGGACATATTGATATCTTCAAATGTTAATAACATAATAAAATCAATATCTAATTCACTCCATTTTGACCATAACAATTTACATATTAACGTCACACCATTCCCATAAGTCACCTTCTCTATAGTAAAATTAACAATACCTTAAAAAAAAAAATCATTTGTAAAATCACAAGCCATACTAATAGTAATCATTTGGAGCTAAACTGATTTCCATTTCCATTTCCAATTGGAGCTAAACTGAGTTCAATAAAAAATACAAATATAAATACATATCAAATATAAATACATATCAAACTCACATCTCAACCTATCACTCAGTCCCACAACAAGGTTTCCTCTTATTGCGAGGTGGGTTCCTCTTCAGTACAACAGGCATATCTGGTTCTAGCCGTTTTGTACCTACCCCTACCCCTACCCCTACCCCTACCATGATCACCCACTTCAATATCCTGAACCAAGTCCTCTGACTGGGTGACTAAGGTTGGGACAACTGACTGGGGCACTGAGGATGGACCAACTGACTGTGTGGGTGAGAATGGGCCAACTGACTGTGTCGGTGACGATGGGGTAACATCTGAAAATGATGCAAGTGGGCTGAATGTCTGGGTCAAAAAACTGATCGTATGATGCAAGTGGGCTGAATGTCTGGGTCAGAAAACTGATCGTATGCTCATGGTGGGCAGCTGAGATGGGAGTAGTAGTGTGGGCAACTGAGATGGGGGTGGTAGTGTGGGCAACTGAGATGGGGGTAGTGAGATGGGGGTAGTAGTGTTGGGAGATGAGATGGGGGTGGTAGTCTGGGCTGAGATGGGGGTGGTAGCTGAGATGGGGGTGGTAGTCTGGGCAACTGACATAGGGGTGGTCTCAGTAACGGTGGTAGCATCTCTCAACTGGATGGGAGGCACACTCATACTACTACTCGGATCGGATGGACGTGATGGGCGCTGCGCACGTGGATGTGGCGGGCGCTGCGCACGTGGACGTCGCCTCCGAGTAGCGGTTGGAGGAACAGTTGTATGAGTATTGGTGTCTGAGTCTGTGTTAACTCTTTGCACAGAATCAAGCCGATGCAGCTCATTCGAAGCTTCTAGTGCATTAAATGCCAATTGATATGCCTCCGCTGCTAGCTCCATAAATTTTGCCGGATCCAACTCTTGTTCAGGATGAAACATTTCGCATATTCGCATGTTGCACAACGTCTGTCAAAATGCATAGTATGTCAGTAAAAAATTGTGTCTCAAAGATATCCAAAAGATGCACGGAATTATTAAGTTAAAAAATTTACCATCATCTCATAACAGCCGCTCCTGCGACTGATAAAATTCGAGTACCATCCGACTCATAAAGCCGTCTCCTGCGACTGATAAAGCGTCGAGTAATCCGACGGTACCAATCCATATATGGATCATGATATGACATAAGACCAACCATTTTGTCACGAGTGACAACATGCTCACGTCGATGGTCCCATATACTTATGTAATGCCTCCAACGTTGCCTCCAATTCTCATGTACCTTACCCCTAAGATCACAATCATGTAGTTTCACATCGGTATTAGCAGGCTGGGGTATGTCTTGTTGCATACCAAATTGACGTAGAGCACGATTAGGTAAGTGCCACTCTACGATCTGGAAACATATTAGAGGCGTCACTGAACGCCATACCTCCTGCCCTATCCGACAATACTCAGGCAACGAACTCAACACATCATCTGTGTATGGTTCCCAAATTACCTACAAAAGCTTAAAAATAAAATGCATTAATAAATGATATATGCCCAATAACAATATAATATAATTCAAATTCACCATGTATTGAATAACAATATAATAACAATAACAATGTAATTAAAACAAGCACGTTACCTGATCAGGACGTTGCCTAGAGAAGTCCGATCGATACTGCTCAAGCACATGAGTGGACACATCCTTTATGTCCTTCGCATTGCGCCACCTACAATGGAAAGTATTCATCAATGGAAAATTTTGCCATAACCTTATTTTCTAAGGCATAAAACATGTTCAATGTCTATACAAAAAACTAAATAATTACTTACCTAGTGCCATAAGGACCCCCTGGCAATGGTTGGGCAGCATCAGCAGGCACTTCAACATCAGCATCAGCAGGCACTTCAACATCAGCATCAGCATCAGCATTAGCATTAGCATTGGCATCATCCACAGCATTAACAATCGGTTGAATAGACTTTATTGCAGGTGATATGTGTGGAAATCTAGACCATGCCCACAACTGCACCAAGATTAGTGCACCAGCAATGTCACATGAGTCCGGGTCAGTGGCTCTACATAACTCTCTATATAACCATGCTAGAACTGCACTACCCCAACTATACCGTCCAGCAGCATCAAAATCCTCCAACATTGGCAAGAACATAAGGTGTACCTTCTCTCCAGACTTGTCAGCAAAATAACTACCTCCAAGGAGCTCTAATATGTAAGCTCGTGTATACTGCTGCACGGTCACCTCATTAGCATCATCAGGTAGGACAGCAAACGTGTCCTGGAGCCACTTCATATTTAAACGTGACCCATCTAACTTATTTGGAGGAGGAGAGACACCAAGTAACTGAAGACATAATCCGGACCAATTTAACTCGGTACTCCCTACCAATACTTCTCCATCAACGGGTAAACCCAACATGACCTCAACATCTTGCAAGGTGATGGTCATCTCACCGTGGGGAAGGTGGAAGGTATGGGTCTCTTGGCGCCATCTCTCAACTAATGCTGTGATCAACGCCCAATCCATTTTTATAAAACCAAGCTTGGCTATGCCATAAAAGCCAGCTCGCTGAAGGTATGGGATAAAACGGGCATGAAGTCGTCCAGATCGTTCTCTTACTGCCTCACGACGACGACAATGTAATAAAGTATACTACAAAATGAAAAAAATATGTCAATTTATTTTATCACTAATGTAAGCAAAAATCAAATAATAAATATATTAAATACATACCAATCCCTCTTCCCAAATTTTGTTGGAGATGTGTTTATCCTGTCTAGTCAACACAGAGGGGTCACTAGGACCTGGATCCATCACAAAACGGCGAGGCTCCATAAGTGAAAACTACTGCAACCATCAAATCAAAGCAGTGATATACCCAATCAACCATCAAGTTGAGAGCTAAAGAAATATATTAAATCTTGAATTATATAATATGGTTACATATCTTAATTAAGGAGTTACCAATTGAGAGCAAATTGATCATATTACATCATTCTTTTTCTCACTATTACATTTATTTTTATTCTTAATAATTGATTGATTAATGACTATTAGGCACAAGCTTTAACTCCAACATATATAAGTATTTTAACACTCAAGAGAACTTAGGTCAACCAAGTTATTATCCAACTTTCTCCTTCATATGTACATTGATCATAAACTCTTACCTATTCAAAATAAAGTACACTGACTCCCATACCCGCCAATGTTTCTCCATTTAATCTCCTTGAAATATATTCGATTCAAGAATTGCACCAATTTAATATTGATTTGAATACAATTTTTTTTATGCTACTCACAACAAAATTAGAATGAATCTTTGGGTTGGTGCTATTATAGTATCTCTGTTTTTTGCAATTTTCAAGTTCTTTTAGTTTTTCATAATTTTACCATCCAATATAAAACCAAAAATTAGTATACATAGGCTCAAATGAAAAGGCCCTAAAGTTTAGGCATTTATGTGTAACTTTTTTTTTTTTTTAATTTTTTTTCTAAGACAACCTTAAAACACACAACAGTATTAATTACTCTTAAAACTTGAATACTCTAAAAGAAAAAATTTCTAAATATACATTTGCAAGGTACGTACAATACAATGTTATAGGAAAATTTTTATTTAAAAGGGGGAGATGAGAGAAATTTTTTTTACCTGATTTCCGGTGGTCACCGGAGCCAGTGAGAGGAACTTGCGACGGAGAGAGAGAGGGACAGAGAGAGTTCAGACCGAGAGAGTAAGAGAGTTGAGACCGAGAGAGTTTCAGCTTTTGAGACAGAGACAGATGAGACCGAGAGAGTAGAGTTTCAGCTTGAGTTTCAGCTCTTGAGACCCAGAGAGTAGAGCTTCAGCTTTTGAAACCGAAGTTGAGAGAGAGAGACAGTTTTTCTTTTTCTTTCTGGTTCTTTCTGGCGGGGAGTTTTCTTTCATTTTTCATTTTAAGTGGAACTCGTCTCTAGAAGAGACGAGTTCCAGCTCAAAATTTTCCAGCTCAACATTTTCTTCCTGCCAGCTGCGCATCATCAGTGGCAATCATACGTGGCAAATTGAAGAGGACGTGGCAAGCTTGAAGTGCAACTCGTCTCTAGGAGAGACGAGTTCCAACTGGAACTCGTCTCTCCTAGAGACGAGGAGGCTATCCCCCAAATATGTTTTTCAACAATATTTTTTTGCAAAATAGTTTAAAAAATAATATTATTAAACAAAAAAATCGAAAAAAATCAATGAAAAAATAAAAAAGAGAGAGAATAAGAGAGTAGAAAGGAGAACGAAAAAAAAATAAAGAAGAGATGGATTAGAGGAGGGGTTGTCTACGTGTCAAGAGAGGGAGAGTTTTGGAGATTTGAGGAGGAATGGAAAAGATATTATTTACATTTTGTATTTTTATTATTTAAAATTAAATAATGAATGATAAAATTATAATAAAATTGTTAATTTTGTATAAAAATTAAGTCTAAAAACCAAAACTATGTATTAAACATAAATTTTTTTTTTTTTAAATTGTGATTTCAGTTGTGAAACCAAAATTATGTATTAAATATATATTTTTTTAATTTTAAATTTAAATCAAGATTAAAGTTCCAAATTAGATACTAAAAAAAAATCACGAAAGCACCAACCAATCATGCCCTAAGTGATTTTTGGGTCGGATTGGAATCACACCTAATAATCCAAACATTAAATTTTTTATTTCTTTTCTCTCCCTCCTTTTATAATCTATTTTTCTGTGTTTTTGCTTTCTTGATGTTTTTTGGGGAAAATTCAGGCGTGCGTTGTTTAGAGCAAGAATTAGTCACCAGAAATTTGACAAAGACGAAGCAAACTTTTCAACCCCATTGTTGGTGTTTTGAAATAAAAGAGAAGAAGGTTTTTGAGGAAGACGAAGCATTCGAATTCTCCTCCCCCTTTCACTGCTGCACGCGGTGAAGATCTCCACTCCAACCATCTCTTCGAGCCTCTCAGGCGATTTGCCTCTGCCTCGTCATCTTCGTCATCTCCACTTCCAGTCAACCAAGTTCGGCGAGTGATTTGAGGTTCTTAACCACTTTCACTTCCACTTCTGGTCGCAAAGAAAACTTCGATCTCCTCGGCAGATCGGACGTCGGAGAAGGCCGGGTCGAGAAGTGTCTTGAAGGTTCTCAATGACAGGTCTCCTGGAAGGATCCAGAAAGCTGCGTCAGCAAGCAAACGTCCCTTGCCCTTGCAAATTACCCTAAAGACATCGAACCGCTTTGGAGAAGTCTTTCTCAAAACCTAATCTCAATTGGCCTATACGCGATCGAATTTATCAGATCAAACAAGGGTTTTTGTTTCTTCTCACCAATCGGAAACGATGGCTTCCTCGGTAATAAACGAAGCCGAGTCACCGCGGTATCGATTGCAACGTTCATCGTCAGCGCCATCATTAGCAAAATTGAATTTATCAGATCAAACAAGGGTTTTTGTTTCTTCTCACCAATCGGAGACGATGGCTTCCTCGGGAATAAACGAAGCCGAGTCACCGTGGTATCGATTGCAACCTTCATCGTCAGCGCCATCATTAGCAAAATCGAACAAGCTGTACTTATTCTTCTGGCACGCGTATAGTCCGGTCATGTATGCCTTGTATGAGATTGACCTACCAAAACCTCCCCTTTCTCCCCCATCCAAAGACGCCCAAGACGCTGAAATAAGGGATCCAAAGCCACTCTTCCCTATCCTCGAATTTAGAACCGGCGAATACCCTGACCAAATGTCTTGTGTTCAATTGGGCTCCAAATTGTATTTTTTTGGCGGCGAATTCAATATTGATGACCCATACATTGATGAAGATGTAAAGAACAAGCTCAAGAATGAAAAACGGGATGTTTTCCCACGAGAGGTCTATATTTTCAACCTCGACACCCAGGATGAATTGTTAGATAAGTTGCTGGTACGCGGGACACCGATGAACAGTGGAAAGGCAAGCCCCCAGGCCTTCGTAGCTGATGAAAAGATTTACGTCGTTGGAAGCACCATCGAAATGAACATCAGCGACAGATCTAAGATGAAGGACTTAGATCCCAAAAGCTTTGCTTACTTTGAGGTCTATGATCCTGTATTTGATAAGTGGACTGTCTTGCCAAATCCCCCGATAAGGAACGTGGAGACTAGATGGGTGGGGCAGGCTGTTGTGGAAAGGAAGGCTCTCCTTGTAGCATGGCAGCGGGGAAAAGAGCGCCTCTACTGTTTTGATCTCGACAGTTGTGAATGGACAAAACATGCAAGCCTCCCTTACTACCCAGGTGATTTCTCGGGTAGGACTCAGTTCGTAGAGAATACCCTATATGGATGTTGCCTTAACACAATAGCTGCAATAGCCCCATTAGACGAGGAAGAGGAAGAGGAAGAGGAAGAAGAAGAAGAGGAAGAGGAAGAGGAAGAAGAGGAAGCAGAGGAGGTTCAACAAGCAGGAAGTTTGTTTAAGCGTGCAAGGTTGCTTAAAGGTCACAACCTTCATTTAGTCTCTAGGGAGATGGGTATGGATGCTATTTTTAATGTTCCTCCGCAGTTGCAATCCTCAATGAGCTTGCTTCATTTGGGGAAGAGGTGCTTTTGTTATGTAAGGACTGGCATGCCCCCACATCCAAATGGCAGTGATCACGCTCTACTAAATGACAAAGAACGTTTTATTAGCATTGTAATTTTTGAGGCCCTTGGGGAGACATACAAAGTAGATGCCACTAGATTTTTCCGGGCCAAATTCCTTCATTCCGCTCATTATGTCGTCAAGACCTCATTCCCAATTGAAGGGTTCATCGAGGGTTGCTTCTCTCCTAACCTGGTATATCTTTTCTTCATTATTTATTTTTCCTGTTTTTCTTTATATACTTACCATATGGATACTTTCAGTTTTTACTTGGGAATTAACCATGCTTGACTTACTTAAGGACATTAATTAAAAAATAAATAAGTTGCAGTTGAAAAAAGGACATAAAGATAGAATCAACAGTTCTTCTCTTTTGTTAGTGGAAGACATTCTTTTGGATGTACTGGAAATAATTCAGTGTATGCCTTATATTAGATTATCTCTGTGCAAATTATCGTTTCAACTTAATATCCGATTGCATTTTTTAGTATCCCAATCCTCATCCCTGAAGTATAAGGCCCCTCTTTTTTTCTCAATTTTTAATCTAGTAAGATTTTATATATATGTATTTTATCAGTAAGTTATTACACCCACCCAAATGGGTCTTGAACCCATGACCTCACCCTCTACCTAGAACTTGTAAGGGGAGGAGGTGCCTGTTGAGTTAAAGCTCATTGGTAGTCTAGTAAGATTTTATATTGTTATGATCTTCTTAATCTACCATTCCAGAAGTATCAGAGCTGATATTTCACAGCTACAAAGTAATAAATCTACATCTAAGAAAATATAAGGGGACCAATTGAGAGTAAGGAAGGCAGTGGGTCTAATAGGTCCGATCCATAATTATATGCTAAAAGAAGATATGTAGAACAAATAGCAAAAGTATTTTTGAACTGGATTCACCTCCTGAGGTGCTGCAGGAAAAGAAGATACGTAGAACAATTAGCAAAAGTATTTTGAACTGGAATAACGGCCTGTTTGTTGTCTTCAAACCACAACTCATCTGACTTAATGCCCCAGCAACTCCCAAACCATGTTGCTCTAGCAATCTTGCAATGAAAAAATAAATGAATGGCTGATTCCTTTTTCTTCCCACAGAGAGAGCATAAGTCATCATGATTATTTAAAAATCTGCCAATTATGTCTTTAGTAGGGAGCACATTGGAGGAAATTCTCCACAAAAACAATTTGAGCCTCTCATGGATCTTCAATTTCTAGATATTTCCTTTTAGTAACTCCGGTTCCACTGGTCCACTTGTGTTTGCAGTCAGCCAAAATGCAGATCTTATACTGAATTCCCCATTAACTGTCTTGGTCCATGTCCATCTGTCACATTGAGCTTCTGTGGCAACAGGAATTTTTTGGATAGCTTGGATAGTTTCCTCATCAAATAGGAAAGCTAGCTTGTTCCTATCCCATTCCAATCTATCTTGTGAAATTAGTTGTGACACTGCTAGAACATTTCCACTAATTAAAACTTCTTTTGGTTTTGGCTTAAACAAAGGGCAATCTGGGATTCAAGGGTCCTCCCATACCAAGATGTTACTCCTATCACCAACAAGTAGACAAGCTCCCATAGAGAGGAACTTTTTTGTACTTTCTAAACTTTTCCAAGTCCAAGAAGCAAAGGGGCCTGATTGTTGCTTGCGCCAATTTCCATTCACCCTGTATATTGATAATAACAAGTTAATACACGGGCTATCTTTCTTGGTCAGAATCCACCAACCAAGTTTGGCTAGCATTGCTGTATTTAAATCATTGAAGTTTCTAAAACCCAACCCTCCTTCGTTCTTTGGGGTGCAGAGCTTTGACCAGGCCAATGGGGTGAAATAATGCGACGCATCTTTTTTTGGACCCCACCAAAAGTGCCTGATATTTGCATCCATTTCCTCACGGAGACCTTTAGGCAATTGAAAAACCGTCATAGTCTAAGTTGGGATCGCAAGAGCCACTGATTTTATAAGTGTTGTCCAACCCATCCAAGACAATGATTTGCATTTCCATCTACTCGTTCTTGCTTCTAGCTTTTCTTTGACATAGCTGAAATCTTTTTTCTTGTCCTTGGACAGGAAAAGTGGAATGCCTAGATATTTTGTATTCTGAGGGAGAAGCTTAAGGCCCCATATGGATTTGACTTGTTTAATAAATTGGGCATGAACCCCCTTAGAGAAGAAGGTGTCAAATTTCTCTGAACTTACATGTCTCATCCTTTCACAGACATCTTTACTAAACCACTTGGTTTTGTCCAATTCTCTTCTCCTCTTTACAAGTCGGGAGTTGTGAATATACACTTTCGCACTTGAGGGGGCGTATTACAAACAACAAACAACTCAATTTCGAGCTTATAAGACTTGAAGTGCACAGTTTTACTAAAGTCACATGAGATCAACAATGATACACACCATTTCACTTAAGTTTTATTTACTCTCTTACACAAGTGTAATATTTTGATTGGCTATTGCGTTAGTGCTGTTAGTTATGCATGAGTGGAGTTTGTTAGTAATTAGTTAGATGTTTAAGCAAAGTTGTTAGATGTTTATGCTAGATCATTTCCAGTATAAAATTAACTTTTACTGTACATTTCAATTTAGTTCAGTGAAATAAAGTTTTAGCTTCTTCAACAATTCTTAGGCTTTCTAGATTCTTCTTTCACTACACCAATTTTATTAACGTCATTTAAAAGTACAATGTTAGATTTAGAAAATAAAATTTTAATCGTGAAATAAATAAAATAGAGAAAACTTAATCTATTGCGATAATTCTCACATATATGATGTTGTCTTTGGTGCAGAAAGCCACTAAAAAGGGGAAAACTTGTACTAGCCACCCCGAGTATGAGCTGAAGCTAAAGAATTATGATAAACCTTACATATGCAGTGGTTGCAAGGAGCATGGCTTTGGAAAGAGATACAGATGTGAGGAGTGCGACTATGAGCTTCACAAAGATTGCATGTTCACCACCCCAACAACATCCCACCAGTTCTTCAGAAACTCCACTTTCAAATTCTACGAACAGCCCCCTATTAAACGCAACCATCTATATTGCGACGATTGCAAAAGATATTGCGATGCATGTGGGAAACACGTCAAAGGTTTCGTCTACCATTGCCCGAAGACTCTCAAGGATTTGCACCCTCGTTGTTGCAACCTCAAGAATGAACTAGAAATTGATGGGGTCAAATATCGTCTTCGTGAGACTGTGTCAAAGTGTTCATGGTGCAACCAGACAAAGATTAAAGATGTTTGGTCAAAAATTAAGGGGTGGTCGTACGTGTCGGAGTGCGACATGTATAATTTTCATGTTTATTGCACAATGGAAATGGTCTTTGGAGAATCTGGAGCTACGATCTATTCAAGGTCACTTGAATAGAAACCGTGGGAGAGGTACCAAGTACTTGAGGATAGCCAAAATATTTCTCAGGACTATTATTAGTATTCTTGGCGATACAACAAATATTCTTGCCAGTGTTGATTTGCTCGTCTAAAAATCCGTTGGCCACAATTAGATAAAAGTTTGTATTTGTGTTTGATCAATGGCCGTGTGCATGTATTTCTTTTCTTTTCTTTTTTTTGAGAAGAGTGTGCATGTATTTCTTTATTTTGTTGTTTTAATTTGTTATTGTGCTATACTATAAATTAGGTCGGTGTGCTTTGTGCAACATGTAGATGAAGATAAAGTTTTTGCTTATCTTTATCCCATGTCGCTGTCAAGGAAACTCTTGCTTAATAATCTTATGAGTGTCATGTTGAATAAACTTAAGGGTTAATTACACTTTACCACCTTGAACTATCACCTATTTTTCACTTCATCCCCTAAACTTTAAAAAGTAACAATTGACCCCCTAAAATATTAAAATTGCACAGCCGTTACTCCTTGATGCCAAAATTCAGTTAAAATAGACAGAATGGAGCCACACGTGACACGCACGTGCTCTCGGGCCCATCAGATTAACTTTACCAACTTATTTTTTTTCAAATCCCCGAATTATCTCTCGATCAATAACCCCCCAAAACCGGCGTTGACCCATGGAGAATACCCCGATCTCACCGGCGTTGACCCAACCATTCAATCCCCGGCGCTGAAGCTCCAATCTCCATAGCCAACGTTGGTCCAGCTAAAACTCCGATCTCCATGCCCAACAGAAAATGCATGTTGGGCATCGTGAGGAACTTGTCACTTCCTCCTTTTGTGCATTGTAAGGGATTTCTTCTCTTACACCCTCCTGAATAAACATATAAGTCCCAATCTGTTGGATCCATTGGTTTAAATCCATTCGGACAATCACAAAGAGGTACCTTCTGATGATTGCAGATGCCGAAATCCCCGCAGAAACCCAAAATCTCACAAAGTTGAGGAATTGCCTTCCAAACCAAATTCCATTGGGGCAAATCCTCATCCCATACATAGAGATTGAACTCCCCGGTGGCTTTCAAAACAAATCTAGGGAATGTAGAAGGGGAAACAGCAGAATATATAAAATAGCTTTCATTGTTATTGTAAACATAAGATACCTTTATGTATTGGTTGTTCAAATCATACAGAAATAACTTCTCGCTATAGTTGGAGTTCCGATAGTATAGTACCAAGTCCCTCGTCCCCATTTTTTCTAATAGTTCAGCAGAGAACTGCCCACTTTCTGGGTTTTCATTATTTTTCCATGACCTCAGAGTTGTTCTGCTTTCATTGTAAAGTCTATCGTACACAATCTTGGCCCCTGGCAGCCACGTATTGGTTGAGTCGTCAAAACTCTGCCACAACACAATATTATTATGGAATTTAATGGTTGGGTCAGCGCCGGTGAGATCGGGGTATTTTCCGTGGGTCAACACCGGTTTTGGGGGGTTATTAATCGAGGGTTTTGGTTTTGGGGGCCAAATTGTTACACAGCTGTTCATTTGTTTTTTTATTTCAAATTAGTTAAGGGGGTAAGGGGTAATTCGGGGATTTGAAAAAAAATAAGTTGGTAAAGTTAATCTGGTGGGCCCGAGAGCACGTGCGTGTCACGTGTGGCTCTATTCCGTCCATTTTAACTGGATTTTGGCATCGGGGGGTAACGGCCGTGCAATTTTAATAGTTTAGGGGGTCAATTGTTACTTTTTAAAGTTTAGGGGGTGAAGTGAAAAATTAGTGATAGTTCAGGGTGGTAAAGTGTAATTAACCCTAAACTTAATTTTGTTTGATGTGCCTTGTTATTATTGGCCTCTTTTAATGTTGTTATATTGTTGGGCATTATTGTAACTGGAAAAGATGTTTCATTCAATATCCTTTTCAAAAGAGAAGAAGAAATAATAATGACAATTTCATGCATGAAGATCTCAATCCTAGTTGATTCTGTTTGATTCAGTAACCTTTTTATAAGTTTTTGGAGAAGGATTCCTTCATCTTTAATATACTGTTGTAATGAATTCTTATTTAAATTTAAGTATAATTAATTTATCTCATAGCTGTTATTCTAACCAAATTATTTTTGTGTGATAAAGTCATCTCACCAACTCTCAAATACATAGAATTTTATTTTTATTTTTTTAATTGAAAAAGTCTGCATGTGGACACTTATAGTAGATAAATTACACTAAACTATAAAGATAAATTACACTGACACACACTCGTTACACCCTAATTTAGAGAAATGACACTCCGCTAGATTTGTATGGTAATCCTAATTATTTTAAGTTTAAGTGGAAAATATTCTTTTAAAAATTGGGGAAAAGGGGTTAAGTATTAATTATTTTGCAAATTTGGGAACGAAGTGTTATTTCCCCAAATTATGGTGTAGCGATTCTAGTTTTGTTAAAAGAATGGGATATCTGTGTAATTTACCCAACTATAAAAGAGTATAAAGTTAGTGGTAGTTGCATCATCACTAAAAATGGAACTCTTATTCAACTTCGGTATCAATAGAACAGTGCATCACATTTAATTATTAGTCAAACAATTGGAAATTTCAACTTCAAGAGGGAAATGTTTTAGTAGGGGTAAACAAAACCGACATAGCATAAACAATTACAAAACTAACTCCATTTAATTCCTTGCATTAAAAAATAAAACAAAATAACTCATATAAACTATGCATGCTTTATTTTTGTAAATGGAGATTAATTAGGTATGCCATTTGATTGAGTTTTTACAGAGGAAATAAGTTCAATACTTTTTAGCTTTAAAAGAAATTTCTTAATTATTTCAATATCTAATTTGATATTGGATTCTTAAATTAAATGAGGATAATATTTTCAATTACTAAAATGAAAAGGTAAATTATAAGAATAGGCTTATATATGTTGTGGACAACCGATGCACCAGCAAGGAGCGAGACGACAACGACGACACTCCACAATGCCATGGATGGAGTCCCCGTGGGTTGTCTCCCTCCTCCGAATTTCTGATTCATATTATAAACACCACACTAAGGTTTCTGTTTACTGATTCACACTGGACTGATCCCACACCCTTTGTCTCTAGTCTCGCGGGAAATATACAGCACCTTCGTTTTTTGAAAATAGGCCCAATTGGGTTTCCTTATGTTGAAGACGCGACTTTCTTTTGGGTATTGGGCTTAGGTAATTGGGTAAAGTTGTATAAAGGAGTGGGCTTAATTTGGATTTATGTTACTTGATGAACTTGTAGATTATATCACTAAATAAATTTCTTTTGAAAGTTTGTTTTGAAAAATAATAACTAACTTATCATGATTCTCCTTTATAAAATATTTGAATTTAACTAACAAAAATGAAAAAGTAGAGAACATGTAATCAAAGTACCGGAGCTGAACCCAATAGGCCCAATTAGGTGACCCCTCATGTTGAAGACGTAACTTTTTATTGTTTTTATTTTTTATTTTATATATATTGTAAATCAATAAGCTTAATTGGATATCATGCTTCCTTCAAAGGAAGAGAAATAGAAGAAAAATAATTTAATCCTAATGCCTAACATAAGTTTAAATTTATACTTAATATTATTTGAAGTGAACTCCACTTGGACTTTCATTGTAATTATGTAAAGTGACTTACATTTGCTTACCTATATATTGACGTATTGAACTACCAAATCTACGGACGCAGGCAAAATCGTCATTTTCCTTTTTATAGTTTTGAGAAATTTTGTAAATACTAAATATTAAAAATATTTTCACGTTACAAACATCACATTCACATGAGTATATAATAATAAGAAAAAAATGCAACTAAGCAAGTATATTATTAGCAAATTGTGAAAATTATTATGAATTTTTATATTTTGGTAAAAAAAGCTCACGTGGCACGCTATTAGGAGGCAATCACCAATGAATTCCGTGATATTCGCATATTATCATTCCAAGTTTCCAACTTTCTTAATACTTACGGAAAATACTGGTCTTAGGACTTAGGAGATTCCAATAAAAAAGAAAGAAAGAAAGAAGAGCTGATTACATTTCTATAGATAAGAGTGGCCCTAAACCACTTTGCTTAACTGTCCATCCCTATCATCGTGGTTGGTAAATCTTCTCATGGGTCAAATTAGGGGTGTAATCGGTGAGGTACGGTGCGGTTTTCTCTGGATTTATACACTTACACCTTATAGTGTGGTTTTTCTATTACATGCACCTACACCTGCACCTATTAAGATCGGTTTTGGTGCGGTGCGGTGCGGTTTGGTGTGGTGCGGTGTAAAGAAATAAAGAAGAGCTGATTACATTTCTATAGATAAGAGTGGCCCTAAACCACTTTGCTTAACTGCCCATCCCTATCATCGTGGTTGGTATCGGTTGCGGTTTGGTGAGATGCGGTTCTTGCGGTTTGGTCAGTTGTGTCGGTGAGGCTTACACCCCTAGGTCAAATAATTAATTTCAATTTATAAACTCTCATTAATTTTGTCTTATATATGTGGGCATCATATAAAGTTCAAGGATTTAATGACTTTGCGGTACCTCTTCCATCATCATTATCCCCATCATCAATAGTTTGTTTTTTTTATAACTATAGTCTATCATGAATAGTTATTGTCACGTCATTTACCATTATAATTTCATGATCTTCTTTACATTATGACATTATAATTATCCTGATCTTCTTCACCAATGACCGCTTTTATTATAATAAAAAAATAAAAAGATATTATGACCGCTTCCTTTTTAATGAATCATTAAACATAACGGGTTTTGAATAACCGGCTCAGTCCATTGTACTTGACATGTATGCATGGAATCATTAAACATAACGGGTTTTGAATAATCGGCTCAGTCCATAGTACTTGACATGCATACATCATACATCTGTCTTGACATGAGCATTAATTGTGCATTTACATTATTATTTTTTTTTTTCCTCAAATTTTTTGGCTAAGAGAATAAGCACAGTTGGACTTGGACCCATTTTGTGTACATGTGCATCTTAGTGTTGGACACTTGGACCGTGGTGATCAAGTGTTTTTTTTTTTTATTAACACCACGATTAGTTTATTCATTCTTTAGATTGAAAAAAAAAAGAGAGAGAAGGAAGTAAGATAATACATAAAGAGTTCAATGGCTGGTCCTATGGAATATGGATCCAGTTACGTACGGCCAGTGTTGCTATCATGCGGCATAAATGTGTGAAGGATTAAATTCTTGAGAATTGGAAGAAGGATTATTTTGATGGACAAAATGATGTGATTTAGACAAGTAACATGGCGTTGCAAATTAATTATGGTTCCAAACGAAGGTTAGTAAATTTTGGAGGAAGGAAAAACTTGTTCTCACTCCTTATTCCAGCCATCTTAATATGGAGATCCATTTGGGGCTGCAGCTGTATTTATCAAATCGTTTTCTCGAGTTGATTTATTTTGTGTGAAAGAGGATGGAAAGTTAATTAATTTATGTTACAAAAATACACACTATGTTCTATGTATTAATGATTGAGAAGGTTTAATTTGTTATTACCTGTTCAAAGTTGGTTTTGTGTTTTTTTAGTACTACCTAAAGAGGTATAAAATATGTAGCATTTAGATGTGCCAAGCATGCAGGAAATTTTGCCATTTTATTATGCAATATGAACTCAATGAAAGATTGTGTATACCAACAAATTAATGAACTTGAATTACATAATTAATCAAAATTAAACTGGCTGGTGTATCTAACTAACATCCTATAAAAATCATGGTGGATGTGTATAGCATCCTATATGATAAGACACTCATTACATTATAAATAAATATGCATCATAAGAGATAAGTATTGCGTTATATTAACCACACGGTTTGGTTAGTTATTACATATATTCAATACCGCGTTACGTTTAAGCTCTTTGAATAATTCTTTGCAACTTCGTGTGAATCTAACATGCACCGACCATATCTCATTCATAGAATTTGCAAGAAAAGTCGATAAATTAACACGCTTCTCCAAGGGCCGTGGGCAGTAAGCTAGGATAATATCTCATTCATAGAATTTTCTCATACTAGATTTCTAATTTCTACATGGAAAGTACAGAGAAATTGCATTTTATGATTTCGTTTTTATTTTTATTTTTATTAATTTACTAATTAGTCCTTTTCAGAACAAGTTTGGAGAAAGTGCCCGTTTTGTTTGTATATATCCTTTAGAAAATTCGTTCTATGATTGGAACAGGATGAAACAATTAAAAGATTTTTCTTGGAAAGAAATAATTAGTGGTTGGAAATCTCTGATTTCCTTGTCAGAAGTACAAAGAAAGTGCATTTCATTATTTCTATGTAATTACATTTACAGAGGAGGTGGTGCTGAAATATTTTCTTTGTGCTTACTACGTTACAAAACCACAAAGGCACCTATCTCCCACATACTTGAACCCACCATTTTTTTTCAATTGAGCAAAATACTCGGTCATTTATTTAAGTGCTATGTTAAAAGATATATTTAGATGTGCAACTCACTTATTTGTTTCGATGGTATTTGATACAAAATAGGCTTATGTCAAATATTTTTGCAAAAAAAAAAAATCAGAATTGAAAGCTAAAACGGTGCAACTAATTTTAATTACACCGACGTGATCTAAAACTGGCTAAAATAGATTATATCGGGAATTTTTTTTATTTTTTAATTTTCAATCCAGTAGTTTTAGTTTCATGGTAAACTTCACACATATAGGACAAAAAATAAATAAATAAAAAGGTGAAATAATCAACTTGGTTTGATGGTATCCCATATATTTTATAGCCCAACATAAAATATTAAAATATATGGCAGAGAGATTGCGTATTGTATTTGTATGGAACCCCAAATTTGAGAATTGCCCACCAAGTTTCCGCTCAATTGATTCGAATCTTCTACCCAAAAAAAAATCTACCCAAAAAAAAATCTAATTTTTTTTTTTATTTCCTTTATAATGGTCCTGGGCCACGTAGCACCTGAGCTTTGTTTATATCACTCTTATTCCTTTCCTAGAGAGTAGAGACTCCAAAGTTTTAGGTCATAGCAGTTGATCATATCCCAAGACTAACAAGCTGCAGAGCCAGGTACGTTAATTTTCATATCAGCATCGAATTATGTGACATCTCTTGCTTATAAATAAAATAAAAAAAATTATATGAAATCTCTTTCTTAATATAGGAAATTGAAGTTAAGTTGTCAAACCAATTTTCAGTTGAAAGTAAACGCTTAATACCGAAATTTGCATTCTCACAGAGCCTGTCTATGGTGCAGATAACCACTAATATGGGGAAAACTCATACTAGCCACCCGGAGCATGAGCTCGAGCTAAAGAACTATCGAAAACCTTACACATGCGATGGTTGCAAGGGGCATGGCTTCGGAAAGAGATACAGATGTGAGCAGTGCGACTATGATCTTCACGAAGATTGCATGTTCACCACCCCCACCACATCCCACAAGTTCTTCAGAAACTCCACTTTCAAATTCTACGAACAGCCCCCTAGGAAATGCAACAAGCAATATTGCGACGCAGAGGCGGCCCCGAGAGTTGGGTTGCCCTAGCCCAACCCTAATTTTAGTTGCCCTACCCCTTATTTATTATTTAATATTACTTATCAAAAAAAAAATTATTATTTAATATTAAAAAAAATAACACAAAGTCCAATTTTTTTTTTTTTTTTTATACCTACAACCTATATGATATTCATCTAAAGAATAAAAATAACACTACACTATTTGGTCAATACAAACACAACCATACCACACATGCTAACATTTAAAGTCTTAAATAAATACTCAACCACACAACATTCACATACAACAACACAACATTTAAAGTCTCAAATAAATACTCAACAACACAACATTCAAAATCTCAAATAATTCAACAACACAATATTCAAAGTCTCAAATAAATATAAAATAAATACTCACAAATACAAACACTATAGTACAGCACTCACACAAATCACAATATATTTAATCAAAGTGTAAAAAACAATTCAATAATAAAAAAAAAAAAAAAAAAAAACAAAAAATAAAAAAAAAAAATTAAAAAAGAAAAAGAAAAAGAAAAAGAAAAAATGCGATGCACAAACCAACCATTTTGTTCCCCATAAAAAAAACACACACAGCCTATTCACAAACATTAAAAAAAAAAAAAAAAAAAGAGCAGCAAACCGTGCACTGACCCACACCAGCCGGTAAAAGGCTAAACAAAAACAAACACAAAGGCAGTCAAATACTCCATTAAAAACAAAATATCAAAAGCATATGAGAGAGAGAGAGAGAGTACCAATCTGCCGATCTGGAGACTGGAGTACTCCGGCCGTGCCGTGAGGCGAGCTGCGTTACGGCTTCAGATGAGTGCTTCACTGCGTGTGGCGTCACTGAGTGCGGCGTCACTGCGTCTCAGGCTCACAGCGTCTGGGTCACTGCGTGCGGCGTGCACAGCGCGTGGGCCGTGGCGGTGGCTCGGCTGCTCCTCCTTCAGTTCGGATCTACTGGCTGATCGTGGTGGACCGGTGGTTTCAAGGTGATTTGGGGGATTTTTCTAGATTGTGATTTAGGGATTTTTTTTTTTTTCGCACGTTTGGTAAAGTTGTGTTTTGCCGATAATGATTAATGAGTGTTGGATTGTTTTATTTGTATTTTATTTTTTGGTTTAGTTTTGGTTAGATCTGTGGGGTGTTTTGTGATTATTTTTTATTTTTGCCCATTTGAATATTTTTTTTGCCCTCCCGTTATTGGTAATTGGCTGATAAATTTTGATTATTTTTAATTTTTGCCCTTGAATATTTTTTTTGCCCTCCTGTGTATTGATAATTGGTTTATGAGTTATGATTATTTTTAATTTTTGCCCTTGAATATTTTTTTTTGCCCTCCGTGTATTTGTAATTGGATTAAGAGTTTTGATTATTTTTTATTTTTGTCTTTTTTTACCCTCTGAATATTTTTTTTTGCCCTCTAAAAATTTTATTTTATGAATACATTTTTTTTTTTCCTGATGTATATGTATAAATTTTTTTTTATGTATAGTATAAATTTTTTTTTCCCCTTTTGGTTGCCCCCGGAGGGGGGTTGCCCTAGCCCAGGGGCTTGCTGGGCTTACCCCAGGGCCGGCCCTGTTGCGACGATTGCAAAAGATATTGCGACGCATGTGGGAAACACGTCAAAGGTTTCGTCTACCATTGCCCGAAGACTCTCAAGGATTTGCACCCTTGTTGTCGCAACCTCAAGAATGAACTAGAAATTGATGGGATCAAATTTCGTCTTCGTGAGACTGTGTCAAAGTGTTCATGGTGCAACCAGACAAAGATTAAAGATAGTTTGTCGAAAATTAAGGGGTGGTCGTACGTGTCGGAGTGCGACACGTATAATTTTCATGTTTATTGCGCAATGGAAATGGTCGTTGAGGGATGGAAAGATGGAACGGCTAATGATCATGATTGTTTGGCTTTGGAGAATCTGGACCTACGATCTATTCAAAGTCACTTGAATAGAAACCGTGGGAGAGGTAACAAGTACTTGAGGATAGTCAAAATATTTCTCAAGACTATTATTAGTATTCTTATAGGCGATCCAACAAATACTCTTGCCAGTGTTCTTGTTGATTTGCTCGTCTAAAAATCCGTTGGCCACAATTAGATAAAAGTTCGTATTTGTGTTTGATCAACGGCCGTGTGCATGTATTTCTTTTCTTTTCTTTTTTTTGAGAAGAGTGTGCATGTATTTCTTTATTTTGTTGTTTTAATTTGTTATTGTGCTAATTAGGTCGGTGTGGTAGGTGCAATATGTAGATGAAGATAAAGTTTAACTTTGTCGCTGTCAAGGAAACTTTTGCTTAATAAGCATTTTTTTTTTTTGATGAGTTTGCTTAATAAGCTTTTGTAGATGAAGATAAAGTTTAACTTTATCCCATGCTGTCAAGGAAACTTTTGCTTAATAAGCTTTTGAGTGTCATGTTGAATAAACTTAATTTTGTTTGATAGAGCTTTTAGTGCCTTGTTATTATTGGCCTCGGTTAATGTTGTTATATTGTTGAGCATTATTGTAACTGGAAAAGGTCCGTGATGTTTCATTCAATATCCTTTCCAAAAAGAGAAGAAATAATAATAATAAGGACAATTTCATGCATGAAGATCTCGATCCTAGTTGATTCAGTTTGATTCAATCTTTTTATAAGTTTTCGCGAGAAGGATTCCTTCATCTTTAATATACAGTTGTAATGAATTCTTATTTAAATTTAAGTATAATTAATTTATCTCATAACTGGTATTCTAACCAAATTATTTTTTGTGATAAAGTCATCTTACCGACTCTCTCAAATACATAGAATTTTATTTTTATTTTTTTTAATTGAGAAAGTCTACATGTCGACACTTATAGTAGGACACCTGTTGGTAGTTGTATGGTAATCCATTAATTAAAAGGAAAAAAGATAAGTAAAAACGCAAACGTAATAAACTATAAAAGAGTATAAAGTTAGTGGTAGTTGCATTATCACTAAAAATGGAACTCTTGTTCAACTTCGGTATCAATAGAACAGTGCCTCGCAGTTTAATTATTAGTCAAACAATTGGAAATTTCAACTTCAAGAGGGAAATTTTTAGTAGGGGGAAACAAAACCGACATGGCATAAACAATTACAAAACTAACTCCAATTAATTCTTTGCATTAAAAATAAAATTAAAAAACTCATATAAACTATGCATGCTTTATTTTTGTAAATGGAGATTAATTAGTTATGCCATTTGATTGATTTTTTGCAGAGGAAATAAGTTCAATACTTTTTAGCTTATAAGAGAAAATACTTTCTTAATTATTTCAATATCTAATTTGATATTGGATTCTTAAATTAAATGAGGATAATATTTTCAATTACTAAAATGAAAAGGTAATCTACAATTTACTCTCTTGTAGTTTTACCTTATTATAATATAGTATACAAATTTTCAATTGCTACATTTGACCCCTAAGATTGGGCCTAGAATAAAGTTAGGAATATTCCTTCTAAAATAGGGTTTAGGATTTCATTTTAATGAAAATGTAGCAGTTAAAAAATTTGTTGTATTAAATTTGTGATACGGCCAAACCATAGAGGGGTAAATAATTTGTCTACAAAATGCAGAATATGTTATTTTGAATACCGTTGTGGTAAATACTCTCTCTTTTCTCTTTGTTTAGAGCCTACTGTTGTGCTCCTGGGTCTAAGAGATTAAGGTGGAAAGGTTCATGCTTTTTTGCAAAGACAGAATTGGTATTATAGTTAGTGCGGGATGCTTTTGCTGGGACAAAAATTTCAACTTCATTTCCTTCCTCCTCCTTTTGAGACAGCCTTTGTGAATTTCGTATTGGAATAGATATAAAAGATACCCTTAAATTCATTTAGAGTAAATTACACTTTTAACCTTTAAATTTTGGAATTGTTTTCATTATGATTCCGTTTACAAAATGAAGTCCTTTTTTTTCTCCCTCTTGTATGGCTAGATTAGTGCATTTACATGGACGGAATGACCACTTTGAATACAGAATCAAACTTGTTGGATCAAAATAAAAAATCTCAAACGTAAATGATCAAAATGAAAAACATATTTTCCAAACTTTAAGGATCAAATATGTAATTTAGTCTTTCAAGGTAGTGAAATTTTTTAAGAATGATGCTGAAAAGCATTCCAAACTTTCTTGCAGCTGTAGAGAAGGATGCAAGGATGACTCCATTGTGGGTAAAGGCTAAGGCAGTGCTAATGGCCATCTCTTAGTCAGCCAGGCCAAATCATCCTTATGTCATCTTCTAAGGTACCTCCCCCGATTGGAAGTGAAGGCAGGTTGTCTTGCAAAATAGTTGGGGATGGGGTGGGAGATAGTTGGTATTGTAAAAGATATTAAGCAACCTCTTAGTTCTGCCAATGTGTTATTCCATCATAATGTTGTAGCCAGTGGCATAACTAGAAAATTTATTCAATGGGGTCATTTAATTCATTGTTAAATTACATGTAAAAATAAAACTAATCATTATTATTTATTAAATCAAAATTGCTACATGAAATTCCCCAAACAAAACCAGTAACAATTCTGGGAAAAAAATCCGTAACAATTATATGTATCTCAAAACACGCAAAATTGTTCATACTTGGATTTGCCTTCAAATATGGGCCACATTGTCCTATTGATCTATCTGTCCTGAAACTAAAATCAGCTCCAACACAGTGTTTCGGACATTTTATCAAACAGGTCATTCTTTCTCAGATTGTTTCGGCTTAGTCTCGGAAACACTCTCCACCGGAGGCAATGTCTGCACACAATAGTCGTCGAAAAAGACATATCAAGAACTACCCACTAACATAATTGCACTCAATACAAAAACAGGGCATTCTCATGGATAACAAGATAGTAATGCTCAAATCACCACAGAGTGGTTCGGACATTTTATCAAACAGGTCATGGGCCTATTAAAATATTTGATTATAACAATATTGACAATGTGACAAAGATTGAATCAATCAAGTAGGTCATAAGAGATAGAGTGAAGAGAGAGGCTTACAAGATTAGGCTTATATATGTTGTGGACAACCGATGCGCCAGCGAGGAGCGAGACGACAACGACGACGCTCGACAACGCCATGGACGGAGTCCCCGTGGGTTGTCTCCCTCCTCCGAATTTCTGATTCATATTCTAAACACCACACTAAGGTTTCTGCTAACTGATTCACTCTGGACTGATCCCAAACCCTTTGTCTCTAGTCTCGCGGGAAACATACATCACCTACGTTTTTTAAATAGCTTTCCTCATTGAGGAACTTATAATCTAACTAACAAAAATGAAAAAGTCTCAAAGTACCGGAGCTGAACCCAATAGGCCCAATTGGGTGACCCCTTAATCCTTATGTTGAAGACGCGACTTTCTTTTGGGTATTGGGCTTAGGTAATTGGGTAAAGTTGTATAAAGGAATTAGTGGGCTTAATTTGGATTTCATGTTACTTCAAAGGAAGAGAATTTACGAGAACAAAAGGGTTTTCCCTTGTTACGTAATAGAAGTTAATGAATTCCTACTTTATTTCTTTGAGCAAAAAAAAGAAAAAAAAAAAAAAAATTCTACTTTATTTTATTTATTTTTTTTTTTATAAAAGGCAGAATTTTATTGATGAAAAACTCACATGGATAAGTATAACAAAATTACATTGGAAAAGTCATAGATAACTTTAGCTTTCCTGTAGGGACTCTAAGAGCTACGGGCAGCAGCAGTAGTGCAGGCTTCTCGATAATCATTTAGAAGCTTGGAAGCACTCTCTAGAATTTTAGATGGATGCTCTTGAACTCCCTCGAACACGTATCTGTTGCGAGCGTTCCAGATTGCCCAGCAAGTCATAGTCCACTGCTCAAACTCTGACCGAGTGAGGATTGACGCAACCAATGAAGAGATGTCAAAAAAGTCTTTGTCTTCCGTATTGGCTAACTTCTGAACTTTGCCAGGGAGAAGAGACCAGACATTACGAGCCAAAGGGCAGGCCCATAGGATGTGGGTTACGGTTTCACTTTGGTAAGGACACATGGCACAGCTTTCAGCTATAGTAAGACCTCTACGAGTGAGGTTTGCTCTCGTAGGCAAAACATTTAGACATGCCCGCCAAAGAAAGTGCTTACTTTTGGGTGGAATACGAAGACGCCATAGATACTTCCAAAATCTTCGCAAGTCCTGAGCATTTGACCCTTCAGCCTGATTTGATTGGTCTGACCCTTGTGACTGCAAGTGGTAGGCCGAACGTACTGTGAACTCTCGTGTCTTGGTGTGCTTCCAAAAAAGGCTATCAGTAGTGGGCACTGCAAGAAGAGGAATAGCCAGTATGGATGTAGCTTCATTTGAAGAAAAAGTTGCTTGAATAAAGGAGGTCTTCCACTGATTGCTACTGCCATCTATAAGATCAATAACTTTCTCCAAAGACCCAGATGAAGGACCCCTATGAAGCTTGATCGAGCTCCAGCAGTCTTCCCATATATTTATTCGAGCACCATTCCCTATTTGCCAGCAGGAACCCCGACGAAGTAAATCCTGAGCTGCCATAAAGCTTCGCCAGATGTAGGATGGGTTAGATCCCATGGAAGCGTGGAGAAAATTTGTTTGTGGGAAATATTTGGCCTTGAAGACCCGGTAGAAGAGAGAAGCAGGATGCTGTAGGAGCCGCCAGCCTTGTTTTGCTAAGAGAGCGATATTGAATGAATGAATATCCCTGAAACCCATACCTCCTTTCGCCTTCGGTTGACACATAGTGGTCCAGTTAATCCAATGAATTTTTCGCTCTGACCTTTGCTGCCCCCACAAAAATCTTCCAATATGAGCTTTTATATCAGTACACCAAAGTCTTGGCAATTTGAAGCAGGACATCGTGTATGAAGGGATGGCTTGCACTACTGCCTTTAGCAAAATTTCTCTCCCTGCACTTGATAGAGTTTTCTCCTTCCAACCCACTAATTTCTTTGTCACTCGCTCCTTTAGCTCATTGAAAGTACGAGTCTTGGATTTTCCAATCATGACTGGAAGACCAAGATATTTTTCATTTGGAGCATGTGCCGAAACTCCCAGGATAGAACAAATTTCAGTCCTTGTAGTTGCTGGAGTGTTAGGACTAAAATACAGAGATGTTTTTGTCTTATTTATCTTTTGGCCTGAAGCTTGTTCATAAGCCTCTAGAATTGAAGAAATATGTTGCACTTCTGCCACTGAAGCACGAGACAATAGCAAACTGTCGTCAGCAAAGAAAAGATGGGATATTTTTGGACCATACCGACTAGCTGAAATACCATGAATCAATCCTGCAAGCTCCGCCTTTCGGATTAATGATGAAAGTCCTTCTGCACAGATAAGAAAAATGTATGGAGAAAGGGGATCCCCTTGCCTCACCCCTCTTGAGGGATGGATATAGCCCTGGGGTACACCATTGATGAGGACTGAGTATGTAGGGGTTGAAACACACTCCATTACAAGGTCCACCCAGCGTTGAGCAAAACCCATCTTTAACATGGCAGCTTTGAGAAACGCCCACTCTACCCTATCGTAAGCTTTACTCATGTCTAGCTTCATTGCCATGTAGCCAATCTTTCCTTTCCGTTTTGAGCGCATTGTGTGCATCAACTCATATGCCACGGCAACATTATCAGTGATTAAACCGACCCGGGAGGAAAGCACTTTGAGAGTCTGAAATTATTTGAGGAAGAATTCTTTGTAGCCTGTTGACAAGCACTTTTGAAATAATTTTATATATCACATTGCACAGACTAATTGGTCTGAAATCAGAGACCCGTTGCGGATTCTTAATTTTTGGGATCAAGGCAATATGAGTATAATTAATTTTTCTAAGCATGTGACCCGAATTTAGGAAAGAGAGCACTGCTTTGACAACAAGATCACCAATAATGTGCCAAAACTTTTGAAAGAAAAAGCAAGACATACCATCTGGGCCTGGAGACTTTGAGGGGGGCATTTGGAACACTGCCTTGCGGACTTCCTCAGCCTCAAAATTGAGCAGTAACGTGGAATTATGCTCTTGTGTGACAACAGCTTCCATAGAATTAATAGTATAGTCAATCTGGGGGGGATGACTTGTAGAGAAAATATCTTTGAAGTATTGCTCTGTGGTGTGGGCTACACTAGAAGCCTCCTCCTGCCAAATATTATTGGAATCAAACAACCCTTGAATCCTATTTTTCCTTTGACGTTGAGAAGCCCTGAAGTGAAAATATTTGGTATTCTTGTCACCAGCTTGGAGCCAAACCGCACGAGATCTTTGTCTCCAATGGATTTCTGCCTTGTGTAAGTGAGCATTAATTTCTGAGTTGAGATCATGGATCAACTCGTTATTCTTCCCATCTTGATTGTCCAGCCGGAGACCTTCAAGAACCTTGGTCTTAGTCTCAAATTCAATTCGTTCTGCCCCAAAGGTACTGCGTCCCCATGTTACCAATCGTGATCGGCACTCCTTTATTTTTTCTGTCAGAGCAAACATTAGGCTGCCTGAGTGATCCTGGCTCCATACTTCCCGGATTATTTCTTCACATTCTCTGTTTGTGGCCCATTTCTCTTCAAAACGATGAGGTCTCTTACCTGTTTGTACCGGTGACGGAGTTGAGCCGCATTCAATCAAGAGAGGTAAATGGTCAGAAGATGACCATGGAACGTTGTGAACAATGGTACCATGGAATTTATCTAGCCAATTCAGGGTGGCTGTGGCCCTATCAAGCCTCTCCTGGACGTTTGCAGCACCGTGTCGACCATTGTCCCATGTAAAAATGGGCCCATGATATCCAATATCAATCAACTGGCAAGAGTTGAGTGCACTCCTAAATTCCAACATTTTCTGCAATGATCGATCCAGCAACCCTCTCTTCTCTGATTGTTCAAGAATCTCGTTGAAGTCTCCCACACAAAGCCAAGGAAGACTAAGACATACTGCCCAAGTGTTCTAATAATCTCCAAGATTCATATTTCCTCTGCTCCTCTGGAAAGCCATAGAAGCCTGTGAACCTCCAATGAAAACTGTCTGTAGACTTGATTAAAGAATCTATGTGATGGTGTGAATAGCTCTGAATAGCTAACTCCACATCATCTTTCCACAGCATTGCCAATCCGCCACTTCTACCCATGCTTGGAACAATCAATGCATTGTGGAATCCAAGTCTAGAACGAACTACTGTCATCTCACTATTATCCATTTTTGTTTCGATGAGGAACAAAATGGAGGGAACTTTGCTCTGCACCATCTCGTGAAGAGCTCGAATTGCCTTTGGGTTCCCAAGCCCTCGGCAATTCCAACTTAGGATGATCATGGTGCGAGGCGGGGCTGTGGTCCAGTCCCCGCTTGAGTTGGTTCATTCTCTCCCAAAATTTCTGACTTACGGCCCTTCTTGCGTAATTTTCCTAACCCAGTGCCTTCTTCCACTTCCTCCTTCCTCCCCCGTTTACTACCAACAAGGGGATGGTCTGCATGAATGGAAGGTGGCATGTCTCCTTCCATTTTGATGGCTCTTTTCCACGTACCATAAGTCTTTGTGCGTTCCTGAATCTCAGCAAATTGATTGTGATAGTGATTATGGAGCACAGGAATATTTAAAATAGAATCAGTTACCGATATCAGCGGAGTGCGAGTATCATGAACAGATTGATCGCACTGAGTTGGCAAAGGTGATGTTGACTCTTCAAAAGTTTCCAGACTCGGCTCATTGATTGGTACCTTAAGTGTGGGGATTGGATTCTCAACTATAGAAGGACAAAGATTCTCTTTATTGTTTGTCGTTGACTCCAGGGTATCTTTGGCAATTATGGGAAAATCTCGCGATACCGAAATATCAGCCTGAGTCTCAATCACTGTATCACCCGATCCCAGATTTGTCGGGATTTGGAGTCCCTCAGCCTGGACTTTCCTGATTTGCTGCAACCACCGTGGCTGGCGGTGTTCTGTTGCATGTCGTCATCCTGAACCGGGTTGGTTGTGGGGTGTAGGGAATTCTGGCTAACACCCTCACGCGGAGAACACTGGAATATTGGACGGCTATTAGGTGAAGCACGTAACCACTCACCATATGGCAGAACCAGTGCAGCGGCGTCACTGGTTGGTGGGGTGGTATGAGTACAGGCTTGCACTGAATGACCCAACCGTCCACATGAATGGCAAAATAGAGGGAGGCGCTCATATTTGTACTGGACCCACACCTGTTCACCCTCCGGACTGAGAATATAGCCGCCCCTCCGTAAAGGTTTGGCAATGGGAATTTCGACTCTTATCCGCAAGAAACTGGCAGAGTCCATGAACTCGGATCGCTTGTCAACTAGGACAAAGTTGTCAAGGTTGTGTCCTATTTTCTCGCCAACTCCAGGGTCCATAAGGTCAAAAGGAAGCCCCCAAATCTGTACCCAGAAGAGGGCGTGGGTGAATGTTGTGGTTGCCGTCGTCAGGCCCCGTTTCCAGGGACGGAGGACAAGCAGGTGGTTGTCAAAGTTCCAAGGTCCATGCTCCAGAACCCATTTCATTTGGAAAGCGTGGGCAAATCTGAATTGTAAGAGCCCATTGCCCACCTCAACAATCCTAACGTCATCACCCATCCTCCATGCAAGCCGAAGAGTACTCCTAGTCGCACGAAAGTTGATTGGTTTCTGAGTCAAGAAACGGCCTAGAAGGCTTAATGAGCATTCCTCCAAGGCAGATCCCCTGTTTGCAGCTGTGATAACAATGTTATCTTCCTCTTCAGTCGTGAGGTTAACCTTCTGAAGTCTTGCACTCAAGTCTTCCTCGTTCATGACTGTAGTGGTGGATGTGGTGGATGGTGGTTAAAAGAAAAGGGAAGAAAGTAATGGAAACTCTGGTAACCACGGTGACCAGAGAGGGAGTACTCGACCAGTGAGAGAGAGAGCTCCTACTAGAGGAGAGTTAAACTAATATTCAAAATATTGCATTACTTTATTTTTTTTTTTAAATGAAAGAAAGAGAGAAAAAAAGTATTTCAGGCGGACTCCATTTCATTGAAGATGAAATTGTGTATTGATTGATTTTTCAACGCTTACTTGGCCCCACCGACCACCATACAAGCGAAAAAAAAATACAAAAGCATATGCACGCTATGTACTGTCCGGTGTCACCAGAAAATTTACAAGGAAATCACCAGTGAAGTTCGTGACATTTGCATACTGCGTTTTGTGCACATCCATAATTCAAATTTTAATATACACTTTCATTTGAATAATAATGTGATAAAAAATTTGAACATGTACACATTAAAAAAATCTAGACAAATATGTATTGTGTACATCATGAGAGTGTAAACACAATTAGATGTCAACCTCTTTAAACCAAATATATACCTTGCTTACCTTGGAAACCTTCGTGGTATGTTAATCTTCTCATGGATGTCAAATCATTTCAATTAATATTCTCTTTAATTATGTATTTATGTTTATTATGTGGTGTATTTTTCTTTTTTGGTAGATATTATGTGTTACTTTGCAGTACTTCTTCCGTCGTCGTCATCTTCATCATGAAGTTAGCTTCACCGTTATAATTTCCTGATCTTCTTCACTAATGATATGTGCATAGAGTAGAACCCATTTTGTGCACATGTGCATATTGGTGTTGGACCATGGTGGTCGAGAATGCTATAAACAGATCTTATTTCTATGTAGCAATCCCACATATATATTTAGTTCAATCGTTCTTTTATATATATATATATATCCCATGATTTCTCCATAAAACACAGAGTTCCCTAAAATTTTGATTGTAACTCTCTTTAGTATTAATGAGTTGCTATGCACATAGTCCATTTCCTTTGAAATAAAGAGGTTCGTTATGATGAAAAAATAATGACTGACAGACAAAAAACAGAACAATTTCTCCTCGCTTTCCTATTTTGACCTACGCATTGCGTTATAAGTATAACCACACGGTTTGGTTGAACTTATCCCTTATTTTCAATCATGTCTCCTATAAAATTGGAACAATATAATGAATAATTGAATGTAACTACGCTGACGTATGATCCCGACCAACCATCGACTGTAACACAAGAAGACAATAAAGTGCATTAAACTATAAAACTAAAACGCTGGATGCATCGTTATTATTATCACTTTTTCTTTTCTTTTCTTTTTTTTACAATTTATTCCTTTTAAGTACAAGTACAGTACAGGTAAAGTTCTAGTGATGGTCACGTAGATATGTATGGTTTGTTACGTAGCCTTTAGAAGCTTCTGTTCTATGATTGTAAATTTCTCATGCACTTCCAACAGCAAGAAGCCAAATAAGAGATTTTTCTCGGAAATAAATAATTACCCTTGGAACTTGGAAGACCAAGATAGGGGTAGGGGTTATGATCAGGGATTCCCAAGGGGTTATGAAAGCAGAACTAAGCGAACCATTGTTTGATCAGGGTGATGGGAATTGGCGCATGGCGAGGGCTATTCTTCTGTCTTTGATGTTTTGTCAGGAAATTGGAGTCTGGGATTTTATCTTGGAGTGCCCAAGCACATCGGTGCTTTCTGTAATTGGCTCGGATTAGGAATGCTATACTGAATTAGATTGGCTCTTGCATGATATCATAAACTTGTTATATGGGTTTGCTAAAGTTTCCTTTTGTCATATCTTGATTCTTGTAATATTGTTGCTCAAACTCTTGTGAGTTTTGCTAAAAAGAAGGATGAGGCTTCTGTTTGGTTAAAAGAATGTCATTCCTTTCTCTTTCCTTTCTCTTTCCCCGTGTACAGTCAGATTTATCTCAATAAAACAACTACAGCTTTTTAATTAAAAAAAATAATAATAATTTGATTGCTTGCATTAGTTAGGCGCCGAACAAAAAGACTTACCCACAAAGAACTAAAATTTGGTTTCATTCAGACACGAATATGCACCGACCCACCAGCCTGGCAGGACAACAGGGAACCATAAAGATATTTTTCTCACAAGCGACAAACTCTTCCTAAAAAATGTACTTATTCTTTTTTTTTTTTTTTGAAATAAAAATGTACTTATTCTTCATGCACAAAACATCACTAGTTCACTACATCATGTATCAAGAAGGAAAAAAAAACATTACTACTTCGGCCAAAAAAATATCTAAACATATTATATCAATGTAGCCATTCACAATAGATATTATAAATGACAAACATGAGAAACTTTAGAAGATTCGAAACATTAATGCAGCTGCATCCAAACCACATGGTAATAGAAAATCCAAACAAGTCAACATTTTGTAAGTCATAAATTTGCTCATGATTTATTTATTTTTTATTTTTTTAGAATTAGTTAGAAATTTCATTGATGATAAACAAATTTGGAGCACATCATCTGCCAAGAGAGCAGTAACACCAAGAAGATCTTCTAATCAAACAACAATGCCCGAAATACTAAAAAGCAAAAATTACAAAAAGATTGAACAACCCGGTTTCCAATCTTCAAAACCACATACAGTTTCCACTTCTAACAATACTGTAAAAAAATAAATTAGGATCATTGCAAAACTCTACGGAATTCAAGATGATCACATTCCAAAAACAACATTGTGATGAAAGGCCTCTAATATACTATATTGTTGTTGCACAAGTCTCATCGCATCCCAACGTAACTAAGAAGGCCACAACATTCGCAATGATTCAACTATATAGGAGAGGTTATAAAAACCACCCCATAAAAATTGAAAGAAGCTAGAACAACAGAAACAAAAGCACGAAAACTCTTACTTGCCAAAAGGCATTGAAGAGACAAGACTTCTACTTTTCAAAGGCATTGAAGAGACAAAATTTGTACAAATGACAAGACAATAAACTCTTTATACTATTTTTAATAAGTATAGATCTTTTTCTTCTCCTATGGAGAAGACGATCTTGAAACCCTCTCTTTCAAACTCTCTTTTTTGTCTTAGTAACTGTTTTTTTTTTGTTTACACTGAAAATTGCGGACTACATGTATAGAATCTGAGTTTTAAGAAATTTGCTCATGATTTGTATCTTGTCAATCAACAACTCAAAAAAGAATCTACAACATCAGAAAATAACCTCTCAACACATAAAAGGACCGTTGCTAAGCCTTTAGATCTACATAATGTCCCACATCTGTTCATACAATTTCAATAGAAAGTGATCAAAAGTCACAGTAATCTCATGTTCAATAAGTTGCCCATTTGATTGCACACCATCATCTCTATGGACATAAACATTCCTAAGATATCGCAATAGATCTTGTGCCCATATTCTGTAATTATTTCCATTATAGTTGAGCACCCTTTCAAGGAGAGTTTCAGTAGGAACCATTTGATTCCGAACCATTCGTTTCCAATTCATCGGTACAGTAATATTCCTAAATTTGTGTTGCATAGCAATCTTGCTTTCTTGTTTAGCATGCAGAAATTGCATCCAAACGCGGTCAAAGTAACTAAATCTTGACTTCCAATGCCACAGCGATGGGTGGTTAACAATACGTTTCCAATTTTCTTTCCAATTTTTTGAACTCACATCAAGATTTTGAAGCAGTTCATGCAAGTTTTGCAAATCTTGTGGCAACATCGAAAAATCTGGTCGGCTCGAGGACGTAACAAGAATTTTATTGAAAATCACATGTAACACGTCATCCATGTCATGTTTCTGTCCCAGTTTGATTTTTTCTCTAGTAGAAACAAAATACTCTTCATTGAAATCCTCATTATCATGTACCAAGATGATACATTTAGTCTTCTTGCGTTCACCCTCAATCATTGATTCATCATCATAGATTGCAAAACTTTCAGGATTGTATAAAGAACCATGAAAAGAACCCTTACAATGAAGCTCATAAACCGCACGGAGTATGCCCTGTATAATTTCACTAGCCTCCTCCTTTGGCCGATATACCCTCCAATTCCGATAAAACGGACACCAATTATCTTTATTTCCTTTCTTCTCCAACCATTGCCTTAGTGTAAACTTGTATTTCATATAAATGAGAACAGCATTATTTTTGGGGTTATGCCTATAAATAATATGTTTGCCGTGCAAATCAGAATCCAGATTATAATTCAATCCTTTACAACAAACCCCTGATTCCACCTTAAAATCACTGATCTCAGATGATGAATGGGGATGACCACATTTAAGTACAATCTTGCACCCTGTAGATTGAATAGCTTCAACCGATGGTCCACCTTTGTCCATGTTTGGTTTCTGAGTGGAAAAAGACTCCCAATTTCTCTATGTTCAATTCTTTTCCCTTCCCAATGGTCACTGCTACCTCATCAAACCAAACCTTCAATCACTAAGCATCACTAATCATACATTCTCAGTTAATCAAAAAAAAAAAACAGATATCTAAAAGGAAATATAGTGTGGGGGCAAACTGACCAGGATGAGATCAAAGAGACTTGACGAATTTAACGTCCAATTCTTGAGATTTTGACGAATTTAGCGTTCAGTTCTTGAGCTCCTGTTGATTGAGGGAGAGTGGTAGTCAATATTAGACAAACAAAATGCCAATCAATGCGACATCTAGTGGATTCCAGTTGACCATCAAGTGGTAAGACTAGTTACACATGGCGGTGGCATTTGATCAGACGGTCATGGACCCCAACCTTTTTAAAACTTTCCCACCTATATTTTTATTAAACAAAAAAAATGTATCTATAGAATTTAATTATTGGTACCCTAGATTTCAAAATACCTCGATTTTGGAATAGGATCCTCTCCATTTGTTCATTTCATGGTTCAGATTTGATTTCACAAATCTAACGGTGTACAAAATGTCTCGTTATTTAAAATTGACAATCTGTATATGGTTAGATCTGAGATATTTAATCCAGACCATGAAATGGAGACTCTCCATTTCATTTCAAATTAAAAGGATCCTTATCCCTCGATTTCAATATATATATATGGCCAAAATATTGATTTCATCCCTAAACTATATATGATTTTTGTTTTTCGTCCCTGGACTTTAAAAAGTTCGTTTTTTGTCCCTGAACTTTGAAAAAGTTTTATTTTTACACATGAATTTTGTCCTTTTATAAAAAGTCCAGGGCTGAACTTCATATGTAAAAATGAATTTTTTCAAAATTTAGGGACCAAAAACAAAATTTTCAAAGTTTAGGGACGAAAAACAAAATTCATGTATAGTTTAGGGACGAAAACAATAGTATTGGATTAAGAATAACGATATGGATTGAAAGAAATTGTATATCCGCTTAATAGACCTACAATGGAACCAACAGAATAATCAAGGAAAGAAAAGACTAGCACCTTCAACTTCCCCTTTTTTTTCCTTTCAGAAGTGAATTCCCTGTATTCACATACCATATCTCAGTATAGTAACAATAAATCTATGTACGTTTAGCAAAAAAATTAAAATAAAATAAATCTAGGTACACAATAAATTTCATAGGTTTACTTTCTTCCGTGAGTATTGTACAACATTGTTAAGAAGAGAGTTGGATAATGGTTTTATAAGTGTCTAAACTACTTTGAGAGTTAAGTATTCATTTTGGAATGGACTTAGGGTTTAAACCTATAAGGCTTCTAAGTTTTACTTCTCTTCTCCTTCAAATTAATTACTAAAACAAAAAAAAGTAAGATAACTAACTTTTTCCTTCCAGTTTAACATGCACATCAGAATGTCATTATCGAGAAAAATTATTGATTTGCTTCTCTAACTATTAAGTTAAGTTCAATTTGGTCCCTCAACTATTAATTGTGTCAATTTAATCCTTTATATATTAATTGTTTTAAATTAGTCTCTCCAGTTTCAAGACCAAGTCATTTTCATCATTGGATCTCTCCATTTAATTTGTAAAAAATTACAAATCCAAATCAATTTCAAATTTTAATTTCATTAAAATTTAAATAGAAAGTAGATCCAAGGAAGATATTGATTTAAGGCCAAATTTCAACTTACACTCTCTAAGTTTAGTCAAAGTTTGATTTAGTCTTTTATGTTTTAACCATTTCAATTCAGTCCTTTAAGTTTTGACCGTTTCAGATTAGTCCTCTCAGTTTGTTTTGATTTCAATTTAGTACTTTAAAGTTTTTCATTTCAAAAACAAAAAACTAAAACTAATAAAAATTATTTAAAAAAATTCGGGAAAAAAATAAAAAGTTAAGAGGACTTAATCGAAACAAAATCAAACTTAGAGGACTAAATTGAAACAGTCAAAACTTAGAGAACTGAATTAAATTCTAACTAAACTTAGAGAATGTAATTTGGAATTTAGCCTTTATTCAATATTGAAAGTTTAGATACTATATTGATACACTTAATAGCTAAAGGACCAAATTGAACTTTACGCAATAGTTAGAGGACCAAATTAATAATTTAACGCAAATAAAAAGTATACTATGTTTCCTCAAAATTTAGGCATCACACCTAGGGGTGTTTAGTTCGCTTAATGTTGGATTACGCTTATATTTCATCCATGGAAACATCATGGAAAT